>WOXC01011296.1:0-337500 GCA_011680675.1 Gymnobelideus leadbeateri
ACTTGCAGAAACAGATTTTCCTTAATAAACAACTACATCATTTGACAGATGGCTTTGTAAACATTATGGATAGCTATATGAGTTAGATGAACTTGTCTTCTCTTTATGTTGTCTTGGATAAGAGACTGGAAGGTTTTTGGTAATCATTCTCCTCATTTCTATTCCACTTCAGAGGACAGATTGTGACTAGGCTTTTCTTGAAGCTAGAGCAGTGGGTACTACAGGTCCCAAATTGGATGGAGAATAAAAAAAGGCATCTCCCCTTTGCAAAGTATCCAACTCTCCATGCAATCAAGATATCCCCTTTGCAGTCCTCTCCAGGGTTGCAGTGACATATTTGTGAATTTAGGAAATAGACATTAGTTTAAAGATGGCATGGTCTATGTATCTGTTTAAAAAGTGCTTTATAACTTTAAATATATTTTATGATGTTTAAATGAAAAAGGTATCTCTAATGGCATTATTTTTATACTATTTTAATTATAAATATACAATATTTTGTGTATCATAGGTTAAATTGACTCTTATGGTTTGAACTATGGACCTAATTACCATTTATTGTCATAATGAAAAATGTGATCTGAAGTTCACATATTAGACTCATAAGTGAACTCTTGGTCACCGAGAGTATCCTTTTCTTCTTCCAAGTGTTAATCTTAAAGTGTGTCCATGCTGTGTCAGATCACTTTGTTGGTGGTGCTCAGTCCAGTTCTACAGACAGATACTAATCAAATAATAAGCATTTATTAAGCACCTACAATGTGCCTGAAATTGTCCGGTAATACGGATACATATTAGCCACATTAGGATCACCTTTCACCATTGCCTCCATAACTCTGTCTTTTCCTTTTTCAATGTGCCATGTCCCAGAACTCCTTTTTTATCACTTCCGCTAAGGCACAAATTTAGGCTGTGTTGATACTGAAACCAAGTAAAATTAGCACAATATTGACAGCCTCTGGGGAAATGGAACCCCAAGACTCAGAGATCATATCCTAACAGATATGTCCCCTAGCTACCATTGTTTCCCCTGGATAACTTTCATTTCTTTAGTTTGATGGCATAAGCCTTGATGTTCCACTGCACATCGATGTTTGATACTGATTGGATCATCTCCCAGTGCTTTTATGAATACATAATTCACAACAGAAATTGCTTTTGGAAGCAATTCAGTCTAAGGGACTGGGTGCTAAAGGTTCACCTAGATAACCACTAGTGTAAGCTCCAGGAAACTCCTAGATACTATGCATCCAAGACTATGGGAATGCAGGACCTCCAGGAAGGATCCAGTAAGGGAAAGGACACCTTTGTTTACTCAATCACATGTGCACTTTGCATAATAACTTATTTGAACTATTAGCAAATGATTGTCCCATAAGATCAAAAGGTCATATATTTAGAGCTGGAAAGCACCTCAGAAGCCATTTAATCTAACTCCCTATTTTATGGATGAGGACACTGAAGCCCACTGAGACCAAGACATATTCAAAGATACATAGTTAGTAGGAATTACAGGCAAGTTTTAAACCAACGTTCTTTGATTTTTGAGTCAATATTTTCTCCATTGTACCATTATTGCTTTCTGTTAGCATGTTCCTTGGTTTAACTTTTGAAGAGAGTAATTGGCAATCAGTATATGTATAATAGTGATGATCTCTTAAAATGCCCCAAACATCTACTCTAGACCCTATTCCAGCCAACATTTTTATCAATCCTTAAGACAAAATGAATGGCATATCTTTGAAATTTTCCAGTGACACAAAACTGTGCAGCTAACATATTAAATCCCATAATGGGTGATGGGGATAGTGCAACTGTGTTGGGAAAAGTTCATAATTAACTTTTGTGAGATGGGTGAGATGCAATTAAACTTTCCATCTGCAAATTGTTGATCACACACTCCTTCCAATTATTCCAGGATCTCCCACTTTTGAGATCAGACTCTAGATGGTCCTAAATTTCATTCACCCTGCTCTATTTCTCCTATTCAGTTCTGGGCTCCAAATGGGCCTATCCACTTGCAATGCCCATCCCAAATGGTTACTCAAAGATTTGTCCATACAACCACATGTTGCCATCACTTGAAAAATAAGTATTTTTTTCATCCATTTATAGTTGTCCCTCTGAATAGTATTAGACTGATCTCTTTTGGATTACATGGATCCCATCAAGGAGATCCCATAATGTTCTAGGACTTGGCACAATCAGCACAACATTATGTGTAACATCCTCTGGAATATAGTCTCTAAAATGGGAGGTCCTGGAATAGCTGGAAGGAGTGTATGATCAAGCATTTGCAGATGGGAAGTTTAGTTGCATCTCACCTCTCTCACAAAAGTCAATTATGAGTTTTTTCCAATATAGCTACACCATCCCATCACCCATTATGATACAACACTCCTCACTCCATGCCTCTCACTGTCCTCCTGTGCCTCTGCTAGATAGAAGCTACCCATAGTACTTATAAAGTAATAGAGACCCCAATACTTAGAGCAGTTAAATGGGTAAATTTCTCTCCCCTTCCCCCAATTGTCCCACTAGATCACCTCATGACCACATTGGGAGTCCTTTACTGGATGGGCTCTGTATTGACCAATGAGAGCTTGCCCCATCCTGTTCAAACACTTTGTATCTCAGATCCCACTAGATCATCTTTTTCTCAAACCCACCTCTTTTCCAAACTTCTTTATTACTACTGAGGGCATCATCATCCTCACAATTATTCAGATATACAACCTCAGTGTTATCCTCAACCTCAATGTTATCCTCAACTCCCCGTTCTCATTTATCCCACATACCCCACTTACTGTCAAATCTTGCTATTTCGATCATTCACAGCCATCCCTTCTCTCTGCTCAGTCACCACACTACTTCAAACCATCATCACCTCTTACCAAGACTATTGCCACACTCTCTGAATTGTTCTCTCTACCTCAAAAATTTCTCACCACTTCAATCCACTTGATACATGACTGCCAAAGTGATGCTACCTATACATAGATCTTAATTGTATCACTCCACTATTCAATCAATTCCAATGGCTTCCTATTGCTTCTGGAATGAAATATACACTTGTCGTGACGAATGAAAAGTCTGAGAGACAGAGTTTCTGGGTAATTAATAATCAATGTATTAATTAGGCTAGAAAAATAATCAATAAATTATTGGTTAGCGGTATCTCTCAAGGTAACCAAAGACCCTTCATGGAGTCTGAATGTTTAAATGCCTTTGGGAAAAGGGGAGATCCACTCTAATTGGTGAATAATCAATGAGAGAATGAATATTATAATGAGAGGTGAACTGTTTCTAATGAGGGGCTGAGAGGACATGACTTTGATCATGTCAGCATTCCCAGATCATTCCAACTCCAGCAATCTATGTGAAAGAATCTATTCTCTACTCAGTCCTACCTAAGTTGAACAATGCTGGGGTTACAGTAAGAATTTTACCTAGATAAGATGGTCCAGGTGGGGTGAATTTGGGGGCAAGGTTAGAAATGTCCTTGATAGACTGAGCTTTCAATGAGCAAGCAAAAAGAGGATCTTTGGACCCATACATAAATTGGTTTTTAATATAATAAGAAAATCATCATTTTTCTCACTATGTAGATTTTTAAAGCTCTTCATAACCTAGCACTAACCCAGCTTTCCAGTTCATTGAGTATTACCTCCCCTCTCACACTCTACAATACAACCAAACTTGCCTCTCTGTTACTCACAGGATTCCTCGGATGAAAGTTTAAGAGCCTTGTGACACCATTTCCCTTGCTGCTCAGATGCTTTTTCCTTCAATGGGGATGGGGGTGGCTCTGTTCTATATGATTGAGGTTATCATCTGTATAAGGGAGGTGTTACATTGTATTTTTTAAAATGTCATTTTAACACTTAAGTGGTCAACAATGTCAACCAAGCCTATGAGTGTAGCCCAGTTAGAGATAAATCTGAATAAATTGATCAATTAAAATAAGAGCAACAGGGAACAATTGCATAAGAAAGATGTTTTACTGACTATGCTTGTAAAGCCAAATCATCCCCTCTCTCCTAGCCAAAGAGGCAAGCTAACATTAGAACAATCATTATAGGCGACTTACTCCCTATTGGAGGGATTAGGTATGTGGTGAATGTGAGGGCACACTCTTGTTCTTTATACTTTCCTTCAAGAGACTGTCCAGAGTGCTGAACTTAAGAGTCAGGAAACCTACCTGTGATTATCTGTGTATTAGCTGTGCTATCACCATGGACAAATCACTCAACCTGGCTGAGCCTCTGTTTCCTTATCTGCAAAATGAAGGTAACTCCCGAGGTTCCCACTTCATGAGGTTATTGTGAGGGTCCAATCACATCATGCATATAAACTCAAAGTCATATGTAAATAGCAGTTATTAGAATTATTAAAAAGTGCCAAGTGAGAATCAACATAATCATGATGTTATTGTGAGGGTCCAATCACATCATGCATATAAACTCAAAGTCATATGTAAATAGCAGTTATTAGAATTATTAAAAAGTGCCAAGTGAGAATCAACATAATCATGATGTTTATCATTTAATAACAATAATAATTTAATAATCGGTTATTTATTTTGAGGCTAGCAATATTCTACCTTTTGTTATGTGTATATTTGTGAAAATATACATCTTTGTATATGTTTTAGGAAGTTGTGAGGTTCCTGGATACGAAACACCCAGACCACTACAGAATCTACAACTTGTGCAGTACGTATGAATTATACGTTTAGTTATTCTGCTTTGAATATAAGCACTTAGCACAAAAGTTTGTGCCTGGTCCAAAATAGGAGCTTAGTTAATAAACTAACTGATGGCTTATTGACTGAAGTTAGTGCCTTCTAGCAGGAGAGTTTCATGTAGAAAAGAGTAGTGGATCAAGTGCTGGACCAGGAGACAGGAAGATCTGAGTTCAAAATCAGTCTCAGATACTCAGCAGTTGTGTGATCCTGGGCAAGTCACTTAACCACTGTCTGTCTCAGTTTCTTCATCTGCAAAATGGGGCTAAATATAGCACCTGCTTCCCAGGTTCTTATGAGGGTTAAATGAGATAATATTTGTTAAGCACTTAGCATAGTCCCTGGCACATAGAAGCACTTCAGACATGCTTATTCCTTCCTTCCTCATTATAATTTCATTTTCTTCCAGTGACTATTTCTGAAGGATCATTGCCCTCACTCCCATTTTAAGTGTTTTTTTTTTTAAGAAGGAAGGTTAGTGATCAATCAAAATACTATAAAAAGGAAAGAATATAAAGGATATAAGAAAAATTATCTTGTTTAAAGACTTGAAAACTGTTAAAGCTGGAGGAGACTTTAAAAATCATTAAATGCAACACACCAGCTTTAACTGTTAGGGAGACTGAGGCCCGGAGGAAAAAAGTGACTTGCCCAAGGGGACACAGCTTTCTAGGACTAGAATCCAGGTCTCCTGACATGCAACTCAGGGCTCTTTCTACTCCATTCTGTCTCCTTAAGGATAGGAAATAATCCTTCTCTAACTTTTTTTAGGTGAAGCCCATATATGCCTGCATCAGAATCTCCATGGAGACGTAAACTCTTTCTCACATAACCCAGATGGAGAAGTTTTCTCAAATCAACTACCCATTGGCATCATGGAACTGGGATATGTTGGGGGATGTGGGGAACAGAAAAATTCCCATCTCCATGGTCATTCTGATGCAAGGATACATCAGTTAGAATTAGGCTTGGGACTACCTTTATGGTTTTTGTTTTTTTTTCTGAGAACTCAGATAGATGAACATATTTTTCTTGCTTCTATCCCTTGATCAGGTGTGCCTCTGTCATGGGTCCTCTTGGACACCACACCATGGGCCCTTTGCTGAGGTTTTATATATGTCAGCATTATGACCTCAGGGCGCAATTGGGTCACTAATGCTACTACTATTCTTATGTTCCTAAAGTTTCAAACTTTCCTTCAGGGAATGCAACTATTCTTGGATAGAGTTCCTCATCCGAGCAAATTCTTAGGTGGGATAAATGAACTGCCATTTTTATATGTCTGCTAATGTCAAAGCTGGAAAGGGTCCTGAAAGCCTATGTTCCATTGTCATGCATACACAGTACTTTGAGCTTCTTGGAATAGAAGAGTGCCAATATTTGAAGAGGATGGCAAAGTATTGTTATTACTACTAATATTACTCAAATACAATCCTCTTAAGTATCTTCTGCTGACACCATTTCAAAGATGCAAATTCCCAAAGTAAATTTTAAGTACAAATTTTTTTAAAAAGATCTTGATGTGAGCTTAATATGTAAGTTTGATATATAAGTTTGACTTCTGTTATCTGTTTTAGGTGAGAGAACCTACAACTATTCACACTTCCATAACAGAGTAGAAACATTCCCTATCGAAGATCATAATGTCCCCAGCTTAATGTAGGTTGTATGCAAAGTTTACTGAAGGAGGGGGAGAACTGGGAAAGGGGGGGGGTTCTTGATTTTTCAAAATAATACTTCTATTCAACTAAAAGGCTTTTGCTTTTAACCAGTGATATGCTGAAATTTGTGGACAGTGTATTTGAATGGATGGAAAAGGATCCACAAAACATCATAGTAGTTCACTGTATGGGAGGCAAAGGTAATACTGTTTTCTGTCTCTTGGATTCAATTTCTTTAGCTGTACTGATCTTCAATTGAAAGAAAAAGAGGCTTCAAGTAAATTTCTATGCCATAGTCTCTTCATGTAGAATTATGAACTCAGACCAAGAAAAAAACTATGCTCCTCTAGCCCCTTCTCCCTATTCTGATAAAGACATGAAATGCATCTTTAATTATTTTTCCTAGTAAGGATATCCAATGAGCAAGGTGGGAATTAAGTACAAGAAACCTGCATGTGTCCTAATATATGAAAATCACACACTATCCCAGAGGGAACATAACAAGAGTGTGATTGAAATACATCCAAGAAATTTTGTGTGTGAACATGGAGGTCTTATAGACTGATAAAAACATTTTTAAAAAATCGGACAACAGAAAGGAAAAGACATCATAATGGGTTGAGATCTGGTCTCCAAGACAGGAGAACCTGTGTCCAACCCACCTCTGACACATACTGACTGTGAGAACTTGGACAAGTCTTTCACCTCCTCATTGCTTTAAGAATGATTCAAGGGCCCTAAAGGTGGCTGAAGCAGACACCAAGGGCATCTCCTGTGGCCTAGGCCATCACCAGTAGTCCTGACTTTTGGTCTTGCTGCTGGACTTCAATGACTGGAAGAGAGAGTACGGCTGACAACTTTGTGCAACTTTGCCTCATTCAAATTCTGTTCACACACAACTCAAGACATGACCTTGTGATGTCATTGGTCCTCTTCAAAAATGCAACAGCTCTAAGCAGCTCTCTAGGGCTCTCACTTACAGAGAAGGTTCTGATTTGCATTGACAAAGGGAGCTCCCTACATTAATGAAATCACAAGTCCAGTCCTCCTCTCTATCCTCTATTGCTGGCATGTACCTCAACTCTCAGCTCCATTTCCCGCATTTCCTTTTTTTTTGTTTGTTTGTTTGTTTGTTTGTTTTTTTGGAGGGGCAATTGGGGTTAAGTGACTTGCCAAAGGTCACACAGCTAGTTTTTGTGTTAAGTATCTGAGGTCGGGCTTGAACTCAGGTCCTCCTGACTCCAGGGCTGGTGCTCTATTCACTGCGCCACCTAGCCACCCCTCCCACATTTCCTATGACACATCCATTTGAATCCTACCTGGTTCAGATTCCATCGTGGAAGGCTATACTGGCCTAAAGTGGCCTCTCTTTCTTTTGAATCCCTGTATTTTCTGGGAAGGTCATATGGCAATTACACATATGCTGTTTAAGTATTTTATTGCTTAACTTTTCACATGATAAGCTAGTTTGAGGAACTGGAAAGCAAGGTCCTTGAAGAAGTTGTTCTTTGAATCTCCTATTATACATAACAGGAATTCAATAAGAGGTGTGGGGACTTGGTTTTTTTTTTCTGATTTAAATATATTCAATGAAAAAAAATATAGTCAGTGAAGATTTAGGCTTTCCCAGAACTCAAAATGTCATTCAATGGCAGCATATTGTGCTGAGATGAAACGTGGGAACCATGTGTTTATTGTACTGGAACAAGGAGAACTTTGGCATGTAGTATGTGAGGAGGGTATATTCTCTCTCCATTCCATTTCTTAAAGGGTTTTGAATAACTCTTCATAGATATTTATAGGATGATACTTGAAATGGAGCCTCAACTGTCAGCCTCTTAAGCTGAGTGCCAAGCATGATGTCATAGAGCTCTTTAGCCATAGATAAGAAGCCTCAGTGAGATCAAACAGAAAAGTGCTTTCCCTTTTTCCCAACAGCCCTTTTTGAGCATATTATAGAATTAAACCATATCTGACTAAGTAGGCTCATTTCAGTTCATCAAGTGGCGTCTGTTGAAACACATTGGCAAACAATGTGTTGCATAGAAAAACAAATAAGAAATGGCCTCTTTGCTCCAGGAGCTTATACTAGTAGGAAAGACATGACAAGAACACAAATGACGATCATACAAATTGGAATACAGGGTGTTCCAAAGGTCTCAGTGCAGTTTTAGGTTTTAATAATGTAAAAGCTTTAAGTTATTAAAGCCAATTAACTTAAAGATTAAAAGTTATTAAAGCCTAAACTGCACTGAGAACTTTGGGGCACTCTTTATAATAAAAGCATAGAAGGGGGTACAAAGTAGAGTAGATAATTTCCAACAGAAGAAATCAAGGACCTTAAGAATGATAGAGATTTGGAAATGGCTAGGTGGCGCAGTGAGTAGAGTGTCGGCCCTGGAGTCAGAAGGACTTGAGTTCCGATCTGACCTCAGACACTTAACGCACACACAAACAAAAAAACCTAGCCGTGTGACCTTGGGCAAGTTACTTAACCCCAATTGCCCTCCAAAAAGCAAAAAAAAAAAAAAAAGAATGATTTGACAGAGACTTAGGGCAAGGGAAAATATTGTAAAATATTAACTGAATCAGTTAAGTGGTACATAGGAGAGCTAAAGCACTGTGTCACAGGAGACCTGAGTGCAAATCTTACAAGCTGTGTGATGCTGGACAGGTCACTGAACCTCTGTCTACCTCAGTTTCCTCCTCTGTAAAATGAGGATAATAACAGTATCCCAATAATAACAGACTCCCAAGGTTGTTGAGAGGATCGAGTGAAATAGCATTTATAAAGTGCTTTCCAGATCTTAAAATGCTATTGTGGTGGTTCTTGTTGTTGTTAGGTCTTAATCGGGGGAAATGATGAGTTAGAAGGCTGAAAGCTGTTCTCAAGTTCAAGTGTGTGAAATGTTTGATCATTTATGAAGCACATTGTCTTGGATATGTATATTTAGGTTGAAAGAGAACAAACTTGGGTTATAACCTTTGTAAGTGGTTGGCAATGGTAAGATTGAAGACATTCTCCTATCTATTGAGCAATGTTCACCTAATTAATTTCTTTTCTAGGTAGGACTGGAACTATGATCTGTATTTGGCTTATTGCTAGTGACCAATTTTATACTGCAGAGGTATGAAATATATTAATGAGTACGATATTGTTGTGCTGCCTATTTAGATAAAGCTTACCAGACCTGAAAAACCATTGATAGAGATTAGACACTATTAAGATTATTACTTGAGTTATAATAGTACTTGGGTGGGAATTTGAATATGTGATGTCTAAGGTACCTTTCAACCCTTAAGATCATTCTTTTAAAAAAACCACACCTAAATTCCATTGGTACAAGGATTTCCTAGTGAAGAAATTGTATCTACCAATGAAAATTGGCATCTGCTTTGCAATCATAGTCTTAAAGATTCGTCTGGGACACTGAGAAATCAAGTGACTTGTGCGGGGTCACATGGCCAATATGTGTCATGGGCAGGTCTTGAGCCCACATCATCATGGTGACCATCATCGCTGCTATCATTTAAATAGCTCCAACTATACGCCAGGCACTGTGCTAAACATTTTATATCAGTCTTAATGTCATCTTTTAATCTTTGGAGGTAGATGAGTCATTAGCCTCATGTCACTGGAGAGGGGAAAGAACTGATGGGTCCAAATTCAACAAATAAATAGCAGGCTTTAGGCTATAAACCACACGTCCTGGCAATTGATGACAAAATCACCTCATTTTATCCCCACAACAACCCTGAGAGGTGTTACTACTGTCCTCATTTACAGATGAGGAAATGGAAGCTAAGTTAGTTGCCTAAGGTAACACAGCCAGTAAGTGTCTGGGGCCAAGTCTGAATGCAATTCTTCCTCGGTCCAGTCCCAGTGCTTTGTGCACTATGGTACCACCTCACTGTCACATCTTTTTTTTTACTTTTTTTTTTTTTTAAATCAATTGGGGTTAAGTAACTTGCTCAAGGTTACACGGCTAGTCATTCTTTATGCGTGGGTGCTCATTTTCTGAGGCCGGATCTGATCTCGGGTCATCCAAACTCCGAGGCCGGCGCTTTTACTCACTGCGCCACCTAGCCGCCCCTTTAGGGCAATTGGGGTTAAGTAACTTGCCCAAGGTTACACAGCTAGGTTTTTGTGTGGATTAAGTGTCGGAGGCCGGCTCCGAACTCAGGTCCTTCTGATTCCAGGGCCGGCGCTCTATTCACTGCACCACCTAGCCGCCCCCCACTGTCACATCTTACTGACACTAAGGCCACCTCTCTGGGACTATATGTCCTGCTGCCTGCCCCCATGCCTATGTTCTATGGTCTTGAATGAGACTTGTATTTAGAGAGACCAATGCCTCTTTCCAAGTGAGGAAAGCAGCTGCTGGGTTCTGTGGGTTATATTCTAAATTCTGCTATTACTTGTTGAATTTAGACACATTAGTACTTCCCCCTCTCCAGTATAATGACAATAACAATTCATCTCCTTTATAGAACAAAAAATGACATTAAAACTAATTAAATACAAAATTAAATCTGGGAAGATCTATCGGCGTCCTTATGTAAACCAGAGATATTGCTACCCACCTTCAAATTAACTCTGCTCCTAAGATTCTTATTGTGATATTTACAGAAACAGGTGGATAAGTGGTTTCCAAATGAGACTGAGAAAGGAGAAGGAGAAGGATTTAGTGTGCCCCATCAAACATATGTGTTCAGGAACTCCAAATTTGGATACTCTCAGCCCAAACAACACTGACAAGCATAACAGAGGTGTCATTAATTCCATTAGAAACCTTAAGTAATAAAAAAAGAAAGAAAAGAAAAAAAAGAAACCTTAAGTGTGTTTTGATAGGGAAACTAAGAAAAAAAAAAACAATTGAGACTTGTTTGAATGTTTTGTTTTGTTTCCTGAAGGCGAGCCTGGAACATTTTGGAAAGAGAAGAACAGATACAGCTTCTAGCTCCAAATTCCAGGGAGTAGAAACTCCTTCACAGGTGAGCTTTTAAGACAAAGGATAGGCTTTCTAGGAAAGTGGCTATGAAAAGTAACTAGTTGGTTTTTTTCTTTAAACTACTAATATCCCTTAGAAATTCAACATTATTAGTGAATTTAATCATCCCTTGATAGATAATAGGTACCAGTGGCCTTACCCTTTTGAGTGTGGCAAAATAGAGAACTCTTAAGGTTTTTAAAACTGATTTTTGATGACTTCTGTGACCAAGTTTTCCCCTAAACACCTAGTCTATCTTCCACATTCCAAGAATCACATTTTAAAGTACTATGGTTAGGTTATCATCCCAAAAGAAGACAGGGTAAATTCTTTTTTTTTTTTTGCTTTTTGGAGGGCAATTTGGGGTTAAGTGACTTGCCCAAGGTCACATGGCTAGTTTTTGTGTTAAGTGTCTGAGGTCGAATTTGAACTCAGGTCCTCCTGACTCCAGGGCTGGGGCTCTATTCACTGTTCCACCTAGCCACCCCAACAGGGTAAATTCTAAAGATTTCATATCTCACTGGACATGACTGTACAATTGCTTGTGGCTCCTACTGCTGGGGACGCTGAGGATTCTGAGTTGTAGTAGGACTAAAGCCAGTCAGGTGTCACATGAGCCCAGCACCAATATGGCCAGCCTCTAGGAGCAGAGAGCTAGCAGGCTGCCTGAGGAGGGACAAATCACTTCAGGTCAGAAAAGTAGAGTAGGTCAAAGCTTCTATGCTGACCTTTATGGGGATTAAGACCAAGAGCGGCCATGATATCAGCTATGGGGAACATTCCATCTTGAGGTCACATGTGCCCTTTTAAGTCCTTGGGTGTGACCTTTTGATTGAGTCAAAGTTTTACAGAACAGATCCTTTTATTAAGGAGATTTGTTCTATAAAGTTTGGATTCATTCAAAGGACTGCACTTGAGGTCCTAGAGGGCCACATGTGGCCTCAAGGCAGCAAGATCCCCACCCCTGCACTATACCTTCAACCAGAGTGAGATAAGGAGATCCAAGATAAAAATAACAACAATAAAGATTATAGTCCTCTAAGGGGAATGCCCAGGGGCTAGGATTCTGCCTGTTGGGATTTGCTCTCTGAAATAGTCCATCCCTGCCATAATGGTACTAGGATTTTTGCTATGTAGCCAAATCAGTCAGTCAATCAAGAATTTTACTAAGAACTTACTTTTTGCTAAGCAATATGCTAGTTAAGTATTAGGGATATTAAAAAAGGCAACAACTTTGTCCAAGCCTTTAGAGATAATTTATAGTTATCTATGTGCATGTGCATATATACAATGTAAATGCAAGGTAATTGCTGAGGAAAGGCATTAGCATGGGTGAGGTGGGAGACAGAGAAAGTGGATTTTAAGCTTCATCTTAAAGGATAGCAAGGCAGCCATGATGAAGTGAGAATGAAGAACTTTCCAGGCCTGGGGAACAGCCAGTATAATTTGGTAGAGTTGGAAAATGAAGTATCATGTGTGAGTTTTAGCAATTGGGCCAGTACTAGTAGCCAAATTATGGAGTGTATGTAGGGGAGTAAAGTATAAGAAGGCTAGGAAGGTAGGGGACCAGGTTGTAAAGGACTTGAAATTCCAAACAAAGAGTTTTACTGATCCTGGAGGTAACAGGAAGCCACTGAACTTTATCGAGTAAGGGGATGACACAGTCAGTCCTGACCTTTAGGAAATTCACTTTGGCATCTGAGTGGAAGATGATACGATTGAAGAGAGAATTGAGTGAGGGACAAGAATCCCCCAATACTATTGCAATGGCCCAGGTGTGAGATGAAGACGGTCTGCATCCGGGTGGTAGGTAGCTTTATGCTGGAGTCTGCTACTTAGAGCCCTGCTTTCTCAGTATCATTCCCATAGACTGGTACCAAATGCAGAAGCAGGATGTGCTGCTACTTGGGCTAATACTCAAAGCAATTACAGTTATCCTTTCCACATTTCGACTCTAGTCATTGTGGTTTTGATATGTCGTAGGTCAGCATAACAAATAAAATGGGAATTTGGGAGGAGTTTGTGGAAGCCACAGATGACACACAAAAGCCAGCAGATAACAAAGAAAAAGTTTAGAAACTCAGAAATGCATAAAGTATATGTATGGTATAGTATAATATCAACATATTTTACCTTTTAATATCATAATAATTTAGAATTCTTTTCTGGAACAAAAGGAGGGCCAAAAATTTCCTGGGGATTTTCCAGATCATGGGGACACTGTCCCCCTAACTCCCATGATGTAGAAGGACTAACTGCAAATGGATTTCTGCTAGTTCTCCCTCACATGAGTGCTGGGAATTCTGGGATTAAATGATCCGTCTATACTTATCAGTGGTAGAATAATCACTGGGGGTGAAAGGAGGAGTCAGGGTGACGAGAGTGTCTGTCCACTGACAGAGTGAAATCACAGTTGGGTTGGAATGGTAGAAACACTGTACACAGGGGGAAAATCAGTAAGTGACATTAGCCTTTTTTACCTCTTTTTCCAAATTTTTATTATATAGTTTCACATTCCTAGGATACTTTTCTATTCTTTACCTAAGCATCCCTTCTTCTTAAAAAATTTGCTTACCATTTAGCTGGCAAAAGAGTTTTCAGGCTAATCCAAAAGACTTCCATCATTTCAGATACTTTTAGTAAGCCTGAGCCATCATATAATTAGTTACATATATACTTCCATGTTTCTTTTGATATTGTATGGAGCTACTTGACTAGCTTGTAAACCCAAATCACTCTGGCTTTCATTGAATGGCCAATAGTTGCCCAAGCCCAAGCCTGTAAGACTTAGTGTTTATGTTTTGATGGTTTAGAATGAGTGTAAATGGCAATTGTTTTCTGTTCTGGCCAGAAAACTCTGAGGGTTTTCTCCTCCAGGTTGATATTTTTGTGATGGTAGATTTGGCCATCTTTTGGATAAATTCTTACCTAGTCTTAATCATTGAACGGGTATTGGCACAGATAAACTGAGGCCTGGGAAAGGCCTTAATTTATTATTATATATTATTTTTTGCCTTTTGGAGGGCAATTGGGGTTAAGTAACTTGCCCAAGGTCACATGGCTAGGTTTTTGTTTGTGTGCATTAAGTGTTTGAGGCCGGATCTAAACTCAGGTCCTTCTGACTCCAGGGCCAGCGCTCTACTCTCTGCGCCACCTAGCCGCCCCAGAAAGGCCTTAATTTAGAAAGACCAAGGCCATCCCCTGCATCAAGGGCCATCTCCAGTTGTCTAGCCTTAGGTCTTGCCACTGGACTCTGATGACTCTGGAGGAGATAGTGAGGTTGAAGACTTTGCACAGCTCTGCCTCACTTAAATCCAATTCATGGGTAAACAGTGTATCACCCTCATGATGCCGTTGGTACCATTTGAGAACAAAGGATGAATAACATGTTACATGTATCTTTCACTTATGTTTATTCTTCCTTGTTACCTCTCTCATTGATCATAAATCTCTGGAAAGGCAAAGGCTGTCTTCCTCCTTATAGCTTCCCATTGCCCTTATTAAAAATTTCAAGGTGTTTACTCTATTATAAATGTTTGCTTGCTAAGACTTAGGTTACTTGTAGAGAAACTGGGAATGACTATTTTAGACTTTCTTCACTTACATGGATTTGTCTCTTTTATTACAGAGCAGATATGTTGAATATTTTGCCCAGATAAAGAACAAGTACCATTGGGCTATCCCTCAAAGTAAAACACTCAGGATAAAATCCATCATTATTTATTCTATTCAAGGTAAGTATGTTTAATATAATTGCAGGTTGAGAGAGAAAAAAAATTTATTGTTTGAATTTGGTTACAAATAGGTTCTGTATTATATATATATGCATATATATATGTTCATGTATGTGTGTATATATATATTTATATACACTTGTGTACATATACTATACCTAGTGTACATAGCTAAATAAATATTAGTTAAGGAGCAGCTAGATAGCACAGTAGATAGAGCACTGGCTTTGGCATCAGGAGGACCTGAGTTCAAATCCAGTCTCAGACACATGACACTTACTAGCTGTGTGACCCTGGGCAAGTCACTTAATCCTGATTGCCTCACCAAAAAATAAAATTAAATAAATATTAATTAATTGATTTTGTTTGTGTAGAGAATTCATGGTAAGAAAACTCCTTGCCACTTACAGTGTGCCTGGAGGTAAGGAGTTCAAAGGGTTAAATAACTTTCCCATGGTCATAGTTAATTATGTGTCAGTGACCAGACTTGAACACTAGTCTTGAGAACTCCAAGGCTAGCCATATATCTACTATGCTACTCTATAGTTCATGCATAGACACAAAATGATTTCTAGCAGCTCTTTGTGTTGTATCAAAGAACTAGACACAAAGGGAGTGCCCATGAATGGAGGAATGCCTGATCAAATTATGGTAAGAGTGTAATGGAATTTTACTGTGCCTTAGAAATTGTGAAAGAGATGATTTTAGAAAAACCTGGGAAGACCCATATGAACAAAATGAAATGAGCAGAACCAATTACAGTAACAACAACATTGTAAATGTGACTCCCTTCCTGAATTCCCTCTTCCCAACACCCATTTCCACTGGAAAGTTGGGTTCCCAAAGTGGGGGCTGACTACTACTCCTCTCAGGGTTTCCCCCCAAGGAGTTGATGTATTTCCTAGTACTGCTGCTCACAATCCCCTTTCAGTGCGCCCCCCCAATATTAATCGATCAGTTGATGTCAATTAGCTATGGCAAAAGGATATTTACTGAGAAGGGGTAATAGAAGTAAAAAATTCCTACTACCACAAACTGGAAGGCACCTCCAGGGAGGATAATTGGTTTCAATGTAAAGGAATGGGTATAAGATATTGTTCTCTGGCCTAGGGGAAAACAATCCCCACCCCCACCCAGTTAATTTATGGCATAGGTGATTGATATATGGAAATTTTCTTTGTTATTTGTTAAGTTTAGAATTTTTAAATTAGCTTTTCAAATTTTTATAGATTTGTTTTGCATCCCTTTTATTTTTCAATATACTTCATTTTCCTCTTATACCCAGCAAACCATTTCTTGTAGCAAAGAATAAAAATGAAAAAGAAAACAAAAGGGAAAAAAATGAAGCTAATCAACACACCAACTGAGTCTGAATGTTCCACACCGGTAGAACCCCACTACTGGGTCATCTTTCCTTCAGGACCAAGTTTGGTCTTGATAACTATGTAATGTTCAATTTCATTTTGGGGAGTTGTTTTTATTTTGGGCTATTTGATGAGCTTACTAATCAAAATAGCCTGGGCAGGGCTGCAGGGTAGGAATCTGAGAAAGTTGTCCCTCAGAGCAAGATCTCTGGTGGTCCTGTGATACAGATGGTATAGCAGCAAGAAAGGTGGTGGCTAAGAGTTGGTATCAAATAGTCTGTCCTCCATACACTGCCAAAGAGATTTCCCTAAAGCAGAAGTCTGACCATGTTTCTTTCCCACCCCCAGTAAACCCTTAAGATCAAAAAAAGCTCTTAACAACTGAGATCCTTTTCCTTTTCTAGCTTTAGCACATAATAATCCTCTCCAAATACTCTACATTCCAGTAACCCTTGCTGTCCAGTTTCTGTGCCTTTGCCTTGGCTGTGCCTTATGGTTGGAATGTACTCCTTCCTCACTGCAGCCTCTTCTAATCCCTGGGTGACTTCAGGTCTCAGCGCAAATGCTACCTCTGCATGAAGCTTCCTTTGATCACTCCCATCCCCTACCTCAACCATCAAACAGTTATTACCCTCCATGTTGATGCTCCTTCAAACTACCTAACCTCCCATTTTCTGAGTCTCCTTAAATCCCATTTGCCTACTCCTTCACTCTACCTCAGCCACATGCAGGGATGGGTACACACTAACTATTGCCACTACCCACAAGTGGTCTACTTCCCTAATTAGAAGCTCTTGATATTTTCTGATTTGATCATAATCTCCTTTCATTACATCTCTCCCTATGCTTCACCATCCCTACATCTGTTCTTTGCCCTTGAGACACCCATTCCATCCATTCCCCCGTGCTTTCTAAGATCATCACCCCTGTTCTGACTCTTCTTTCTTTATGAGCATACAACCTCAACTCAGTAGTTAGACACTTCAATTCGGATCCCTTGCCATTTTGTCCTGTTGCTGCTCTTCTCTTGCTAAGCTTCAGCCATAAATTACTCTTACCATCCACCTTCTCCCCTTCTGCTCATGAGCAGTTGAATGAAAGTACAGGAAGTCCCATGGCATACTGACTGGGTATGTTATCCTTGTTACCCAACCTCACCCGGGCCCTCACTACAGCAAGGAAGTAACTAATTTTGTATATTACTCACCAGAGAAATCATTCTAAACCTTCTCTTCCTTCCTCAAGTCTCCCATACTTCCTCATTTTTTTTCAACTTAGGAAATTGCCTTTTAATTATGGAAAAATTTGAAGTTATTTGACATAAACCCTCTCTTCTCCTATCCTCTTCATCTCAAAAACATTTTGACAGTCTTTTTATTAAGGGGATTTGTTCTGTGAAGTTTTAATTCAGTCAAAGGGCCAACCTTGAGGACCTAGAGGACCACATGTAGCCTTGAGGCCACAAGTTCCCCACCCCTGATATAAACTCCTTGAAGTCAGATACAATCTTTTCTCTTTGTATCTTTAAAGCCTAGTCCAATATTCTACTACATTCATATACCATAGTTTATTCAGCTATTTCTCAATGAGTGGGTACCTACTTTGTTTCCAGTGTTTTGTTAATGCTAAGAATATTGTTATGAATATTCTGGCATAGAGGAGACTTTTGTTTCTCTGTTTTATACCGCAGGCATATCATATTGCTGGGTCAATGGAAATTTTACATTGATATCTAATACAATTCTACCAGTTCAGTTTTAGCAGTAGTCATTACTATGTCTATCTTCCCACAGACCCTCCAACATTGACTTCCCATTTTTTTGCTAACTTTGCCAGTCTGCAGTGTGTGAGTAAAATGGCAGAGTTGTTTTAATTGGCATTTCTCTTATTGTTAATGATTTGAGCTTGTATATCTGATCATTTTCAATTTGCAGTTGTTCTTTAGATTTATTTATATTATTTGAACATATCCATTAGGGAAAGATCCTTAATTGTATATTTGAGTCAAGTCCATATATATCTTGAACTTCTACCAGTGATATAGGATGCAAAGGTTTTTTTTTTCCCCATTAGATAGTTTTGCTTTTATTGTGTCTGCATTGATTTTGTTTAAGCTGAAGCTCTTTAATATCATGAAAGCTTCTTTTTTTTAACCTTATGATCACCTCCATTCCTTACTTTGTCAGGAATTCTCCCCCTTTGATAATTATCAAAGGCAAATCCTTCTATTTTATTTTAAAATGATTTCTATATTCAGATTTAAAAGATTTCTATATTCTGGTTGCATATTCATTTAGGGTTTATTGAGGTATGTGGTCTAAGAGACTGGGTTAAATTGAATTTCAGCAAAAAATGTTTCTCAAAATAAACATATTTTAAAAGACGTGTATAATGAAATTTAAAAGGCTTTTTATGAAAAAAATTATTTCAAGTAGGATAAGAAAGAAATGAGTTGACTAAATAGTAATGTGGCATTCAATTTATTGTCAAGGTGCAACCAGAACCTCTTTTTCTCCTCCACCTAATAGTATTTTATCTTTTCCAATTACATATAAAGATAGTTTTCAACATTCATTTTTATTTTATTCCACTAATCCACAATACTATTTCTTAGCCAGTACCAAAGAGTTTTCATGATTGCTACTTTATATTATATCTTTAGGTCTGGTCTGGCTAAGCTAACTTCCCTTGCATTTCTTTTCATTAATTCCCTCGATAGTTTTTTTTTCTTTTTGGAGGGAACTTGGGGTTAAGTAACTTGCCCAAGGTCACACGGCTAGGTTTTTTGTTTGTGTGCCTTAAGTGTCTGAGGTTGGATCCAAACTCAGGTCCTTTTGACTCCAGGGCCGACACTCTACTCACTGCGACACCTAGCCACCCCTTCCCTTGATATTCTTGATCTTTTGTTCTTCCAGACGAATTTTGTTATCATTTATTCTAGCTCTATAAAATAATTTTTTGGTAATTTGATTGGAATGGCACTGAATAAGTAAATTAATTTAGGTAGAATCGCCAACTTTATTATATTAGTTTGGCCTACTTATGAGCAATTGATATTTTTCCAATTATTTAGATCTGACTTTATTTGTATAAAAAATGTCTTGCAATTGTGTTCATATAGTTCCTGGGTTTCTCTTCACAGGTAGACTCCCCAAATTTTGTATTATCTACAGTTATTTTATTTTATTTTGCTTTTTGGAGGGCAATTGGGGTTAAGTAGTTTGCCCAAGGTCACACGGCTAGGTTTTTGTTTGTGTGTGTTAAGTGTCTGAGGCCGGATCTGAACCCAGGTCCTTCTGACTCCAGGGCCAGAGCTCTACTCACTGTGCAACCTAGCCACCCCATCTACAGTTATTTTAAATGGAATTTCTCTTCCTATCTCTTGCTGCTGGGTTTTGTTAGTAATATATAGAAATGCCAATGATTTGTGTGGGTTTATTTTATATTATGCAACTATGCTAAAGTTGATATTTATTTCAAGTAGTTTTTTAATTGATTTTCTAGGATTCTCTAAGTATACCATAATAGCATCTTTAAAGAGTGATAGTTTTGTTTTCTCATTGCCTATTCTAATTCCTTCAACTTCTTTTTCTTCTCTTATCGGTAAAGCTAACATTTCTAGTACTATATTAAATAATAGTCAACCAGAACCTCTTGAAGACAATTTCATTTTTTATCTTTGTATTCCTAGCACTTGGTAGCACTTTTTAAAAAGTATTTGTAATTGCATTGAATTAAAACCAGTTAAATTTACCTTAAAACACATCTACAATGCAGAGTTAGTTCATCATTACTGTACCTTTAGTTTGAAAGCCCTTAGAGATATGATAAAATATTCTAGTTCAAGGGTGATTCAAATGTTAAAAACATGAAGCATAACCAAGCTTTTTTTTTTTTTGCCTTTTGGAGGAGGGAAGGTAGGGCAATTGGGGTTAAGTGACTTCAGGTCATACAGCTAGTAGGTGTTAAGTGTCTGAGGCTGAATTTGAACTAAGGTCCTCCTGATTCCAGGGCTGGTGCTCTATTCACTTCGCCACCTAGCCACCCCTCCAAGCATTCTTTAATCAAACATTTTCCCTCTTCTGGAAACAAATTTTTTCCTTTGTTGTAGTTTTTTTGTGTGTTGAGTTAGGCAACTAGAGAATACTCATGTTTCTAGAATAGATAGTTTTGAAAGTCATACTTAAATTTCCTTTGGGTAGTGACTCACTCAACATTCTATAATAAAGTTTAAAAGGAAGTTTAAAAAATCTGGTTAGTATTTCTTTAATATCTTACTACACAATTGAGTAAGTATAAAAGTTATTCTCTCAAAATCTTCATGATTCCAGTAGGGGCAACAAGATAGCCACACATGAAACAACTAGAATATAATAAAAGAGGATGAGATTAGAGTTAGACCAATCTATACGCAAACAGGAATCTTCTCATTAAATATTTGCTAGATAAATGTGTTCCAGGTCCATCCAGGCCATCTTTATTATAGTAAGAATTTGCATGCTGGACAAAAATAGAAAAAAAGTTGGGTAGGTAGTTTAGAGCCTGAATATTGATAACTTCAAAAGGCACCTTCTTATGAAGGCTAGATATGTATGCTGAACCTTCAAAAGAGACCATGAAGGACATTCAGGCAGAGTCATGAAAGAGATAACAAATGTCATCAAAACCTTGGGAGAAGAAAGTATATAGTTAGCACTAGGTTCCTATCTGGAAGTAAAAAGGAAGGGAAAGAATTAACATTTATATAGCACCTTCTATATGCCAGGCACTGTGCTAAGTACTTTACAAATATTATCTCATATAATCCTCACAACAACTCTATGATTTAGATGCTATTATTATCCTCACTTAACAAATGAAGAAACTGAGGAAACAGGTTGAATGATTTGCCTGGGGTCAAATAGCTTTTGAGTTTCTAAGGCTGAATTTGAAATTGTCTTACTAACTTAAGGCCCAGCACTCTCTCTACTGTGCAGCCTAGCTGCCTCGAAAAATGCTATAAGGGCAGAACCAAGATGGCAGCTCTCCCAAACTCCTCCAAATATCTTTAAAATATGACTCTAACCAAATTCTAGAGCAGAAAAACCCACCAAAAGATGGAGCAAAACAAATTTCCAGCCCAAGACAATTTATAAGGTCAGCAAGAAAGGTCTATTGCACTCGGGTGAGAGAGGAGTGCAATCCTAGTGCAAGCCACACCAGCACAGCCCCAGTTCCAACAAATCAGGAACAGGCATTGGGAGTGACTGAATCAACAGTGGCAGCAGCTACTTCTGGAGTTCTCAGGCCACAGATGGTAAGGAGGTTGTACAGCTGTTCACAAGGAAACTACAGGGGTCTTTTTGCTAGCACTGAGCTCACAAAGTATTTTGAAGATCAAGTAAGAGAGGTAGAGGAAAAAATGGGAAGAGAAATGAAAGTGATGCCAGAAAATAATGAAAAATGAGTCGACTGCTTGGTAAAGGAGACACACACACACACACACACACACACACACACACACACACACACAAATATGCTGAAGAAAATAATACCTTAAAAAACAGAATAGGCCAAATGATAAAAGAGGTCCAAAAAGCCAATGAGGAGAAACCTACTTTATAAAGCAGAATTGGCCAAACATGGAAAGGGAAGTCCAAAACTAACTGAAGAAAATAGTTCAATGAAAATTAGAATGGAAAAAATGGAAGCCAATGACTGTATGAGAAATCAAGAATGATAAAGCCAAAAGAATGAAAAAATAGAAGACAATGTGAAATATCTCATTGGAAAAACAACTGACCTGGAAAATAGATCCAGGAGAGATCATTTTAAAATTATTGGACTACCTGAAAACTATGATTTTAAAAAAAAAAAAGAACTTAGCCATCATCTTTCAAAGAATTATCAAGGAAAACTGCCCTGATATTCTAGAACCAGAAGGTAAAATGGAAATTGAAAGAATCTACTGCTTACCTTCTGAAAGAGATCTCAAAAAAAAAAAAAAAAACCTGCCAGGAATATTATAACCAAATTCCAGTGTTTCCAGGTCAAGGAGAAAATATTTCAAGCAGCCATAAATAATTTGAGTGTGGTGGAGCCACAGTCAGGATAACATAAACTTTAGCAGCTTCTACATTAAAGAATCAGAGGGCTTGGAATTTGCTATTCCAGAGGGCAAAGGAATTAAGATTACAACCAAGAATCACCTACTCTACAAAACTGAGTAAAATCCTTCAGGGAGAGAAAGACTATTTAATGAGATAAAAGATTTTCAAACATTCTTGATAAAAAGACCAGAGCTGAAAAGAAAAATTGACTTTTAAATACAAGACTCAAGAGAAGCATAAAAAGGTAAACAGGAAAGAGAAATCATAAGGAGATTAATAAATTTAAACTGTTTACATTCCTACATAGGAAGATGATATTTGTAACTCCTAACACCTTTCTCATTATTAGGGTAGTTAGAAGGAGCATAAATAGACAAAGGGCACAGATATGAGTTGAATCTGAAGGGATATCTAAAAAATAAAATTAATGGGTGAGAGAGGAATGTACTAGAAGAAAGAGGAAGGGAGAAGTAGAATGGGGTAAATTATCTCACATAAAAGAGTCAAGAAAAAGCTTTTGCAATGAAAGGGAAGATGGGGGAGCTGAGTGAATCTTACTCTCATCAGAATTGGCTCAAAGAGGGAATAAAATACATACTCAATTGGGAATAGAAACCTATCTTACCTTACGAGAAAGTAGAAAGGGAAGGTGAAAAGAAAAGGGTACCGGGGGTTGGGGGAAGGGGATATGATAAAAGGGACGGCAGATTGGAGGAGGAGGTAGTCAGAAGCAAAACACTTTTGAGGAGGGACAGGGTAAAAGGAGAGAGAGAATAGAATAAATGGAAGGGGTGTCATAGGATAGACAGAAATACAGTTAACAACAGTAACTGAGGGAAATTTTTTGAAGCAAGTTTATCTGATAAAGGCCTCATTTCTCAAATGTATAGAGAACTGAGTCAAATTTATAAAAATAAGAGCCCTTCCCCAATTGATAAATGATCAAAAGATATTATCAGTTTTCAGATGAAGTAATAAAAGCTATCTATAGCAATATGAAAAAATACTCTTAATTATTGATTGGAGACAGATAAATTTAAACAATTCTGAGGCACTATCTCATACATCTTAGATTGGCTAATAGGACAGAAAAGGTAAACAACAGATGTTGAAAGGAACTTTGGAAATATGAGACTTTTATGCATTGTTGGTAGAGTTGTGAATTGATTCAGTCATTCTGGAGAGCAATTTGGAACTATGCCGAGAGGACTATAAAACTATGCCATACACTTTGACCTAGCAATACCACTGTTAGGTCTGTATACCAAGAGAGATAATAAAAAAAAGAAAAGGACCAATATGTAAATGTGTGTGTGTGTGTGTGTGTGTGTGTGTGTGTGTGTGTGTGTGTGTATCAACTCTTTTCTGGTGGTAAAGAATTAGAAGTTGGGGCGGAGCCAAGATGGCGGAGTAGAAACAGCTAGTCCAAGCCTCTCTGCCCCCAGATTCTCCACAAACTATGTAAAAAAGGACTCTGAAAAACTTCTGGAGCCCCAGCACCCACAGAACGACACAGAGAAGCTGACCTCCCGCTGAGGACAGCCCAGCACCCTGCAGGAAGGACCAGCGCAGTGGTCTGGGAGCCGGCAGAGCGCAGGAGCTGAGCCGAGCCCAGGTCCACGTGAGCCGAGGTTTTAGCCCCAGGGCGGCAGGGCCAGCAGCCGGCTGGAGGAACCCCAGAACACCAGGAACTGTGGAGACGCCAGAATTATCAACATAGACTTGCCTAGGACAAAGTAAGAGGTTAGTGTCCTATGAACTTTGGGACCTGTATTTGGGGAATGCGTCAGCTCCCTCCCCTGGGGGCTAGAAGCCGCTGAGGAGACACGCCATTGTGTAGTTTTCATAGGCATTTCCGGCTCCCAGCCTACAAATCGTGGGGAGATCCAGCGATCAGTCTTGGGGGGTAATCGCTCTTGCTTTAACCTCCCTGGATCTGGATTGTAATCTAGGGTGGAAGTCATGGGTGGGTTTACAGCTTGCCAGAAACGGAAGTTGCCCCCCACATGTTCAGGATGAAAATTCCTCTATCTGGCCTTAAAGCCATAGTGTGGCAACAAGCCCAAAAGTCAAGCAATTAAGTGGCAACATGCCAAGGCAAAGGAAACAGAAAAATGCAACCCTAGACTCCTATTTTGGGGGCATAGAGCGGGAAAAGGACTGTGAGGTCAGAAGTCCTATTCCAAAAGCCCCAGGGGAAAACATGAGCGGGTTGCAGGCCATAGAGGACCTTAAGAAGGACTTTAAAAATCAAATAAGAGAAGTGGAGGAAAAATTGGAAAGAGAAATGAGAAGGATGCAGGAAAGTATGAAATGAGGGTCAACAGCCTGACTGAGGAAAACAACACCTTAAAAAATAGACTAGCTCAAATAGCAAAGGAGGCCCAAAAGGGCATTGAGGAGAAGAATGCCTTAAAAAGTCGAATTTGCCAGATGGAAAAAGAATCTCAAAAGTTCACTGAGGAGATTCATTCCTTCAGAGTTAGACTGGAGCAAATGGAAGCTAGTGACTTTTTGAGAAATCAAGATGCTGTTAAGAAGATCCAAACAAATGAAAGATTAGAAGGCAATGTGAAATATCTCATGGGAAAAACCACTGACCTGGAAAATAGATCCAGAAGAGACAATTTAAAAATTGTTGGACTACCTGAAAGCCATGATCAAGGAAAGAACCTAGAAATCACCCTTCAAGAAATTCTCAAGGAAAACTGCCCTGATGTTTTAGATCCAGAGGGCAAAATAGAGGTTGAAAGAATCCACAGATCACCTCCTGAAAAAGATCCCAAAAAGAAACTCCCAGGAATATTATAGCCAGGTTCCAGAATCCCCAGATCAAGGAGAAAATACTCCAAGCAGCCAGGAAGAAACAATTTCAATATTGTGGAAACACAATCAGAATAGCCCAGAGCCTGGCAGCTTCTACACTGAGGGATCGAAGGGCATGGAATATGATATTCCAGAGGGCAAAAGAGCTGGGAATGAACCCAAGGGTCACCTACCCAGCAAAACTGAGTATTTTGTTTCAGGGAAAATATGGTCATTCAGTGGAATAGAGGACTTTCAAGCATTCTTGAGGAAAAAACCAGAATTGAATAGAAAATTTGACATCCAGACACAAGAAGCAAGAGATGCCTGAGAAGGTGATCAGGGAAAAGAAATCAGAAGGAACTTATCAAAGTTGAACTATTTACATTCCTATATGGAAAAGCAATATCTGTGACTGATGATATCTTTCTCACTATGAAAATAATGGAAGAAGGGGTGTGGTCATACGAATACATATGTGAATGTGTGTGTATATGGTTACAGTTATATATGGATAGAGGGCATAGGTTGATTTTGTTGGGAAGGGAGAGTACTCAAGGGATGAAATTATGAGGTGAGAGAGGAAAGTGGCAAGAGGAGATGGGGAGAGACATGGTAGGGTAAACTATCTCATGTAGGGAAGTGGGTGCAAAGGAGGGGGAGAATAAGGAAGGCTAAAAAGGCAAAACCACATTCACATTGAATTTGGTTCAGGGAGAAAATGACATACATACTAAATGGGATATCTCAACCTGCAGCAGGATAGGGGGAAAGGGGATGAGAGGAGGGATGATGGATGGGACGGCATCCTTGGGGTGAGGGGAGGTTGGAAGTACCCACTATAGAAGAGGGACAGGATCATGTAGGGAATGCACCAGGTGGGGGGTCGGATGAGTGGGAGGGAATTATAAGCAGCCTTGTACAATATATCTACTATGATAATGTTTTGCATAGCTAGACATGTACAACATATACTGAATTACTTATCTCCCCAGAGGGAATGGGTGACAAGGAGGAAGGAAATGGATCTGAAATTCGAGGTCTTAACATTAAATGTTTCAAATATATATAAATACTATTATTAATACTCTTTTGCTTATAATTGGGAGATAAGATGTGCAGGCATTGGGACACAAAGATTCATCTTCCTCCAATGGAAAAGTCGATGGGGGTATGGGAGAAGGTATGGGAGAGAGCAGATTGGAGGAAGCGATATCTTGTGGGACTGCTATTCTGGGAGGTTGAGTAGGGGAATAATGGGGGGAAAATGATTGTAACTCAAAATCTGGCAGAAATGAATGATGTAAAACAGAAGTTAATAAAGTATTTGTTTAAAAAAAAAAAGAATTAGAAGTTAAGGGGATGACCATTGGGGAATGTCTGAACAAGTTGTGGTATGTGATTATGATGAAATACTATTGTACTATAAGAAATGATGAGTAGGATGCTCTCAATAAAACCTGGAAAGACATGCCATGGGCTCATATAAAGTGAAATATACCATGTACAAAGTAACAACAATATTGCAAGATGATCAGCTATGAATAACTTAGCTATTGTCAACAATGCATTGATCCAAGACAACTCTGAAGGACTTAAGCTGAAAAATGCTATCCATCCCCAGAGAAAAAACTGATGTTGTCTGAATACAAACTGAAGCATTCTTTTAAACTTTGTTTTTCTTGAGTTTTTTCTAGTCTGTGTTTTCTTTCACAACATGATTATTATAAATATGTTTTGCATGAGTACACATGTATAACCTATATAAAATTGCTTGTCTTTTCAATGGGGAGAGAGTGTGGGGAGGGAGGAAGGGAGAGAATTTGGAACTCAAAGTTTTAAAAATAAATGTTAAAAATTGTTTTTATGAGGGGGTATAGTCAAGATGGCAGAGTAAAAACAGGATTTCCATGGGGCTCTGACTTCCACCTCCTCCAATTCATGTAAAAGGTGACTCTGAAGAAACTTTGGAGGTATAGAACCCACAAAATGACAGCAAGAAACTAACCTCCCACTGAGGACAGCCCAGCAGTCCAGCAGGAAGCAGCCAGCCCAGCACTCTGGTAGCCAAGCCCAGCCCCAAGTGAGCTGGAGGTTTTAGCCTCAGGGTGGCTTGACCTGCTGCCAGCTGGAGGGGTCAGTGCAGTGTGGACTTTGGGACCTGGGAATTCAGGAGTGCCATCCAGTCTTTGCTCCCTAGGCAAGAAGCAGCTGAGGTGTCATGGCTGTGCAGCCTCCACCTCATGGCTGCTTCAGAGCAGGTCTGCAGATTGTAGAGGGACCAAGCAACCAATCTGAGGGGTAATCACTCTTGCTTTAACCTGCTTAGATCTGGCTTGCTGTCTAGGGTGAAGGTCCTGGGGTGAGTGAGCAGTTTGCCAGAGTGTGTGGAAGCTTCAGAGAGGGCACCTAACTAATATCTCCAACAGCTCCAAAAACCCCAGCGTTTGGGATAAAGCTCCCATTTCTGGTAGAAGAGTTCTACTGTGGCAAAAGGCTTAAAATTCAAGTAATTGAGTGGCAACATGACCAAGCAAAGAAAGCAAAGCAAACAGAGAACCCCAACTTTATATTCCTATTTTGGGGACAAAAAGGATCAAAGCATGGAACAGGAAGAATGAAGTCAGAACTCCTTCACCAAAAGCTTCCAAGAAAAATATGAAGTGGTTACAGGACATAGAGGAGTTTTAAAAGGATTTTTAAAATCAAGTAAGAGAAGTGGAGGAAAAATTGGGAAGAGAAATGAGAATGATGCAAGAAAATTATAAAATGAGAGTCAACAACCTGACTGAAGAAAATAACACCTTAAAAAAATAGACTAACTCAGATGGTAAAAGAGGCTCAAAAAGGCAATAAAGAGAAGAATGCCTTAAAAAGCCAAATTTTCCAGATGGAAAAGGAATCTCAAAAGCTCACTGAAGAGAATCATTCCTTCAGAATTAAACTGGATCAAATGGAAGCTAGTGACTTTATGAGAAATCAAGATACTATTAAACATATCCAAACAAATGAAAAAATAGAAGGCAAGATGAAATATCTCACTGGGAAAACCACTGGAAAATAGATCCAGTAGAGATAATTTAAAAATTATTGGACTACCTGAAAGTCATGATCAAAAAAAAAAGAACCTAGAAATCATCCTTCAAGGAATTCTCAAGGGAAATTGCCCTGATGTTTTAGAACCAGAGGAGAAAATAGAGGTCAAAAGAGTCCACTAATCGCCTCCTGAAAAAGATCCCCAAAAGAAAACTCCTAGAAATATTATAGCTGGGTTCTGGAGTCCCCAGATTAAGGAGAAAATATTACAAGCAGCCAGGAAGAAACAATTTGAATATTGTAGAAACACAATCAGGATAACTCAGGACCTGGCAGCTTCTACATTGAGGGATCAAAGGGCTTGGAATATGATATTCTGGAGGTCAAAGGAGCTGGGATTAAAACCAAGAATCACCTATCCAGCAAAACTGAGTTATCATGTTCCAGGGGAAAATATATTCAGTGGAATATGGAACTTTCAAGCATTCTTGATGAAAAAACCAGAGTTGAATAGAAAATTTGATATCCAGATACAAGAAGCAAGAGAAGCTTGAGAAGGTAAACAGAGAAAAGAAATTATAAGGAACTTATCAAAGTTGAACTACTTATATTTTTACATGGAAAAATGATCATTGTAACTTATGAAATTTTTCTCAGTATGAGAATAGTTGAAGGGAATAGAAATATATACATATATGTGTGTATATGTATACATATATATGTCTATATAGGAGGGTATATGGGTGTATGAATACATATGTGAGTGTGTGTATATATGTCTACAGGTATACATAGAGGGCACAGGACCAATTGAATAGGAAGGAGTGATATTTAAAAGGTGAAATTAAGAGGTGAGAGAGGAATATAATGAGAGGAGATGGGGAGAGACAGGATGGGGTAAATTATCTCATATAGAAGAGGCAAGGGAAAATTGTTACAATGGAGGGGAAGAACAGGAAGGCAAAAGGGAATGAGTCAACCTTATTCTCATTGAATTTGGCTTAGGGAGGGAATGACATACACACTAAATAGGGTATCTCACCCTACAGAAGAGTAGAGGGGAAGGGGAGGATAGGGGGAATAATGGAAGGGAGGGCAGCCTGGGGGCGAGGGAGGTTGGAAGCTCCCACTTTTGAAAAGGGACAGGATCAAGGTAGAGAATAGAACAAGTGGGGGTGGGATAGGATGGAGGGAAATATGGTCAGTCTTTCACAATATATCCACTATGGAAATGTTTTGTATAGCTACACGTATACAACCTATATTGAATTGATTATCTTCCCAGTGAGGGTGGGTGACGAGGGAGGAGGGGAAAGAATCTGGAATCCAAAGTTTTAAAATCAAATGTTTAAAAAAATCAAATGTTTAAAAAAACATATATATATATGTATTATTATTATTATTACTATTATTATTATTTCACATGTAACTGGGAAATGAGATATAGAAGCACTGGGGCATAGAGATCCACCATGCCCTACTGGAAAGTCAAAGGGGGAATGGGGAAAGATATGGGAGAGAGCAGATTGGGGGAGGGGATATTCAGTGGGAATGCTGTTTTGGGGTGATGGGTAGGGAAAATTGGGGAGAAAATTTGTAATTCAAAATCTTGTGGAAATGAAGTAAACTAAAAAATGAAAACAGGGAGGAACAAATTGTTTTTACATATAACTAGGGAAAAATAAAATACCAAATAAAACTTAAAAAATAAAATGAGATGGTAGAGTAGAAGACATTCTGAAATGCATCCTTTTCTATTTTATTTAACAATGATGGAATAGAATACCACCAAAATCAGCAAATATTAATACAATATTGCTTGGGATAAGTTGTTACTTTTCTCCTCTTTAAGTCACAAAATTAATTAGCAAGAAGTCTGAGTTTAACTCAGCAAATATTATCTACTTCATCATAAACTGAACACAACTTTTATTTTTTTTCTCTTTAGGAGTTGGAAAAGGTAATGGAAAAGATATGAAAATAGTATTAATGATGAATAAGAAGATTATTTACACCTGTTTGTGTTCATCTGTAAAGTGTTGTCAGGTGGGTTGTTGTTGTTTACAAATTATTTTACTTTAAAACTTAATAACAATCTCAACAGATATCAAAATGAAATAACCAACCAAAATTGGGACTAAAACATTACATTAATCAATGGACAATACTGCCTCATTTCAGTAGATCAATCAACCCACCAATGAGGGCATTCCCTCCACTAGTAAAGGTCACAAACATCTTCTCATATGTGTCATTCTTTTCTGTGTCCTCTCATCAGTCCTCCATTTAATATCCACTCAGTACACTTGAGGACTCCATTGAGGTTGCTTAATATTTCATGGATTAGTTAGTCATTGAATAAATATTTATTAAGCACCAACTATGATGTGCCAGGCAAAGAAAGGTAAAAGAGCCCCTGCTCTCAAAGAGCTCACAATCTAATGGGGGAGACAACATGCAAACAGTTATATAAACAAACAAGATACACACACACACACACACACACACACACACACAGAGCTGGAACTTGAAGGAAGCTAAGGAGTAAGGTATAAGTGTAAGAAGATTGGAAAACGGATGACTAAGTGGCAAAGTGAATAGAGAACCAGCCATGGAGTCAAGAGGACCTAAGTTCAATTCCAGCCCCAGACACTTAACATTTACTAGCCATGTGACCTTGCACAAGTCACTTAACCCCCAATTGCCCTGCCTTCCCCCCTCCAAAAAGTCCCTCCCCCCTAAATAGAAAGGATGGAATAAGTTTACATAGGGTTTTGAATACCAGAGAGGGGGTTTTATATTTTGTCTTGAAGGTGATAGGGAGTCACTGGAGTTTATTGAGTAGGGCAATGATATCTTGGACCTGTACTTTAGAAAAATCACTTTGGTGGCTTATTGGAAGATAGACTAGAGTTGGGACAGATTTGTGGCAGGCAGACCAACCAATGAGCTATTGTAATATTCCAGGCATGAGGAGATGAGGGCCTGCTTCTTGTGACTGCTTCATGGTGGCACCACTATTAGAAAAGAGAAGGGAACATATTCAAGAGACATTAAAAAGGTGAAGTAAACCTTGGAACCAGATTGGATATGGGGGTGAGAGATAGTGAGAAGTGAATGACACCTATGTTACAATACAAGGGGCTAGGAGGATGATAATAGTGGGAAAGTTGGAAGGGAGGGTAGGGTATGGGGAAGGATAATGAATTTGGTTTTGGGCATGTTGAGTTTAAGATGTCTACATGACATCTAGTTCAAGGGTCAAGTAGTTAAAGAGGTTCTGTCCTGCTATACCTTCTCTCTCGGTTATATCATTAGTTCCCATAAGTTAAACTATCATCTCTACGAAAATGACTCACAGATCTATATATCCATCCCCAGCTTCTTCTTTGACCCTTAGTTTTATATTGCCTGTTTCACATTTCGAACTGGATGTCCAGAGATGTCTCAGAATAAATATATTTATACTGAACTTGTCTTTCATTGACATATACCCTCAAACTCCCTGCTCTTCAAACTTTTACCTATTTCTGTTAAAGATGCCACCATCATACTTTCCCAGGTCCATAATCTTGATGTTATCCTGGATTACTCATTCTCCTTCACCACACATATTCAATTATTTTCCACATTTTGCTCTTTCTACCTCCCAAACATCTCTCACATCTGACTCCTCTTTACTCACTCAGCTATGATCTCAGATCATGCCCTCATCACTTCTCATCTAGAATATTCTAACAATTGCTCTCTCTGATTCAAACTCATCCCATTACAATTCATCCTACACACTATTATCCAGGTGATTTTCCTTAAATACAGATCTGACCATATGACTCCCCCATTCAATCAATTGGCACAACCCCCAACTGTTTTCTTGAATAAAATGTAAACTCCTCTGATTAGCTTTTATAATCCTTCCTAGCCTATTTTTAACTTAAAAATAAAATTTTATTTTATTATTAGTTCCCAATTCTTTCCCTTCCCCATCTCACTCTCCAACCTATTGAGAAGCCAAAAAAATAGTATTCACTGCAAATACATACAGTCATGCAAAACAAATTTCTACATTAGCTATCTTCCCCCCAAAAAAGGCAAGAAAAAGATAGAAGAAAATATGCTTAAATCTTCTCTATCAAGAGGTAGAAAGCATATTTTGCCACGAATCCTTGGAATTGTGGTTGAACATTGTATTGACAATAGTTGCAAAGCCTTTCACAGTTGATTATCTTTACAATATTGCTATAATTATATAATTTACTCTTTTGGTTCTGATCATTTCACTCTATGTCAGTTCATACAAGTTTTCCAAGGTTTTTAATGAAATGATCCCCTTCACCATATCTTACAACACAATTGTGTCCCATCATACTCATATAACACAACTTGTTTGGGGATTCCCCAATTGATGGGTATCCCCTTGGTTACCAATTCTTTGCCATCACAAAATGAGCTGCTATATTTTTGTATATACAGGTTCTTTGCTCTTCATTTGATCTCCTTGTAGTATAGACCTAGTAGCATGATCACTGGGTCAAAAGGTATATAGATTTTAATAGCTTTTGGGGCATAATTACAAATTGCTTTCCAGAATGGCTGGACTAATTCACAGCTCTACCAACAGTACCCTAGAGTATCTATTTTCCCAAATCCTTTCCAGCATTTGTCATTTTTCTTTTCTGTCATCTTAGTCAATCTTATGGGTATGAGGTGGTGCCTCAGAATTGTTTTAATGTACATTTATTTAACTCAGTGATTAGCTTGCATTTCTTCCTCTGAAAACTACCTTTTCATATTATTTGATCATTTATCAACTGGAAAATGGGGCTCATTCTTGTAAGTTTTATTCAGTTCCCTATGTTTTAGAAATGGAACCTTTATAAGAAAAACTTGCTGCAAAGATCCTGCCCAGTTTCCTACCTTTTAATTTTAGCTGCATTGGTTTTATTTTTGCAAAACATTTTAAATTTTATATAAGCAAAATTATCCTTTTTACCTCCCGTGAATATTTTGATCTCTACTTTGGTCACGAACTTTCCCCATCCATAGATTTGAGAGGTAATTTTTTCCCATGCTCTAATAATTTGTGATATTGCCTTTTATTCTAAATCATGTACCCATTTTGAATTTATCTTTGTATATGGTGTGAGATGTTGGTCTATGCCTAATTTCTTCGACATGACAGTTTTCCCAACAATTGTTTTTGTATCAAAAAGTCAATTCTTGTCCTTGTAGCTGGGATCTTTCGGTTTATCAAACTCTAGGCTACCGTCCTCGTTTGCTTTAATATAATATGTATCTAATTTGTTCTGCTGATCAACCTATCTCTTACCTAGTACCAAATTGTTTTCACAATTACAGCTTTGTAGTAGAGATTGAGATATGGTAGTCTCCCTTCCTTTCCATTTTTTCTTGATTCTTTTGATATTTTTAACTTTTTGTTCTTTATTTTATTATTTTTTTCTAGTTCTATAAAGGAATTCTGCAGCAATTTGATGAGTATGACACACTAGATAATAAATTAATTTAGATAGTATTGCCATGGTTTAGCCTACTCATGAGCAATTAACAGTTCTCCACTTATTTAGAAAGGCAGCTGGGTGGCTTGGCAGATAGAGAGCCAGACCTGAAGTCAGGAAAATTCATCTTCCTGAGGTCAAATTTGGCCTCAAATACTTGCAAGCTGTGTGACTCTGGGCAAGTCACTAAACCTTGTTTGTCTCAGTTCCTCATCTATAAAATAACCTGTATCTCCACCAGTCTCTTTGCCAAGAAAACCCCAAATAGGGTGATGAAGACAGATATGACTGAAGTGACTGAACAACAGCAAGTTATTGAGATCTGTTCTTATTTGTGTAAAATGGTTTTGTAATTGTGTTCATATAGTTCTTGTGTGTGTATTGACAGATAGACTTCCAGATATTTAAATGCTATCTGCAGTTATTTAAATGGAATTTCTTTTTATATTTTTCCAACGGGGTTTCTTGGTAACATATAGAAATGTTAATGCTTTGAGTGGATTTACTTTATATCCTACAACTTTGCTGGAGGTGTTAATTGTTTCAATTAGTTTTTTAGTTGACTCCCTAGTGTTTTCTCTCCTTTTTTAAAAATTAATTTATTTTCAGTTTTCAACATTCACTTCCATAAGATTTTGAGTTTTAAATTTTCTCCTCTTCTCTCACCACTCCCCTCCCCAAGACATAAAGACTCTACATATACATGCATATTAAATATATTTTCACATTAGCTATGTTGTAAAGAAGAATTGGAACCAATAGAAATAATAAGAAGAAACAAAACAAAATAGAAAGAGAGAGAGAGAGAGAGAGAGAGCACAAATAGTACGCTTTGATCAATTTTATAATCTTCTGGCATAGTTCCAAATTGCTTTCCAAAATGGTTGGATCAGTTCACAACTCCACCAACACGTGTTCCAATTTTCCCACATCTTTTCCAACATTTATCATTTTCCTGTTTTTTATATTAGCCAATATGATATGTATGATGTGATACCTAAGAGTTGTTTTGATTTTCATCTCTCTAATCAATAGTGATTTAGAGCATTTTTTCACATGATTATAGATAGCTTTAATTTCTTCCTCTGAAAACTACCTGTTCGTATCCTTTAACCATTTGTCAATTGGGGAATGATTTGTATTCTTGTAAATTTGGCTCAGTTTTATATATATTTGAGAAATGAGACCTTTAAAGGAGACACAGGCTGTAAAAATTATTTCCCAGCTTTCTGCTTCCCTTATAATCTTGGTTGCATTAACTTTGTTTGTGCAAAACCTATCCAATTTAATATAATCAAAATCATCCATTTTGCATTTCATTATGTTCTCTATTTCTTGTTTGGTCATAAATTCTTCCCTTCTCCATAAATCTGACAGGGCAACTATTCCTTGCTCTCCTTTTATTTATAGTTTCAGCCTTTATATCTAAATAGTGTATCTATTTTGACTTTATCTTGGTATATGGTATAAAATGTTGGTCTATGCCTAGTTTCTGCCATATGGTTTTCCAGTTTTCCCAGCAGTTTTTGTTATATACTGAGTTCTTATCCCAGAAGCTGGAGTCTTTGGGTTATCAAAGAATAGATTACTATAGTCATGGACTGTTATGTCTTGTGTACCTAACCTATTCCACTGATCCGCAATTCTATTTCTTACCTAGTACTAAGTAGTCTGGATGATTGCTGCTTTATAATACAGTTTAAGATCTGGTATGGCTAGTCCCCCTTCCCTTGCATTTCTTTTCATTAATTCCCTTGATATTCTGGACCTTTTGTTCTTCCAGATGACTTTTGTTATTATTTTTTCTAGCTCTATAAAATAGTTTTTGGTAGTTCGACTGGTATGGCACTGAATAAGCAAGTTAATTTAGGTAGAATTGTCACTTTTATTCTATTAGCTTGACCTATGCATGAGCAACTGATATTTTCTAATTATTTGGAACTGACTTTCTTTGTATGAAAAGTGTTTTGTAATTGTAATTGTGATTCATATAGTTCTTGAGTTTGCTTTGGCAGGTAGACTCCCAAATATTTTATCATGTCTACATTAACTTTAAATGGGATTTCTCTTTCTATTTCTTGCTATTGGATTTTATCAGTAATATATAGAAATGCCAATGATTTATGTGTTTATGTCATATCCTGCAACTTTACTAAATTTGTTCATTATTTTAAGTAATTTTTATTTATTCTCTAGGATTCTCTAAGTATACCATCACACCACCTGCAAAAAGTGGTAGTTTTGTTTCCTCATTGCCAATTCTAATTCCTTCATTTTCCTTTTTTTAAAATTTTTTTTGGTCTTTATTAATTTGTTTATTTTTAGTTTATAAGATTCAATTTCACAATTCCTTGAGTTTCAAATTTTCTTCCCCTCTCCCTCTCATGATGGCATACAATCAAGTACAGGATCTGCAAATACTTTCACATTAGACATTAGTCAGGTTATAAAGAAGGATTGTATCAGATGAATGAACAATGAGAAAGAGGAAACAAGACCAAACAAGAAAAAGAAAGAGAGCGGTTAGTTTGCTTCAATCTGCATTCAAACACTGTTCTTTCTAGTTCTTTCCCTGGATGTAGATATCTCTCTCCATCATGAGTCTTTTGGAGTTGACTTATAACCCTGCATTGCTGAAAAGAGTCCAGTCTGTCAAAGCTGGTCATCAAATTTCTCCTGTTCTCTTCTGCTCACTCAGCATCAGTTCATATAAGCATCTCCAGGTAAATATGAAGTCCATCTGCTCCTTGTTTCTTTTAGAACCATAGTATTCCATTACATGCATATACCACAACTTGTTTAGCCATTCCCCAATTGATTGGCATTCCCTTAATTTCCAATTCTTTGCCACCACAAAAAGAGCTGCTATAAATATTTTTGTACATATGGGTCCTCCTCCGACTTCTATGATCTCTTTGGGATACAACCCTAGAGGTGGTAATGCTGGGTGAAAGGGTATGAAATTACTTATAACCCTTTGGGCATAGTTCCAGATTGCTCTCCAGAATGGTAAAACAATTCACAACTCCACCAACAATGCATTAGTGTTCCAGTTTGTTCACATCCTCTCCAGCATTTGTCAATTGCCAATCTGACTGGTGAGATGTGGTACTTCAGAGTAGTTTTGATTTGCATTTCTCTAATCAATAGTGATTTAGAGCATTTTGTCATATGCTTATAGATATCTTTAATTTCTTCCTCTGAAAACTGCCTGTTCATATCCTTTGACCATTTCTCAATTGGGGAATGACTTGTATTCTTATAGATTTGACTCAATTTTCTGTATATTTTAGAAATGAGGCCTTTATCAGAGATATTGGTTGCAAAAATTCTTTCCAAATTTTCCCCTTCCCTCTTAATATTGGTTACATTGACTTTGTTTGTACAGAAGCTTTTCAATTTCATATAATCAAAATTATCCATTTTCCATTTTATAATGCTCTCTAATTCTTGTTTGGTCTTCCCCTCTCCACAAATCTGACAGGTAAACTATTCCTTGCTTTCCCAGATTGCTTATAGTATCAGCCTTTATACCTAGATCATGCACCGATTTAGACTTGATTTTGGTATATGGTGTTAGATAATGGTCTATGCCCAGTTTCTGCCACACTATATTCCAGTTTTCCCAGCAGTTTTCGTCAAACAGTGAGTTCTTTCTCCCAAAACTGGGGTCTTTGTGTTTATCAAACAGTAGATTACTATAGTCATTGACTGCTGAGTCTCATGTACCCAATCTATTCCATTGATCCACTACACTATTCCTCAGCCAGTACCAAGTAGTTTTGTGGACTGCTGCTTTATAATACAGATTAAAATCTGGTATAGCTAGGCCACCTTCCCTAGCATTTTTTTTTCATTAATTCCCTTGATATTCTGGACCTTTTGTTCTTCCAAATAAATTTTGTTACTATTTTTTCTATAGTATAAAGTAGTTTTTTGGTAAATTGATTGGTAGGGCACTAAATATATCATTTAATTTAGGTAAAATTGTCATTTTTATTATATTAGCTCGACCCAGCCACAAGCAATTGATGTTTTTCCAATTAGTTAGATCTGACTATATTTGTGTGAAAAGTGTTTAGTAGTTGTGTTCATACAGGTCCTAGGTTTCTTTTGGCAGGTAGATTCCCAAATATTTTATAATGTCTAAGGTAACTTTAAATGGGATTTCTTTTTCTATCTCTTGCTGTTGAATTTCATTAGAAATATACAGGAATGCTGAGGATTTATGTGGATTTATTTTATATCCTGAAACTTTGCCAAATTTATATATTGTCTCAAGTAAATTTTTACTAGATTGTCTAGGATTCTCTAAGTATATAATCATGTCATCTGCAAAGAGTGATAGCTTGGTCTCGTCTTTGCCTCATTTGATTCCTTTGATTTCTTTTTCTTCTCTAATTGCTACTGCTAACATTTCTAGTACTAGATTGAATAAGAGGGGTGATAGTGGACACCCTTGTTTCACCCCTGATCTTATTGGAAATGCTTCTAGCTTATCCCCATTATATATAATACTTGCTGATGGTTTAAAATAGATGCTACCTATTATTTTAAGAAAGGCTCCATTTATTCCTATACTTTCTAGTGTTTTTAAGAGGAATGGATGTTGTATTTTGTCAAAAGCCTTTTCTGAATCTATTGAGATAATCATGTGGTTTCTGCTAATTTTATTGTTTATATGATCAATTATATTGATAGTTTTCCTAATATTAAACCATTCTTGCATTTCTGGAATAAATCCTACCTGATCAAAGTGTATTATTCTTGTGATGAGTTGCTATAGTCTTTTTGCTAATATTTTATTTAAATTTTTGCATCTATATTCATGAGGGAAATTGGTCTGTAATTTTGGTATGTTGTTTCATTATTATCATTCTCTTGAATGAAATTATTGATTGTTTCTATAATTTCTTCTTTGACCCACCAATTTTTTAGGATTAAATTGTTTAACTTCCAATTATTTTTTAGTCTATCTTTCCCTGGCCCTTTATTGCATATAATTTTCATTGCATCATGATCTGAGAATGATGTATTTAATATTTCTGCCTTTCTGCACTGAATTGTGAGGTTTTTATGCCCTAGTACATGGTCGATTTTTGTGTATGTGCCATGTACAGCTAAGAAGAAGGTATATTCCTTTTTATCCCCATTCAGTTTTCTCCAGAGATCTATCATATCTAGCCTCTCTAAAATTCTGTTCACCTCCTTCACTACTTTCTTGTTTATTTTGAGGTTAGATTTATCAAATTCATGGTGGGGGAGATTAAGGTCCCCCTCTAGTATAGTTTTGTTATCTATTTCTTCCTCTAATTCCCTTAACTTCTCCTCTAGGAATTTGGACAATATACCACTTGGTGCATATATGTTAAGTAATGATATTGTTTCATTCTTGATGGTGCCTTTTAGCAGGATATAGTTTCCTTCCTTATCTCTTTTAATTAGATCTATTTTTATGTGTGAGTGTGTGTTTTCCTTGTTTACCTTTTTATGTCTTTCTTGAGTCTTGTAATTGGAGATCAGATTTTCCATTGAGCTCTGGCTTTTTCATCAGGAAAGTCTGGTAGTCCCTCATTTCATTAAATGACCATCTCCTTGCCTGAAAGATTAAGCCCAGTTTTGCTAGGTAGTTGATCCTTGGTCGCAGCCCTAGCTCTTTTGCCTTACAGAATATCAAATTCCAATCCCTACAGTCTTTTAATGTAGAAGCTGCTAGGTCCTAAGCAATCCTGACTGTAGTTCCATGATATTTGAATTGTTTCTTTTTGACTGCTTGCAGTATTTTCTCCTTAACCTGTAATTTGGAAATTGTCTACTATATTTCTTGGAGTTTTCAATTTGGGATCTCTTTCAGGAGGATTCTGGTGGATTCTTTCGATAACTATTTTACCTTCTGATTCTCGGACTTCAGGACAGTTTTATTTGACAATCTCTTGGAGAATGTTGTCCAGGATGCTTTTTCAATGGTGGCTTTCCAGTAGACCAGTAATTCTTAGATTATCTCTCATGGATCTGTTCTTCAGGTCAGTTGTTTTTCCAGTGAGACATTTTATACTTTTAATTTTTCAATCTTCATATTTTGCTTGATTGACTCTTGGTGCATCATCAGTCCTGAGCTTTGATTCTAATTTTTAATGAATTATTTTCTTCAGTTAGTTTTTGAAGGTCCTTTTTTTAGGGAAGTATTTTCTCCAGTTAGATTTTGAACCTCCTGTCCCAGTTCACAAATTTTACTTTTTAAGGATTTATTTTCTTCAGTGAGACTTTTTTCCAATTTGATTACTCTAGATTTAAATTTATCTTCTACTTCTCTAATTTGGCTTTTAAAATCTTTTTTGAGCTCTTCCAAGAATGCTTTTTGGGCTTGAGACCAGTTCATATTTCCTTCTGTGGTCTCAGGCGTGAGTACAGAGTCCATGTTGTCCCCTGTATTTGATTATATAAGAAGCTCAGATCAATTTTCTTGCCTTCCCCTTCTCCTTCTCATCTTCCTTCCTTCCCATTATAATTTCCTATTTCCTAATTTCTCAGGTTGGGCACTAAGGGCTTCGCTGTTGACTTTGTGTGCTGTAGCCTCTGGGTGTCTAGACTGAGGCCAAGGCCAGGATTCTCAGTGTTTCCCCTGAGTTACCCTGAGGCTCGCAGAGTAACCTGTGGGGGAGGGGTGGTCTTGCCACTTCAGATTTCTGCCTCTGTGGCCCTGGGCTACAGCTCAGGCAGGCTCAGCAGCTGACAGCTGGCAGCACTGGTATCTGCAAATTCCCCTTGTAGTACTGAGGTCAACCTGGGCTTGTGTTGTTAGTGCTTTCTGGCTCCACCTCCCTGGGCTTTGGGAGCTCTTGCTAGTCAGGTGAGGTGGGACTTATTGGGACCCCTCTCACTCTTCACTTCAGACTCCTTAATGCCTCAGTTATACCCTTTCTCTGTGGCTCCTAAGCCTGAGGCTATTTCCATTATTTCAGGATTTTACTCTGGGTGGGACATTTATCTCTGGGTTTTCTAGGTTATGGAGGAGGATTCCATGCAGCTAGAGTTTACTTTGCCATCTTGGCCTCTGAAAAATCAGGTGGGTATTTTTAAACTTCCAGGCTATGGGCTGATAGCCCCAGGAGAAGCTGCTGCCTCTGCTTCAGGCTCTGTGCTTTCTCTTACCCAGCTCCGAGGGATCCTGGTGAGATGGCTGGGAAACACCCTTGGGGTGGGTGAGTCTGCTGGCTGGGGCTCCTCCATGCTCCCCCTGCCCCATCCCATTGGGCCACATTTTCCTTTTCTTCTCTTATTTCTTAAGTTAACATTTCTAGTACAATGTTGAACAACAGTGGTGATAATGGACATCCTTGTTTCACCCTATAATGTTAATGGAATTTGAAGATCTTCCCTGCTCCTTAATAAGCCTATGTGATCACATGGAGCCCATGGAGGAAGGAGCTTGCCAAATGGTGGAACAGGAAAGATGGAGCAGGAAGTGGGAGGGAGACAGAACTGGGGGGGAGGGGAAGAGCAGGCAGAACAAGCAGAGCAGCTAGTATGGGTGAGAGGGGGAAGAATTTTGCCTGGGGAAGCTTGTTTTGTCGGGAGGACCTAATAGAGGGAAGGCTTGGGATGTTTGTGTTCTCTGCATTTGGTGATGTGTATGGACTTTGTCTTTAAAAGAACACTTGTGATGTTGGTGTTCCCTTCATTGGCAATGTGTATAGACTACTTTGTTACTATGATATATTTGACTTTCTGGTGTTTTAATAAATGTCTTGGTTTCCTCTTCAAGGAAGAAATTCTGTTAAATCTTGCTGTTCAAACCTGGGAATATACCTGCATATTCACAGCAGCTGCTGTGGGTATCACATTGGCAAAATACACCCCAGATCTTATAGGAAATGCTTCTGGCTTATCCTCATTACATATAATTCTTGCTGATCATTTTAAAGAAGACTCCATTTACTCCTATGCTCTCTACTGTTTTTCATTGAAATGAGTGTTGTATGTTTTCAAAAGCTTTTTCTGCATCTATGGAGATAATCATGTGATTTCTGTTAGTTTTGTTGCAGATATGGTCAATATGCTGATAATTTTCCTAATATTGAATCAGCCTTGCATTCCTCGTATAAATTCTACCTGGTCATAATGTATTATCCTCAAGATAAGTTGCTGTAATCTCTTTGCTAATATTTTATTTAAAATTTATTAGGGAACTTGCTTTATAATTTTCTTTATTTTGATTCTTCCCGGTTTAGGTATCAGCACCATATTTGTGTCATAAAAATAATTTAGTAGGACTCCTTCTTTGCCAATTTTCCCAAATAGTTTATATAGTATTGGAATTAATTGTTCCTTGAATGTTTGATAAAATTAACTTGTAAATCCATTTGGCCCTGGAGATTTTTTCTTAAAGACTTCATTGATGACTTGTTCAATTTCTTTTTCCAAAATGAGGTTATTTAAGTATTTTATTTCTTCTTCTGTTAATCTGAGCAATTTATATTTTTGTAAATTTTTGTCCATTTCAATAAGATTGTCAAATTTAGGGGCATACAGTTGGGCAAAATATTTCCTAATTATTGTTTTAATTTCCTCTTCATTGGTAATGAATTCACATTTTACATTTTTTATACTGTCAATTTGGTTTTCTTTTTTTTTAATCAAATTAACTGAAGGCTTATCTATTTTGTTTTTTTCTTCATGAAACCAGTTCTTAGTTATATTCATTAGTTCAATAGTTTTCTTAATTTAAATTTAATAATCTCTCCTTTGGTTTTCAGAATTTCTAATTTGGTATTTAATTGAGGATTTTTAATTTGTTCCTTTTCTAGTTTTTTTAGTTGCATGCTCAGTTCAGCATCTGATTTTTAAAAATTTTATTCATGTAAGCATTTAGAGATAGAAAACTCTTAAGAATCACTTTTGCTGCATCCCATAAGTTTTTGTATGTTGTCTCATTATTGTCATTTCCTTGGATGAAGTTATTGATTGTTTATATGACTTGTTGTTTGACCCACTCATTATTTAGGATTAGTAGATTCCAATTAATTTTTAGTCTTTCCATGGCCCTTTATTATATGTAACTTTTATAGCATCATGATCTGAAAGGGATGTATTTAATATTTCTGCCTTCCTGCATTGAATTGTGAGGTTGTTATGCCCTAGTACATGGTCAGTTTTTGTGTATTTGCCATGTACTGCTGAGAAAACAGGCATATTCCTTTCTATCCCTATTCAGTATTCTCCTGAAGTCTAACATATCTAACTTTTCTAAACTTCTATTGACTTCCTTAACTTCTTTCTTGTTTATTTTGTGGTTAGATTTATCTAGTTCTGAGAGGGGGATGTTGGGATCCCCCCACTAGTATAGTTTTGTTGTCTATTTCTTCCTGTAACTCCCTTACTTTTCCTCTAAGAATTTGAGTGCTATACCACTTGTATATATGTTTAGTAATGATATTATTTATTTTCTATAGTAGCTTTTAGCAGGATGTCATTTCCTTCCTTATCTCTTTTAATTAGATTTAAATTTGTTTTTGCTTTGCCTGAGATCATGACTGCTACCCTTGCTTTTTTTACTTCAGCTGAAGCATAATATATTCTGCTCCAGCCTTTTACCTTTACTCTGTATGTATCCCTCTGCTTCAAATGTGTTTCTTCTGAACAACATATTGTAGGATTCTGGTTTTTAATCCACTCTGCTATCCACTTCTATTTTATGGGAGAGTTCATCCTATTCACATTCACAGTTATGATTACTATCTATGTCTTTCTCTCTATCTTAATTCCCCCCCTGTTTATGCTGTTCTCTATCCTTTCCCCCTTTCCTGACTAGAATTTTGCTTTTGACCCTGCTTCTTTCAATCTATGCTCCCTTTTATCAGCCCCCTCACTTTTTTTCCCTTACTACTTCTTCTCTCCCTTCTATTTACCCCCTCCCTTTTCTTTCCCCTTTCCCCTCTTGCTTCCTATAGGGTAAGTTAGATTTTTATATATGAGTATGTTATTCCCTCTTTGAATCAAATCTGATGAGAATAAAGTTCAAACAATGCTCATTTCCCTCCCTTCTTCCCCTCTACTATGACATGGTTTTGTGTCTCTTCGTGTGATTTAATTTACCCTTTTCTGCCTCTTCCTTTCTTCTTCTCCCATTAAAATCCCTTTTCACCCCTTAATTACACTTTTTTTTCTCGGCTTTTTTGGAGGGCAATTGGGGTTAAGTAACTTGCCCAAGGCCAAACGGGTAGGTTTTTTTTTTTTTATTTATTATTATTTTGTGTGTGTGTTAACTGTCTGAGGCCGGATCCGAACTCAGGTCCTTCTGACTCCAGGGCCGATGTTCTACTCACCACGCCACCTAGCCGCCCCCTTAATTACACTTTTTATCAACACATCACTTAATTTATACCCACACCTTCTGTCTATGTATCCTTTTTAAATGTCATAATAAAGATGCAATTCTGAAAATTTACAAGTATCATCCACTCATGCAGGGATATAAACAGTTTGCCCTTATTGAATAACATGAGGTGGGTTTTTTTTTTTCATTTTTTTGTGTGTTTACATTTTTATTCCTCTCTTGAGTCTTATATTTGAACATCAAATTTTCCATTGAGCTCTGGCCTTTTCTTCAGGAAGTCCTGGAAGTCCCTTATTTCATTGAATATCCATCTCCTTGCCTGAAAGATTATGTTCAATTTTGTGGGTAGTTGATCCTTGGTTGTAATGCAAATTCCTTTGCCTTATGGTATATCATATTCCATGCCTTCTGATCTTTTAATGCAGAAGCTGCAAGGTCCTGTGTCATCCTGACTGTAGTTCCAAGATATTTGAATTGTTTTATTCTGGTTACTTACAGTATTTTCTCCTTGACCTGATAATTCTGGAATTTGTATACTGGAATACAGTATACCTTGACATTTTTAATTTGGGATCTCTTTCACGAAGTGATCAGTGGATTCTTTCAATGACTATTTTAACTCCTGGTTCTAGGATCTTGGGCAGGGGGGATGTTTTCCTTGATGATTTCTTAAAAGATGTTGTCCAGGCTTTTTTTCATCATGGCTTTCAGGTAGAACAATAATTCTTAAATTAGATAATTTAAAGTTTTACATTTAAATTTAAAATTTTATTTAAAATAAAAAAAATTAATTAAAAAAAAACTTCTGGATCTATTTTCCAGGTCAGTCATTTTTCCAATGAGGTATTTTATGTTTTCTCCTACTTTTTCATTCTTTGATTTTGTTTGATGGGTTCTTGATGTTTCATTGAGTCATTAGCTTCCACTTGACCAGTTCTAAGTTTTAAAGAATTCTTTTCTTCTTTTTTAAGGTGTTATTTTCTTTAGTATTTTTTGTGCCTCTTTTACTAAGTCATTGAGTTTCTTCTACTAAATTTCTTGCATCACTTTCTTTTCTTTTCCTATTTTTTCTTCTATCCCCCTTATTTGATTTTTATAATCCTTTTTGAACTCTTCCAGGAATTCTTTTGGGCTTCTGTCCAATTCTTTGAGACTTTGCTTGTAGCTGTTTTGACATCATTGTCTTCTGAGTTTGTGTCTTGATATTCCTTGTCTCCATAGTAACTTTTTTTTTTTTTAAGCAATTGGGGTTAAGTAACTTGCTCAAGGTTACACGGCTAGTCATTATTTATGCGTGGGTGCTCATTTTCTGAGGCCGGATCTGATCTCGGGTCATCCCAACTCCGAGGCCGGCGCTCTTACTCACTGCGCCACCTAGCCGCCCCGTCCATAGTAACTTTTTATGGTCAAATTCTTTTATTGTTGTTGTTTTTGTTCATTTTCCTGTCTGTTTCTTGACTTTTAACTTTATGCTAAAGTTAGGTTTTGCTCCCAGGATGGAGAAGGCCCTGTCTCAATATTCAGGTTTTTCATACATATTTTCATTGCTTCCAAGGTGATATTATCTAAAAAGAGGTGTGGTCATTTCCCTTCTGGCCTGTGCTCTAGTCTTTACTCAGGAAGGGACCTTGTTCCCTTGCAGCCACAAGTGTTATTACGCCTTCTAACCTTGGAACTGTACCTTGGGACCCTGCTCTCCTGAAAGTGCTAGTGTTCATTTCAGCCTTGGCACTGAGACCAGAGTCCCTGTTTCCTTGTGAGTGACTATAAGTGCTCTTTTCCACCCTGTAACTGTGACCAGGTCCCCTACTCCCTTGTAGCCACAAGTGCTAGTGCTTCTCTTTACCTTGAGACTGTGAACTGGAACTGAATATGGGCAATGCAACAGGGTCCTGAACCCAATGCCAGCAAAGGGTCCCCTGTAATCTCTTCTGACTAGTTATCAACCTTATTTTCTATGGGCTGAGAGCAGTCAAAGCTACTGCTGCCACTGATGCAACCACCTCCAAAATTTGCTACTGGTATTAACCTTTTCTGCTGACCTCCTATGTTGTCTTGGACTGGAAAATTGTTTCACCCCAAAACTTTTGCTAATTCTGAGTTTCCAGAATTTGATCTGAGGCATTATTTTCAAGTTGTTAGGAGGAATATTTAGGTGAGTTCTAGTGCATTCCTGCCTCTATTCTGTCATCTTGACTCTACCTGTGTATCTGGATTATTAATGCTTCTAAGTTGCATCTTTTAATCACAGGTATCTTGTGATGATGACACTAATTCTGTAACTATCACACTAAATAACTGTCCAAAATTGTGTGGTGATGTGAAAGTAAAGTTCTTCTCCAGTTCCGTAAGTATAACAAGAAGCAACCAATGTAATTCTTAGCTTGAAGTTTTCTCTAGCTATTTCCTAATGTGGAACTAAACAACTATTAATTTTCAATGAAAGTAGGGAACAAAGATTTCATAGATCATGGAAATCCACAACAAAGTCCCAAATCACAATTTTTCTAATAAGTTCAATCCCCTTAGCCACCAAAACCTTCTCTACAACTGTTAACCAATAATAGTTTTGTATCAGATAAATTGACTGATAAGTTCTAGCTCCACTCAATTGGGAAAGAGTTAATCATCACTAAAATGGTAAAAGACAAGAGAACCACCTAAGGATGATTTATGGAATAGATCACGCTCTTCTGGCCCCATACAACTGAGTAACCTGGAATTGTACTCTCAATTAATATCTTTGAATAATGGAAAGAACACTGGCCAAAATATCGGGAAAGCTGGGCATTAGTCCTGATTCCATAACTTATTAGTAATATAACTATTGACATTTTACCCATGTGGGCCTCAGTTTCTCTAATAAAATTTTATAAAGGGTATGTATGTGTATGAAAATCTCTGAACCTGACAAGGTTAAGATCAAACAATGGATTAAAAGCATTTTGAAAATATTAAATACTCATAATTATTAGTTGTCTTTAATACTCAATAATAGTTTCTTATAGACAAAGATATATTTAGGTATGATATGAAGTCTTTGATATAGTCTGTTAAGTACTGTCTAAATTAATTTAAACTAATATAAATGACCAATATTTAATTGAAGGGTGGAGGCTGGGACTTTACTCATTTTCAATGGAAATAACTAGTTCTTGGAAGCAATTTTGCTAAGAAAAAATAACCGTTTTAACATAATATATATTTTATATATTTTAGGCCATTCCTAAACTATTTGAGAAGTGTCCATTTTTCCTTTGGTTCAATACAGCTTTCATAGAAAACAACAGGTATGAAGTGTGACCTAATTAAGTTAAATTCACCCTAAGAAGAGGGTGTGTGTGAGTGTGTGTGTGTGTGTGTGTGTGTGTGTGTGTGTTTCAAAGGGTAGAACAAAGAAAGGATTCATTGGGTAAAAGGCCAGTAATTTCATAATCAGCTCACATTTAGACATGAGCATTGATGGCTTCAGAGAATAAAAACTAAAATGTTGGGGCGGCTAGGTGGCGCAGTGAGTAGAGCACCAGCCTTGGAGTCAGAAGGACCTGAGTTCGGATCTGGCCTCAGACACTTAACGCACACACAAATAAAAAACCTAGTCGTGTGACCTTGGGCAAGTTACTTAACCCCAACTGCCCTCCAAAAGGCAAAAAAAAAAAAAAAACTAAACTAAACTAAAACGTCAGTTACTTAAAGTTGACACAAGGGAAGTTAAAAATTAGTTTCGAGGTTAATATACCAAAGAAATTTCCAATGTGTGCGGGGGAATCCCAAACCTTGGGAAACCCAAGCTATAGCATATCTAGAGTTCTGTTCACCTGTGGTGAAAATGTGAGGGAAAAGTTGGTTAAGCTGAGTATTTGTTGGCATTACTGAGGTACCACTCTTAGTACAAAAAGAAAACTTTGATTTTAAAAATGATTAATTTCACATCTGGAGAAACAGTAGCGTTGTATCCAGTAGAAATTTCCAGTGAACAAAAACCTAGCTGTGTGACCTTGGGCAAGTTACTTAACCCCAATTGCCCTCCAAAAGAGCAAAAAAGAAAAGAAAAAAAAGAAATTTCCAATGAGAGAACTGAATATTACTCTGAGGGTTTATTCTCTGCCGGAGTTTCATCATACTCAGAAATTGGTCTAATGCTCTAGATGTAAAATATGCATTTCCTTAATTCTATAAAAGAAATGGTTTCAGAAGAATTCAATAAAGTGTTTCATTAAGTTATTTCCTCCAAAACAATATTTACCCTGTACTACTCACTGACTTTCCTTTGAGGGAGGGAAATACAAGGGCAGAGAAAAAAGGAATGGACTAGTTACAAAAGAAGATATAAACTCAGGATGATTTAGGGTTGACTCTAAACTACTACTAAATTTTTTTTCATTGCACTTGGGAAAGAAGTTTGCAGGTATAAACTACCAGGAGGATTCATACATTATGTAAATTTTTGCTTGTTGCTTTGAATTTCATTGGAGAGGGAAGAAGTGTAAAAAGACTGGAAGAGGATTCTCAACAGTTAATAGAGTCCTACTTTTTCAAAACTCAGAAAACATCAATTTTTTTATTTTTCCCACCTCTTAGGCTTTATCTTCCCAGAAATGAATTGGATAATCCCCATAAACCAAAAACATGGAATATTTACCATGAAGATTTTGCAGTGGAATTTCTGTTTGAGACCATATGATCTCCAGAAGTATATATTTGTTTAAATGTTACTCCCTTCTACTAAAGAATCATGTTCCTATGGACCCCTTATTACGTAGAGGCATCTTCTAAATCTACATTTCTTTGTTACTGTATTCATTTGTATTCTATGTTCTTAGGAATTCTATTAAACATTATAGGTAAAAGGCATATGCTCATTTTGTTATATACTTTCTTACAGGGACTTTCAAAAAAATCAAGGCAATGTACTGCACTAGAAAGTGGGTTGTGTATGGACTCAAAGGACCTGTATTCAAATCTTAGTTCTGCATTTTTTAGCTGAGGGCAAGTCACTTAATTTTTCTGAGCCTCAGTTTCCTCATCTGTAAAATGAGGGTGTTAGTCTGGTGAAGCCAATGGACCCCTTCTCAGAATAGCTTGTCTAAATGGATAAAACAAATTGCATGACAATATGAAGAAAACTGAATCTATTGAAATATAAATATCAAAAGATTGAAAACATAAAATTCACAGATTAAGAACGCCTAGAACAGAAGCAACCTGGTGTAGTAGAAAGAGTGTTAACTATACAGTTAGGAAATCCTGGATTCAAATATGGCCTTTGACACTAGCTGCATGACCCTGGGTAAGTCATATAATATGTTTGTGCCTTAGGCAACTCACCAAGACTTATCTACTCAGTTATGGCTGGAGCTCTCATACCAATAAAATCCCAGGTACTTGACTTATTAATTGTGCAATAATAAGCCATGGAGGATGTGGGTAGCATGCCTCCCACTGAAGTTCTATGTCCCCATAGCATGCAGGTGAGCATGGAATCTTCAAGACACTGAAAAAGGAAACCAAGCTCTTTGTCAGTCCTAATGAGGAGAAGCTTCTGTGATCCATTGGATTCTTTGCTGTCCAAAGATCAGCCTAGTTATCAGCTTGGCCACAAGATGCATTCTTTCTTGGTCACAGCAACTCTGTTACAGAAGGTTTTAATAGTCTGGGATTAATAACCAAACTGCTAAAGTAACACAGATATTTGCATCAGATGTGACCAGTCAAAATGTAATATACAAGCTATAGGGAATGACACAAGTGTGTGTGTGTGTGTGTGTGTGTGTGTGTGTGTGTGTGTGTAAGGAACCCCAAGAGTTATTGAAGTGGTCAGTCAACAAACATTCATTAAGCACTTATAAATAACTAGCATATATTACTGATAATAGAAAAAGAACTTTGCAAACCTTAAAGTAATACATATTATAGATTATAATATATATAAAGTGATATGATGTATTATGTTATATTTAAAATAGAATATATTATATATCATAGTATATAATGTATATATGCAATGTAAAGGGAAACAAAATCTATGGTATAATATGCAATATAGTAGATTATAGAATATATTCTATACTATAGTATATAATAAAATATTATATATTTTCTAGATTATGTAATATTATGGAATACAATATTTTATATACTATGCCATAAATTATATGTACTATGATAATTTTATATATAATAACACTATAGCATATAATATATTCTATAATATATTTATATATAATATATATGCATATCACTTTAAGGTTTGCAAATTGCTTTACATAGATTGGTTCATTTGCTCCTCACAACAATCCTGAGAGTTATGTGCAATTATTATCCCTATTTTGCAAATGGGGAAACTAAAGGATATAGAGATTTACTGATGTACCCAAGGTCACATAGCTAATATATTTGATCCCAAGTCCAACATTCTATCCACTGAGCCACCTAGTTATATTTGCTTTGTGCTAGACACTGTGCTAAGGATTGGGGATACAAAGAAAGGCAAAAACAAACCAGAAATCACTACTGTCCCTGCCTTTAGGGAAGAGAATATCAGCCATTGCAATACAAATTGGGAGAGAACCACTGAGATGAATAGCAGTAGCATCACACAAGGAGAGTAGTTGACAAAACTTTACTGTTTCTCATGGGGTTTAGCTTAGCCTTAAAGGACCAGGGTCTCCCATTGCATCCTGGGCCATCTCCAGTTGTCCTGATGAATAACTGGCCACTGGATCCAAATGGATCCGGAGGAAAAAGTGAGGCTGGTGGCCTTGCACAGCATCCCTCACTTAAATCCAATTCACTTGCAAGTCATGGCATCACCTTCCTGATGCCATGGTCCTCTTTGAGAATGGACAAACAACAACTGCTTCTCATAATGGGTGAAGGAGAATAGATGCTGGTAGGAGTCTCCATGCATAGCCCCCATGCCCTCAGTCCAAAGGCAGCATATAATGAAGGTGGGTCCAAATGTATAACAGTATTTACATTCCAGTTGAAGACCAAAGATTCTCAGCCTCATACTCACATAGAGTTTTAGACAAAGAACCAATATGGCTTTAATAGGAGAATGCCCTCACCAAAAAGTGGTGGGGGTAATCTGGACCCCTAAGATAACAGTATTTTCTAAATTGCCTAAAAAGGATCAAGGGGCCCAAACCAATAAACAACCCTAACTGTTCCACACAGGGGGTGGGGGATGATGGTGATGGTAATGCCTGGAGTCTTAGTTTATATGCATATATGCATTCTGGGGAAGGAGTCATACCAGTCACCCGCTCACAATCCACCCTTACTCCCAGAATTCCTCATTCAAATCATAAGCTTTCCAGTTTAGAGCATGTATAAAGTGGACAGTGAAGGAATTGGATACTGCTGCTCTTGTTTGGATCAGGTACAGAAAGTTGTTCAGTATCACTGGTTCCAGGTTGACATACGTGGGGCGGGGGGAGTGGGGGGGTGGAATACAGAAACAAGGTCCCTGCACAAAGCAGGAGACTCTTTGAGGTGTCTGGATCTGGTTGTCTCTATTGTATAGGAGTTAGCCAGGGTCAAAGTTCAGGTAGAAAGAAAGTCAAATAGGTCAACAAGAACAGTGCAAATGGAGCCAGAGCATCTCAATTAATTCCCATCGAGTATCAGATGTTACCTGCAGAAATAAATAAAGGAAGGGTGCAAACCAAAGTCTATGGTTCTCTACTCCACCAGCCCACATCCTCTCTTCCAGACATAGTCACTTTCTTTCTCACTAACGTCACAAGTGCTTTCAACAAAATTGCAAACTATAAATTACTATTCAAGAACATGCTCAAAATCATCAATATTATGAGAAATGGAAATAAAAAATGACTCTGAGGTTTCACCTCACACCCAACAAACTGGTGAAGATGACAAAAAGTGGGAACCGTGTTGGAGGGACTATGGAAAAACAGGTACATTAATACACTGTTGGTGGAGCTATGAATTCTGGGTATCAATTCAGGATAATGCAGGAACAGTAACTAAACTGTCAATATACCTTAACCTAAATAATGAACTACTGGGCATACATACCCCCACAGAGTTCAAAGATAGAAACAAAGGTGTGATATATTCTGAAATATTCATAGCAATATTCTTTGTGGTAGTGAAGCACTTGAAAGAAGATGGGTGTCTATCAATTGGGGAACGGCTTAAAAACTGGCATATGAATGGAATGGAATATGATTATGTAGTATAAAATGATATGAGGAATTCAGAGAACCATAGGAAATTTTATATGAACTGAGGCATAATATAATAAGCAGATTCAAAAGGATAATATACACAATTGCTAAACTCAATGGAATGAACCAATCAGTAAAAGGAAGTAAAGACACTGAGTAACTGAAAAACTAATGATAGTTCCTGAGAATAGAAAATGAAGGGGAGGATAAAAAGGGGAAGGGATTAGAAGGGAGGGAAGTAGCAGTAAAGGGACTGGGTAGTTAAAGAAGGGGGGGGGGTCACAGGGAGGGAATACTGAGGGAGGTGGTGGTCAAAAGGAGAACCCTTTAGGAAGGGAAGGGAGAAGGAAGAAACAAAAACAAACAGGGGAGGGAACAGGAAAGAAGGAAAGAGACAGATAGTAATCATTACTGTGAATGTGAATGGGATGAACTATCCCATAAAACAGAGGAAGATAACAGAATGGATTAAAAACCATAATCCTACAATATGCTATCTACAAGAAACACATTTGAAACAAAGGGATACCCACAGGGTAAAGGTAAAATGCTGGAGTAGGATATATTATGCTTCAGCTAAAGTAAAAAAAAAAAAAACAGAGGTAGCAATCCTTACCTCAGATAAAGCAAAAGCAAAAATAGATCTAATTAAAAGAGATAAGGAAGGAAACTATATCCTGCTAAAAGGCACCATCAAGAATGAAGCAATATCATTATTTAACATATATGCACCAAGTGGTATAGCATCCAAATTCCTAGAGGAGAAGTTAAGGGAATTAGAGGAAGAAATAGATAGCAAAACTGTACTAGTGGGGGACCTTAATCTCCCCCTCTCTGAACTTGAGAAATCTAACCCCAAAATAAACAAGAAAGAAGTGAAGGAGGTGAATAGAATTTTAGAGAGGCTACATATGATAGATCTCTGGAGAAAACTGAATGGGGATAAAAAGGAATATACCTCCTTCTTAGCTGTACATGGCACATACTCAAAAATTGACCATGTACTAGGGCATAAAAACCTCACAATTCAGTGCAGAAAGGCAGAAATATTAAATGAATCCTTCTCAGATCATGATGTAATAAAAATCATATGCAATAAAGGGCCATGGAAAGATAGTCTAAAAACTCATTGGAAATTGAACAATTTAATCCTAAAGAATGAGTCGGTCAAACAAGAAATTATAGAAACAATCAGTAACTTTGTTAAAGAGAATGACAATAATGAGACAACATACCAAAATTTGTGGGATGCAACAAAGGCAGTTCTTAGGGGAAGTTTTATATCCCTGAGTGCATACATGAATAAATTAGAGAAAAGGGAGGTCAATGAATTGGGCATGCAATTGAAAAAGCTAGAAAAAGAACAAATTGAAAATCCCCAATTAAATACTAAATTAGAAATACTAAAAACCAAAGGAGAGATTAATAAAATTGAAATTAAGAAAACTATTGATTAATAAATAAAACAAAGAGCTGGTTTTCTGAAAAAACCAATAAAATTGATAGACCCTTAGTTAATATGATAAAAAAAGAAAGAAGAAAACCAAATTATGAGTATCAAAAATGAAAAGGGTGAATCTACCTCCAATGAAGAGGAAATTAAAATAATAATTAGGAATTATTTTGCTCAATTGTATGCACATAAATTTGACAATCTTAGTGAAATGTGTGAATATTTACAAAAATCTAAGTTGTCCAGATTAACTTAAATAACCCCATCTCAGCAAAAGAAATCAAACAAGCCATCAGTGAACTCCCTAGGAAATAATCCCTAGAAATAAAAAAAATATAAGGCCAGATGGATTTACTAGTGAATTCTACCAAACATTTAAAGAACAATTGATTCCAATACTCTACAAACTATTTGGAAAAATTAGTGAAAAAGGAGTCCCACCAAATTCTTTTTATGACACAAATATGGTACTGATACCTAAATCAGGAAGAGATAAAACAGAGAAAGAAAGTTATAGACCAATTTCCCTCATGAATATAGATGCAAAAATTTTAAGTAAAATATTAGCAAAAAGACTATAGCAACTCATCACAAGAATAATACACTTTGATCAGGTAGGATTTATTCCAGAAATGCAAGAATGGTTTAATATTAGGAAAACTATCAATATAATTGATCATATAAACAATAAAATTAGCAGAAACCACATGATTATCTCAATAGATTCAGAAAAGGCTTTTGACAAAATACAACATCCATTCCTCTTAAAAACACTAGAAAGTATAGGAATAAATGGAGCCTTCCTTAAAATAATAGGTAGCATCTATTTTAAACCATCAGCAAGTATTATATATAATGGGGATAAGCTAAAAGCATTTCCAATAAGATCAGGGGTGAAACAAGGGTGTCCACTATCACCCCCCCCCCTTATTCAATCTGGTACTAGAAATGTTAGCAGTAGCAATTAGAGAAGAAAAAGAAATCAAAGGAATCAAATGAGGCAAAGAAGAGACCAAGTTACCACTCTTTGCAGATGACGTGATGATATACTTAGAGAATCCTAGACAATCAAGTAAGAAAATACTTAAGACAATAAATAAATTTGGCAAAGTTGCAGAATATAAAATAAACCCACATAAATCCTCAGCATCCCTCTATATTTCTAATGAAATTTAACAGCAAGAGATAGAAAGAGAAATCCCATTTAAAGTTACCTTAGACATTATAAAATATTTGGGAATCTACCTGCCAAAAGAAACCTAGGACCTGTATGAACACAACTACTAAACACTTTTCACACAAATATAGTCAGATCTAACTAATTGGAAAAACATCAATTGCTTGTGGCTGGGTCGAGCTAATATAATAAAAATGACAATTTTACCTAAATTAAATGATATATTTAGTGCCCTACCAATCAATTTACCAAAAAACTACTTTATACTATAGAAAAAATAGTAACAAAATTTATTTGGAAGAACAAAAGGTCCAGAATATCAAGGGAATTAATGAAAAAAAATGCTAGGGAAGGTGGCCTAGCTATACCAGATTTTAATCTGTATTATAAAGCAGCAGTCCACAAAACTACTTGGTACTGGCTGAGGAATAGCATAGTGGATCAATGGAATAGATTGGGTACATGAGACTCAGCAGTCAATGACTATAGTAATCTACTGTTTGATAAACCCAAAGACTCCAGTTTTGGGAAAAAGAACTCACTGTTTGACGAAAACTGCTGGGAAAACTGGAATATAGTATGGTAGAAACTGGGCATAGACCATTGTCTAACACCATATACCAAAATCAAGTCTAAATAAGTACATGATCTAGGTATAAAGGCTGATACTATAAGCAATCTGGGAAAGCAAGGAATAGTTTACCTGTCAGATTTGTGGAGAGGGGAGGACTTTATGACCAAACAAGAATTGGAGAGCATTATAAAATGGAAAATGGATAATTTTGATTACATGAAATTGAAAAGCTTCTGCATAAACAAAGCCAATGTAACCAAGATTAGGAGGGAAGTGGAAAATTAGGAAAGAATTTTTATAACCCATGTCTCTAATAAGGACTCATTTCTAAAATATACAGAGAATTGAGTCAAATCTATAAGAATAGAAGTCATTCCCCAATTGATAAATGGTCAAAGGATATGAACAAGCAGTTTTCAGAGGAAGAAATTAAAGATATCTATAAGCATATGACAAAATGCTCTAAATCACTATTGATTAGAGAAATGCAAGTCAAAACAACTCTGAGGTACCACATCTCATCAGTCAGATTGGCTACGATGACAAAACAGGAAAATGACGAATGCTGGAGAGGATATGGAAAAATTGGAACACTAATGCATTGTTGGTGGAGTTGTGAACTGATCCAACCATTCTGGAGAGCAATCTGGAATTATGCCCAAAGGGCTATATATATTTTCATACCTTTTGACCCAGCAACACCACTTCTAGGGTTGTATCCCAGAGATCATAGAAGTGGGAGGAAGACCCATATGTACAAAAATATTTATAGCAACTCTTTTTGTGGTGGCAAAGAATTGGAAATTAAGGGGGTGCCCATCAATTTGGGAATGGCTGAACAAGTTGTGGTATATGCATGTAATGGAATACTATGGTTCTAAAAGAAACAAGGAGCAGGTGGACTTCATATTTACCTGGAGAGGCTTATACAAATGGATTCTAAGTGAGAAGAATAGAACCAGGAGAAATACATACACAATTACAGACACAACATATGTGTAATGACCAACTTTGATAGACTTCTCAGCAATGCAGGGTTATAGGTCAACCCCAAAAGACTCATGATGGAGAGAGGTGTCTACATTCAGAGAAAGAATTAGAAAAAACTGAATTTGAATCCAGATTGCAGCAAACTACCTGCTATTTTTCTTTTTCTTGTTTGGTTTTGTTTCCTCTTTCCCATTGTTCATTCCATCTGACACAATCCTTCTTTATAACCTGACTAATGTCTAATATGAAAGTATTTACAGATCCTATATTTGCTTGTATGCTGCCATGGGTGGCAGGAGGTGGAAGGGAATGGGGGAGGAAGGAAAAGAAATTTGAAACTCAAGGAATTGTGGAACTGAATCTAATAAACTAAAAGTAAACAATTAATAAAGATCAAAAATTTAAAAAAAAGAAAAAGAAAAATGACTGAGCAAAGAAAAATAGCACTCTTCTCCCAGGGCTGTTAGGATCAAATGAGTTAACATATTTAAAAGTTTAGCAAGTCTTAAAACAGTGTGTAAGGGCAATTGCTATTTTAATTATTATTACTTAGCTGACAATGTGAGAAAAAGAGTAAGTCTAAACCCTATCCCAAGCAATTCCTACTTACTCTGTAAACTTAAGTTAATTGCTTAACCTCTCTGGTTTTCAGTTTCTTCATCTGAGGGTAATGAACTATATAACCCCAAAGTTCCCTTCTAGTACCAAAGCTATGATCTATGATTTAAATCTTACTTCTTTAGAGTGAGAAATTAAACTACCATTTAGACTGTTACTTTCCCTCATGCCAGGATACTGCACGATTTTTACCAGTGACAGATCATTGATCTATTTTACTTTTGACTGTTCATATATTTCTAATTTTTTTTCAGTCATTTTCTTCCATAATCTTCTTGGATTAATTGATTCAAGTTTTCATAGGGCAATTTTCAATCTTTTGCATTTACTAATTAGGCTAGGGTATTTGCCAAAACAAAACAAAAAAACAAAGAAAAACAATCCTTACTGATAAGTTGACTAAAACGGTTCTCTTAAAATAGAACTTGCTAACAGGTGATTCTAAGAGATCTCTCAAGGGAGGGAAGCAGGGAATTAACTTTTGCTCCTTGAATGAGAATTGAACACTCTGGGCTGCAAAAGAGATACAAAAAAAGGAAAGGCATGGTCCCTTTCCTCACAGAGTTCTGAATCTAGTTAAAGGAAGGCTTGCTCCAGAGTAAACAAATTCCTTTCATCTTAAACCTCTTCTTTTTTTCAAATTCTTCCCATCTTCTAGAACTCATTGAGACCAGACTGTTCTGATGATATCACTTCCCTTAGAACTCTTTCCAATACTAGCTACTCTTTTTCTGTACTTCCTGATCTGACATCATGGTGGGCAAGTTAAAAATATTTTTTGTTCCCCACTGTCCCCTCCAGACACTCTCTCCTACCATTACTGAACAAAGCTATCTTCCTTTGAGGTTCACACTATCCAGATTTATCACTCAGTGCAGATCCTGGAGGCCATTATCAATGCCCAGAACATTCTCCTTCCTTCCTCAATGTGTTCAATGCCTAACTCACAGTCTTTCTCTGCACCCCAACTCCTGTCCTCATTCTAGAGGACTTAACATACATATTGATGCTATAATCAAATACTTTAACTTCCCAATTCCTTAATTTACTCAGTCCCCATGACCTACTCCTCCCCTTATCCTCAAATACACACAGAAGATGATCATTCCCTTGACTTTCCCATCACCCATAAATGTTCCACTTCCATGTTCATAAACACTAAAATTCCTCTGAGCATAACATATTGTCTTTCCATTTTTATGCCTTAAAATCTGTAACCTCACTCCCTATTGCTTCCAAGATCAATTATGGAATTCTCTAGTATTCAAAAACCCTTGTAACCTAGCCCCCTCCTACATTTCCAATATTCCCTCACCTTACTCCCCATCCCCACTATTCAGTTCAGTGACATTAACCCCCTTACTGTTTCACAAACAAGACACTCCATATCTCACATCCAGGTATTCTCTCTGGCTGCCCCCATTCCTGGAATCCTCTCCCTCCTCATCTCTACCTCCTAGCTTTTCTGACTTCCTTTAAGTTCCAACAGATATCCTCTCTTTTACAGGTAGCTTTTCCCAAGCTCTCTGGATTTTAGTTCTCTTCCCCCTCCCTCCCTCTCTCCCTCTCCCTCCTGTATACAACTTGTTTTTTACATAATCTATGTACTTATTGTCTCCAACAGATTGTGAATTCCTTATGAGCAGGGACTCCTTTGCCTCTTTTTATAGCTCTAGTGCTTGGCACAGTGCCTGCCACACAGTAGGTACTGAATAAATGTTTACTGACTGATCTATTTTAGTGAAGCATTTCACAAAGTTTCTCATGTTCTTTTTGTGAAAAAAGGTGATAATGATGAGATGTAATCCAGACAATTAGCTGTATTTAGTACTGGTTGGATGGGCCAATTTAGAGTTATATTTCTAAAAGCCGGGAAATGAAAAGGCTCTTGGAATCCAAACCCAGCACTTTCCACTCTATCATGGATAATGCACCTTGTAAGTATGTCTCCAGTAACATGTCCCAGAGATCTGTGCTTGACTCCATGCAGCTTAACAATTACTTGAATAAAGGCAGAGATGGCATGCTTTTCAAAAAGATTTTGACAGGCTAGGATATAGGGCAAAGTCACAGGGGTGGGGAAACTGCAGCCTTGAGGCCAAAAGTGGCCCCCTAGGTCCTCAAGTGCAGCCCTTTGACTGAATCCAAACTTCACAGAACAAATCCCCTTACTAAAAAAGATTTGTTCCATAAAACTTGAATTCAGTCAAAAGGCCCAACCCAAAGACCTAGAAGGCCACATGTGACCTCGAGGCCACAGGTTCCCCACCCCTGCCTAGATCATCAATTATGCTGAAATTTAATTAGAATTAATACAAATTCTTACACTTGGGTTCAAAAAAAATTGAGAAGATTGTTTGAAAGAGAGTTTTAGTGGAATTTGAACCTAATCAATAGTGTGAGATGGTAGCCAAAAAGGCAAATGTAATCTTAGACTGTATTAAGAGGCAGAAATTCCAAGAATATGTACCAGTGCTATTACTGATAGGTTCAAAGGAAGGACACTATCAAAAATATCCTTTATTTCCATTGGGTGGCTGTGCTGAGAGGTGGTCTGTCAGAACAGATACAGCACTGAGCTTAGGGTCAGTAAAACCTGGATGCAAATCCAGCCCTGGTCAGATCAAATCTAGAGTAGCACGTTCAATTTCAGGGGCCACAATATAGGAAACAGATAGGTAATTAAGTTGAAGTGTGTCCAAAGGAGAACCACCAGGATGGTGGAGGACCTCAAGTTTATGCCATACGAAGTGAAGAAAATAGGGATGTTTAGCCTGGCAAAGACTGGCGGCAACAGGAGGTAGCAGACAGCTTGGTTTTGCTGTTGTTCAGTTGTGTCCAATGGACCATAACATACCAAGGCTTCCTAGCCTCCACTATCTCCTGAAGTCTGCCCAAGCTCATTTTCATTGCTCTCATGACACTATCTAGCCATCTCACTCTCTGCCCTCTTCTTTTCTTTTTGCCTTCAATCTTTCCCAACATCAGGGCCTTTTCCAATGAGTCCTCTGTTTCTTACTATGTGACCAAAGTATTTAAGCTTCAGCTTTAGTACTCAACCTTCAAATGTATAGCCTGAATTAATTTCTTTAAGTATTGACTGATTTGACCTCCTTGCTGTGCAAGGCTACCTCAAGTCTTCTCCAGCACCACAATTCAAGTGTCGATTCTGTGGCACTCATCATTCCTCATAGTCCAACCCTCACTGCCATATATTACCACCAGAAAAACCATAGCTTTGACTATACAGACCTTTGTCAGCAAGGTGATCTCTGCTTTTTAGTATACTTACCAGATTTGCCACAGCATTCCTTCTAAGAAGCAAGTGCCTTAATTTCATGGCTGTAGTCACTGTCTGCAGTGATCTTTGAGCCCAAGCTTATAAAATCGGACACATCACTTGCTCAAATGTATTCCAGAATCTAAAGCTCTGTCATGTGGAAGCAGGTTAAAACTTGCTGTCTTGGGGAGGGGGAAGGACAGAGAGGGAAAAAGATTTGGAACTCAAAATCTTATAGAAATCAATGTTGAAAATTATCTTTATGTGTAATTAAAAGGAATAAAATCTATTAAGTGTGTGTATGTGTGTAGGGGGGGTAGGCTGTTCTACTTGACCTCAAAGGAGACATAAGAAGAATTTGCAGAGGGCATATTTGGGTTTGATGTAAAGTAACACTGGTAGCTATCCAAAAATAGTAGAATGCGCTATCAAAGGAGAGACCAGATTCCTCTTCATATGTGAATATATATATATACACATACATATATATGAATATATACATATATATGTATATACATATACGTGTATATATATGTATACACATATACACACATCAATATTTAGGGATTAGGAGTAACAAAGGAGAGATCAGAACAGGACAAGATCCATGAAAGTATAAAGTCAGAGAAGGCAAAGGAGGCGAGTTACAACAAGGTGGCATAGCAAGAGAAGGGTCAAAGAAGACACATCAGAATGCCATTGAGCTGATGTACTGATCACCGGTGATTTTGAGAATAGTGTCAGGAGTTGGGAGGAATGAAAATAGATTTTAAGGCATGGAGTGAATAGGGGGTGATGTGGAAGCAAAGATTGCAGGAAAACTTTTGAGAACATTCCTTCTGAGAAGTTTGACAGTGAAGGAAAGGAAATGGAACAGTAGTTTTTTGTTTTGTTTTGTTCTTTTTTAACCATACAGGGAACCTGAACAAGTTTGTTGACAAAGGGAAAAAATCTGGTGGAGATAGAAAAGGAAAGATTTCCTATATAGAGGGTGGAAGGATGACAACTAAAATAAGACAGATCTATATGCACATATATAACCTTGCATGTTCTAGTTCCTAAAACTACTTTCAAGTCACACATCTAGATATGTACATATATGTAGATATAGATATACATATACACAGATGTGTACATGTGTGTCTCGTTCACATTGGCAAAAATCAGTGACATATCTAGTAAGAAAAAAAATTCTATTGTTTTGTTTCAGGTGCAATAAATGTGTATTTTTCCAGATTTTATATGGTAAAAAATTATGACAAAGTTTTGGGAACAGAGATGTGAGGGAAGGAGTGAGGAAGGAAAGAAGGAAGGGAGGAAGGGAGGGAAGGGAGGGAACTTATTAGATAGCAAAATTCAAATATACTAATGTATTAAAGAAATAATTTAATGATTTATATACCAGAGATCTTTAAACACGGTATTTGAAGTTACACTCCTGTTGGAAAAAAACGATGTTAAATAGTACCAATTGTACTACAAAGTTGAACACATTCATCAAATAGATTCCACAGAAGTTCTGTTCTGACTTGGTTAGCTTACAACTCCACCCATGGTACTTCAAATGACTGCTGTTGAATCAGGTAGCATGTTGAAAGGACATGTGTTCTGCAGAAAGGCTAGGCTGAGGACAGGGTTAATGGCAAGAAATTCAACAGGTTCACAAAGGCAAGAAGATCTTTCTGCACAAGATTCTTCTGAGAGGGGATAAGGTAGGCATTTTGTGCATTTTGTTTCTTTTCTCTACCTCAGTCAAAAGGCAATGACAAATAATTTTAAGAAAAATGCTAAAATAGTCACTCTGAACAGGGTTTCCCTTTTTTGTGTGTCCTGGATCCCTTTGGCATCCCTTCTGATGAAGCTTACGAACCCTTTCTCAGAATCAGAAAGTAGATCCAAACTAATGATCTAATCTAAGAAAGCATTAAACAAATGCTAAATTTCAGTTAGAGGTTAGTGAAAATAAAGATGTAATATTTTTCCCATCCAAGTTCACAGAGCCCTAAATTCTATCTGTGAGGTTAACAGATCTCAGGTTAGGAAGCCCTAACTCAGAGGGAGACTAAGCCCAGTCCATCTGTAGCCTCTCAGCTTGAGCCCTACCCCAGAGAATCATCACCAAACCTAATAGCAGCTTGTCTAATTTTAGCAAAATCATTATATCTCTTACACCCTTATTTCTAGTTAGTGCTAGAAATGTAGGGGTGGAAATAGCTTCATAAGTATTATTAGAATGAAAGAAATGGGCATTTTTAAGGCAGAATTTTCAAATCTGCTGACAGAGACAGTTATTGCTAATCATCCATTTTTAAGGGATATTTTGCCATTGTTTAAAAAAATAACAGCAAAAATAATATTGGAGAAGGAGCTAAAATAGGGATTTATGAGTATCAGCATGGAAACATCCTAAAGTGTCCAAGTATAGATAGTTGACTGCTATTGTCCTTGGTTTCATCTTTGAATGTTGGTTGATAAATCATTTATGAGTGAGCAGTTCCTCCACCCACCCAATTCTGTGCACACAATGAATGTGCTAAAATAGCCATTAGCAAGAAACCAGGTAAATAGTCCTTTAAGATAAACTTAACAGTAATTTTACACACACACACACACACACACACACACACACACACACACCCCAAATTAATGAGATTATTTTTCTTATGACTTACAGAAATCAGTTTTGCAATTTTCTATTCACATGACATACACATTAAAAATCAGAAATCATTAAGCACCATTTCTAAAATTCAGTCATTCTCTAGAACAAATTTCAAAAGGATAAAACAACTTAAAAGATCAAATGGTGACATATAGACCTTTATGTGAACTTTGGGATGTGTTAATAACGACATTACTCACTACCCAGAGATTATCTTTCTATCCAGTGCTATTTATGTGATTGAGCAGTGAACCCCCCACACCAGCATCAGTTGATGATTACAAGGGCACAGGAGGATTTGCTTTGTACATGTGCAAAGTAGATGTCTTCCATCCTTTCCTCTTCCAAAGTTGGAGACCATAAAAATGGACCAAGAGACAGCCAAAAGCCGAGTCCTCATTGGTACCCTAGATTAGGGCTTCTTAAACTTTTTCCACGTGGGACCCTTTTTCATGATGCCATATGGGGTCACAACCAACAGTTTAAGAAGCGCTTCCCTAGGCTTTAAAATCCAAACAGCCCTGTATGGTTCAAGAGCTGTCTCTTTAGAGTAGCATCCCAGCACTCCCCTATCACCTCATTCAACTTAATGCAACCATGGAAACATGAACATTTTTTTTTTCTGAGGAAGGGATCTAAGAGAAAAAGGAAGGTGAACAGCAATGATATTGTCATTGGATTTGCGATTATTTGATCTCATATCAAATTTACTTGCATAACATCAGAGCAGAAGCTTGTCCCACTTTAAAAATAACTGTTGGGGCTATTCCTGGTAAGACTATCTTAATGGATTTTCTGGGGAAACATTAGCTCTGAATCTTACCCAGTATCAGAAATATGGAAACCATTCCAATTTGGAAGCCACAGGTTTCTCCATTAAATTCTGGGGGGCAGATAGGTCCGTTTCACCAGAGACAAAGAAAATTTTATTTTACAAATTGACTGCTCAGAATATTTTAATAGGTACTTTTGAAAAAGGAGCCACAAATTCAAAGTGTATTATTTAAATAATTATTTACAACTTCTTCTGATCCACTTTTAATGCTATATTAACACATGATCAGCCCTAGGTCTTTTCCAGGGAAGTCTAAGTTAAAGACAAAAAGCCAAACTACATCCTTCACTTCAAGTCCTCCCACTATTCACACTCCAAAGACAAGGACAGACAGGGGGATGCTAAGAGTGTCCATGGACCCATCTGAAGCCATTTTCAAGACAGCTTCACATGGGGAGACTTATAGCTCACTTATAGCTCACTGGGTGTATTCCTGGTTAGAAGAAGAGACAGAACACTAGCAGAAACTAGGGGATGGACAACTTAGGTTCTTTGGGGAAATGACAGGGGAGGTAGGAAGAGGAAGGAAAAAGTCCTATGAAGTTAGAACAATTCTATGTTGGTCTCCATACTCAGTGAAACCTAGAGATGAACAGCAGCAGTTTTTTGATCCATTTCCACTTCCACCAAGATACTTTAGTAGGCTTCAAACTGGCTCATCATCAACTTCCTACTGTATTCATACGCCAAAAACAGGGCCCCATTGGCAGGGAAAGCTCGGATCAAAGTAGGTTTCAGTCCAGAATATAAGGCTCCTATCCCTGCAAGACAAAACAAAACAGAAAAAGATCATTTGGCATTTTAATAAGGAATATGAAATTCTATATGGCAAAACATGGAAGTATAAATTATGGTTTAAAAAAATTTTTTGAGATAGCAACAGGGGACAGAATTCATGCTTTCAGTGATATGGGTACCACTGTGGATGAGGGAACTCCCTCTCCCAAGGCAGATCATCACCCTTTCTACAATCTAAAGTCTTAGAGACTTGCCCAGGGCACTAGGGAGTTAAGTGACAAACCAAAGGTCACAATGGCAGTACACATCAGAGATAGGACATGAACCCAAGTTTTCCTGGCTACAAATTTGACTATCCACTACACCATTCTATTTCTTTGCTAAAAATGACTGTAAATGCACATAACACAACAGTTACAGGTACAGTCAATGGTTTCCTCCAACCATACTAACAGAAGTCACAGGCAATTTCATTACACCCTTGAGGTAACTGTGAATGATACCAGTGCTCATGTAACAAACCATCTGGGCAGTGCTGGAGAGAATATACAAAAAAACATTCAGAATTGACAATGAGTGACTAATAAATGTGTATAGGGACCTTGCAGAGTGAACAAAACATAGATTTTTAAGTGCCCTGTTTTGGACAGTCAATACTCAAACTCTGCATATCTCTTGTTCATTTGAAATTAGAACACAAAATCCAACTGAAAGGCCAAATGGCAATTGGTACAAAGAATGTTTGTTAGAAGGATGGGTACTGGCCTCCTGAGCTCACAAGCAGAGTACTCAGGAGGTTATTTTTTTCAACCCTTTCATAACTTAAAAGGACTTAATACCCATATAAAGATTTTAATAATCCTGAAAATTAGCTTATGTCCACGGTCACAGTGTGCTCCCCTTGATACTAACATCCCAAAACAGAAATGAAGAAGAGTTCAGAAAATGCTTGCTATAGGTATGTTATATGATATAGTATCTGATACACAACTTTTCATTACTGCCTTTTTTTTTTTTTTTTGCTTTTTGGAAGGCAATTGGGGTTAAGTGACTTGCCCAGGGTCACATGGCTAGTTTTTGTGTTGTTTCTCAGGCTGGATTTGAACTCAGTTCTTCCTGCCTCTAGGGCCAGGGCTCTACTCACTGTACCACCTAGCCACCCCTCATTACTGCTTTTTTTTTTTTTTGCTTTTTTGGAGAGCTATTGGGGTTAAGTAACTTGCCCAAGGTCACACGACTAGGTTTTTTGTTTGTGTGTGTTAAGTGTCTGAGACCAGATCCAAGCTCAGGTCCTTCTGACACCAGGGGCAGCACTCTACTCACTGTGCCACCTAGCCCCTCATTACTGCTTTCTTGACTGGCATTTATGCTGTTTTGAGGGTAGTGATGGGGGGGTCAGGGAAAGTGATACTAGGATTTGGATATCTGCTTTGAACCTTTGCAGACTCTCCGAGTGCAGTTCATTCTGGCTGAAGTTGCATTGGTCCTCCCTGATTCACTCTCTTCAATTCCCTCTTTCCAAACTTACTATATACTCATTCTTTCCAAGCTCCCATTTTCTTTAGGTCTCAGAGATACAATCTGAATATTCTGTGAGTAGAAAACACTCAATCTCCAGACCTGGAGTCAGGAAGATTCATCTTCTGGAGTTAAAATCTGACCTCAGATACTTACTAGCTGGGTGAACCTGGGCAAGTCACTTAGCCCTGCTTGCCTCAGTTTCCTCATCTGTAAAATAAGCTGGAGAAGGAAATGGCAAACCACTCTAGTATCTTTGCCAAGTATATCCCAAAAGGGTTTGTGAAGAGCTTGACATAACTTAACACCAACAGCAACAACAACATAGTACATACTCTGTTTAAGCTTTTCCCTTCATCATTCCCCTCTCCCCTCAGGCTAGTCTCTCAATCTCCAAGGACCAAACATCAGCCCTGGTACTAAATCCTCACACTCAACCTCTAGGGGGCCAGGAATTACAAACATCTGTTTCTATATCCCCAGCATTAGCCCCACAACTGAACTTCTAGTCTCTTCCAGTCCCTCCCTTTGCTCCTGATACAGTAATGATAAATTCAATATTCTTTTTCTTTTTTTTTTTGCTTTTTGGAGGGCAATTGGGGTTAAGTAACTTGCCCAAGGTCACATGGCTAGGTTTTTATTTGTGTGTGTGTTAAGTGTCTGAGGACGGATCTGAACTCAAGTCCTTCTGACTCCAGGGCTGATGCCCTACTCACTGCGCCACCTAGCTGCCCTAAATTTAATATTCTAATTCAATATTAGACATCTGTACATGGCCAGTTAAGGAAAAGTCATGGTCACTAATGTTCACTGTCATTTTTAAGGGACTTGAAATTGATTATCACTTGAAAAGATGTGCAACAACTTGTTTAGTTAGATACAATGGGATGTGTTGAACTCAAAGTCTTTATGCCAACCAAAGATCACTCAAGTGTTAAGCAAACCGAGGCTACCAGGCCAAGGTTTTGCAATGTCAGTTTTAGAACTTCTCCTACTGAACAACTTGGAGACAACAAAGAGGGAATGTAAGAAGGATGAATGAGTGCAGCAACAGCTATAATGTTGGTAATGGATTAGTCATGTTTATCAAATCATCAATCAGCATTTAGTAAGCATCTCCCATTGTGCCAGGCCTTGTGTTAAGTGCTAGGGGATACAAAAACCAAAAATATAATAATCCCTGACCTTAAAAAGCTTAGAGATCAAGAAAAAAGATGCAGGGGTGGCTAGGTGGCACAGTGAGTAGAGCATCCGCCCTGGAGTCAGAAGGACCTGAGTTCGGATCCGGCCTCAGACACTTAACGCACACACAAACAAAAACCTAGCCGTGTGACCTTGAGCAAGTTACTTAACCCCAATTGCCCTCCAAAAACCAAAAAAAAAAGAAAAAAGATGCAGATCAAGAGAAAGAAGAGGGTGGTGGTTTATATTCCCCCATCAAAGCTTGGTCCGCAGCCAAAAAAATTTTTTAAGGAACTTTGGAAGTGTTAGGTAGTGCCAGCCACCATACAAGCTTTGCATTCTCTTTTTGACATTCACAGACTCACCTTCATTTTTCAAAACACTTGCAAATGTCCCCACGAAGCCAGCCTGTTTTCCAGACATGGAAAGAACTTGGATCCTTGATTTGATACAGTCAACTGGATACACAGCAATCCAGAGGCAGATGCCTCCAAAGCCACCACTTAACATCAAAGGGATGGGCCCTAAAAAGGAAAACCAGAAAAACACCATTTTACCAGAAGTAGAGGGCAACTTTTATCATCATCTCAACACCTGGGAAAGATCACCAGTGATAGTTTCTCAAGAAAAAAAATCTTATGCCAAAGAACACAATCCCAGGAGGGGACGCTTAAGGGGACAAATGTCACCCTGTCACCTACAGCTAGAAGCACAAATTTTTTTTTCCCAGCTTCTGGACCCTTGGCTTTCCTTGTATCTTTTCAGGACAAGAAGATCCAAATTCATTGGAAAGTTCTTGTTCTACAGAGTTCTTCATCACAGCCTTATAACATAACCACTTTATGAGGCAGCTAGGTGGCACAGTGAGTACAGCACAAGCCTTGGAGTCAGGAGGACCTGAGTTCAAGCCCAGCCTCAAACACTTAACACTTACTAGCCATGTGACTTTGGGCAAGTCACTTAACCCTAACTGCCCTGCCCTCCTCCCTCCAAAAAAAAAATCAAAAAAACCAAACAAAACATAACTACTTTGTCCTGAAGATTGATTAAAAGACAATAGCCATGCAAGTTCAAGAGGGGTTAGCCTAAACTGTACACAGTAATAGCAATATCCTAATGAAAATCAAATGTCATTTCTAAAATATACAAAGAATTGAGTCAATTCTACAAGAATACAAGTCATTCCCCAATTGATAAATGGTCAAAAGATATGAACAGGCAGTTCTCAGAAGATGAAATTAAAGATATCTATAAGCATATAAAAAAATGCTCTAAATCACTATTGATTAGACAAATGCAAATCAAAACAATTCTGAGGTACCACAGCTCACTGGCCAGATTGGCTAAGATGACAAAACAGGAAAATGATAAATGCTGGAAAAGATGTGGAAAAATTAGAACACTAATGCATTGTTGGTGGAGTTGTGAACTAAAACAACCATTCTGGAGAGCAATCTGGAACTATGCCCAAAGGGCTATAAATAAGTGCATACCCTTTGACCCAACAATACCACTTCTAGGGTTATATCCCAAAGATATCAGAGAAGTGGGAGGAGGACACATATATACAAAAATATTTATAGCAGCTCTTTTTGTTGTGTCAAAGAATTGGAAATCAAGGGGATGTCCATCAATAGGGGAATGGCTGAACAAGTTGTGGTATATGAATGTAACAGAATACTACTGTGCCATAAGAAATGAGTAGCAGACAGACTTCATAATAACCTGGAGAGACTTATATAAACTGATGCTGAGTGAGAAGAGCAGAACCAGGAGAATCTAGACATAATTACAGACACAATTACATCACACACGTATGTCTGACAACTGGGCTCCTCTTAGCAATGTAAGGTTATAAGACAACTCCAAAAGACTCATGATGGAAAGAGATGTCTACATTTAGAGAAAGAACTACAAAGTCTGAATGCAGATTGAAGCAAACTACTTGCCCTCTTTCTTTTTCTTGTTTTGTTTTGTTTCCTCTTTCCCACTGATCATTTCATTGGTTATAATCCTTTATTACAACCTGACTAATGTTTAATGTGAAGGTATTAGTAGATCCTATATTTCATTGCATGCTGCCATGGCAGATTGGGGAGGAGAGGGAGAGGGACAAAATTTGAAACTCAAGGGACTGTGGAACTGAACTGTGGAACTTGTAAACTAAAAGTAAATAAACAAAATAACAAAAAAAAAAGAAAGAAAGAAAAATCAAATGTGAAAGATTTAACTACTCTGACCAATACCATGATCCCCAAAGGATTCAGGATGAAAAATGTCATCTGCTTCCAGACAGAGAATCGGTAGACTGAGTGCTGAAGCATAATTTTTAATTTTTTTTTTCCGCTTCCCTTACCCACCTCATAGCTAATATGGAAATATGTTTTATATGACTTCATACATAAAATGGGCATCATATGTCTTGGATCCTCAATGAATGGGGAAGCAGGTAGAGAGAAGGAGAGAATTTGGAACTGAAAATTAAAATTTAAAATAAATTGACCTTGCTGTCAAAAAACAAACAAAAGAAGAAGAGTTGTCTCAATCATAGAAGAGATGAAAAGACACACCCTTTAGTCCCTAGGAAACAAGGATCCAGTCACACATCAGGGTGATTATACTGAACTGAGAGATAACTCAGATTATTCAATGGATTCATCAAATCCTGTATTACTATGAGTTTTGGTACTGAAGTTTCTCCCGAGGTTATTTTTCTTCCATATATAGAAATCCCATGCAAATATTTTCTCCATTTCTCTCCTTCCTCAAATGGACACTCACCCCCCAGAAAGCTTAACTGAGTTAATGATTAAATGCTATATTGAAGAAGATGACTTAGAATGCATCTATCAAACCTCTACCTAGAAGTTTACCCAACCTTAGGACAAGACTAAGAACATCTGTCAATACATCCTTCTTCTTAGTCCAAAGTCACCATACCATATCTCATGGATGCCTGGATCATGTTAAGATTATAGCATAACTTTGGTGACCACACTGGCATAAATCAAGGCACATGCAACAGTCAAAAATGTTCAAAAAATGAAGTACATACCTAGCTCATCTTTTGATCTTCCCGATGCAAAAAATGATCGGCTCAGTTCATAGCCACCAAAGAAGAAGAAATATCCAGGTACTTCCCTGAGTAAAGTGCTGGAGAGTCCATGGTAGAAACCCAGAGGGCCATCCTTTCGAAGAATGCCCTTTACTACCGACCATACTGTACTGAGAGGAAAGACAACATAAACACATATTATCTTGCAAATGACAAAGGAATAAGAGGGTGACCCTGAAACCATCTATTACAAATTCTGGCTGTGGTGGCACAGGCCCAATCCATTAAGGGTTCTGACTGCCTCCTAGCAATAAAGAAGCGGGTCTTGTATCAGTTGGAAGAATGAATAAATCCTGTTCTCAGAACCTAGGAAAGATTCAGGACTCCGGCTCTGGAGGTGTCTCTCTGCTAGCTTTCTGATCCTCCTGGTCAGAGTAAAAGGGGAAACTTGGCCATCAGACCCATGTAAAACTTATCTCCATATTACCTACCCCTTTGCAATTCTGACTAAAATTCCCTGGTCTCTAATCCCCAGCTAGGAGTTATCAGAGCTCCTGGATTTTTCCTGGCCCTTGAAGCCAGCTTGGCTCCCTGAATTTAAAGATCTGAGGATTGTATCTCAACTTTAATTACCTGTGCCCCTACCTAACCAGTATAATAATCTGACTGGTTATTCTTCTAATTCATCCTGTTCTTAGCCCCCTCTTTCTTATAATCACCTTCCAGCCAGCCTTCTCCTTCTAGGGAGAAATTAAGAGTGTATTTTCTAGGATTTATTGACAAAGAAGGGGCAGGTAAGTTGCACAGTAGTCAGGAAGATTCATCTTCCTGAATTCAAATCCAGCCTCAGACACTTAATAGCTGGGTGACCCTGGACAAGTCACTTAACCCTATTTGTGTCTGTTTCTTCATCTGTAAAATGGCCTGAAGAAAGAAATAACAAACCACTCAAGTATTTCTAATAAAATCTAAATGGGGTCATGAAAAGTTGAATATGAATAAACAAGAACAAACTTGACAAAAAGGAGAGAGAATATATATGACAGCAATTCTATATTAACATAACAATTAAATCTACTCAGTCCCAGAGGAGGAGGCCCTAAACTCCCTAGGCCAGTAGTAACACTGAAAGGGAAACAGATCCTTGCCTTAGAAAACCACAGATTAACATTGTCTATGTTGTATCATATTTTCATTTACTTTGTTAAATATTTCCCAAAGACATTGTAATCTGGCTCTGGCCCTACCAGTTGCCACCCCTGCCTTAGGCTTCCCTGTGCTTAAATTCCCCTCACAACCTATCTAGAACCACAAGACCACAGATTTAAAACTGGAAGGAACCTTAGAGGTCATCTAGCTCAACCCTGTCACTTATCAGCTGAAGCCCAGAAAAGCTAAGTAACTTGCCAAGGCCACAGGCACACTATGAAGCAGAGTGAAGATTAAATGCCAGGTTCTCTGATTCCAAATGCCATATTCTTGCTGTCCCACTGGGCTTTCCAGCATTTGTTTCTCTTGCAACCCCAGATAGGAATAGCCTTTTCTCTAGAACATAAACAAGATGAATCTAGCATATGCCTAATCTCGAGCTTTTTGGACCAAGCTCACCATTCCTTTCTTCCAACTACAGGTTTGTTCTCAGCCCACCAGGAAGTCTTAGGAAATTAGGAAATAGCAAGATAGGGCTTGTGATCTTCCAGCCTCAGTACTACATAATCACTTAGCTATCTAAATCTACAACTTCATCTCTTCCCTCCCCTCCTCTCTCCTTCCCCCCTAACTCTTTGCCTCCAGTAAGGGACAAAGGCAAATCACCTCAATTCAATTTCAGTCCAAGGCACAGCTTATCCTTAAAGTTCACAACAGACAACCCCATGCTTTACACAGCCTTTTTATGGTGGATTAACAAAAACGAGAATTTTATTTGGCTATTTCAAAAGTTCTCTTGTTCCTGTCTCCTCAGTTTTCCTTTCTACATGTTGTGTTTTGGTGGGCAGCAAGTGGATTTTGTTCAGGTGGCTAGATGACTAAAATAAGGAGGAAGGAGTTAAATTGGAGGGTAAATGTTACTTGTAGGCAGTTCAAAAGATTAGCTACCGAAAAGGTGTCAAATGCAAGGCTTGCCAGCCTCAAGGAGTCTGCAAAACTCCCCAGCAGCTGAACCAGATTAAAATTTAACTGGGATTACTAGCTGTGTGATTCTGAGCAAATTACTTAATCCCAATTGCCACAGTCCTGTGTGTATACATACATATATATGGAATATGTGGAAATACATATATATAATATGGAATATATGGAAAAATGTTTACTAAAATAAACAAAAATATAATACAAAAGTATAATACAACATAGGTAATGTTATTTTGTGGTTTGTCTAACATGCTGCCCACTATTTGAGTTTGACACCAGAAAGCTATAGCTAAACTCTCCCATACTGAAAAAAACCATAGAGAGATAAGGATTACATCAGGTATAAAGAACTCCCAGGTGAGGTAACTCCTGCCAGTGCAGGTCAGTGTCTTCTCCACAACTTAAACCAGAGTTGCTTAAAACACTGAGATGCTGGTGGTTTTGCCCCAGGTTGTACAGCCAGTATATGTCAGTAGTGGGACTTGAATCTATGTATTCCTGGTCCTAAGGCCCAGTCTCTAACTCATGATGCCAAGCAGAAATTGAGTTACTTTATTAAAGACAAAGAAGAGAGGCAGAGAAAGCCCTTGAGTAGGGCTGCTTGTTGTAGGCACACCTAAAAAGCCTTTTGCCAGGCCATGTCATGAAGAGGCGTAGCCCTGCTCTAAGTGGCAAGAACACCACATTTGAGGTCAGAAGACCTGGATTGGACTAGATGTGCCCAGCTCTAAATGCTAAAATCCTCTGTATGTTCCTTTGCACTGATACTTTCTTAATACTAAACCAATCCTACATTCCTGGTATAAATCCAACCTGGTTGTAATGTATCATTTTCTTTTTATGTTGCTGTAGTCTCTTTGCCAAATTTTTATTTCCCATTTTTGCATCAGTATTCATTAGGGACATTGGTCTATAGTTATTGTAAGGAGCCTTGTTTCTGTTTTGTTTCTTTTCTGGACTGAGGACTGGGTAGGCCATTGACCAAAAAGTAAATAATAATTCACCTGTCACTTCACTGTGGCAATAGATGGGACTCAAACTCAAGTCACCTGCCACCCCCCAAGATAATTAACATAACTTGCATCTGATGTCTTCCTTTGAGAAGTTCAAAAGGTTTAACCAGACATTAGCTCATTTGCCAGGTTCCTCCAGTGTAGCCAGGAAATCAAAATCAGTTCCATTTTAGAAAGGGCAACTATAACAAGCCACTTACATGATTTGCCCAAGGTTGCTCTGGGGACCAATAGCAAAGATAAAACAACTAGTCCCAATGTTATGTTATCTTTCATGGTTGGGACATTTGGGACATTTCCAAGAAACAAAAGATTTCAATTCCTATCACTCAACATTCCCCTTTTTCTTTTTGGTTTGGTGTTCAATATTACATTGTTGCTGTTTGTCCTTTGTTCTTGAAGAGGACCATGACATCAGAAAGGTGATGCGAAGTGAACTGGATTTAAGTGAGGCAGGGCTGTGCAAAGTCACCAGCCTCACTTTTTCCTCTGGAGACATTTGGGTCCAGTGGCAAGATATAGATCAGGATGACTGGAGATGCCCCCTCCCCAATATTACATATAAGGGGAAAGAATAGACTACTCTTCTAGCTGAATTATTTACTTTTTAAAAATAGTTATCTTGAAATTAAAGTAATTTGAAGAAATTACTTTTATTTACTTTTTCTTTTACATCAGTCATCCTCATCAATACCTTCTTTTATAACACCTTAAATCACTTTCTTTAAAAACATCTTAAATTCTTGAAAATGCTTAAGCCAGGGGTGGGGAACCTTCCACCTAGAGGCCATAAGTAGCCTTCTAGGTCCTTGGGTGTGGCCTTTTGATTGAGTCCAAGTTTTACAGAACAAATCCTTTTTAAGGGGATTTGCTCTGTGAAGTTTGGATTAGGTCAAAGGGTCACACCAAGGACCTAGAAGGCCACATATGGCCTCAAGGATGCAGGTTCTCTACCCCTCCTCTAAGTTTTTTCTGGCATCAAGGCAGATTAAATGTCTTAAAGAGTATAGAAAATAAGGTCATTTTAGCAAATCTCATTGAGAGAATGCTGGTGCTCTCTAAATAAATCAATATATTTTAGACTTGGCAAATTAGGATAAAGTTGGCTTGTTTCTGTGTTTAACATTCACTCTTTGATTCCATCTATTTGCAGCAAACTCCAGAGACTTTCACACTCCTTCCCACCAGCACATAGAGCATCCAATGCACAAGACCCCCCCTCCCCCGCCAAGGTAACAAAGGAGTGCTGTGGATTCGAACTGATGGGACTTACTTCTGGCCTTCTGCTATCTTCCCTGATGTCTGCATTTCATACATGGTCTGTAGTCGACACTTTACCAGTTCTGTGGGGCACAGCACCAGGGCAGCAAAAGCGGAAGCAAAAGAGCCAGCGGCTGCATTCTGCACATCACTGAATGAAAACAGAATATAACAATCAAGGCATTTGCCCACGTTTATTAAGCACCTACTATTTACAGTTGGCAGTATGGCACAGGTGATTAGAGAATTGAACTTGTAGTCAAAAAGACCTGAGTTCAAATGCTACACACACACACACACACACACACACACACACACACACACACACACACACACACACACACACACACACACACACACACTCTCTTAATCTGTGTGATCTTGAGCAAGTCACAACCTCTGGGTTCTTTTAGGTGACTTCCTAAACCAGAAATTACAAAGAAGGTACTGACCTGCAAGTTGAGGGAATTCCCTCACCTATGGGTTCCCAGTATCAAGGAAATCACTGGTAGGGTCCTTACACTATCCCTATTTGCAACAGACTCTGCTAGGGGCCGAGAGTGGGTGCAGGGGCCTGTGTGCCAGGCCTGGAGTCAGGACTCAAGCAATGAATAAACATTTATTAAACAGCAGGCCCTGTGCTGCTGAGTAGCCAGAGATACAAAAAGAGGCAGAAGACAGTCCCTGCCCTCAAGGAGCCCACAATCTAAGGGAGGCAACATATAAGCAAACATATACAAATTAAATAGGAAATAATTAAAAGAGGGAAAAGCACTGGATTTAAGAGGGGTTAAGGAATACTTTTTATAGAAGGTGAGATTGGGGCGGCTAGGTGGCACAGTGAATAGGAGTCAGGAGGACCTGAGTTCAAATCTGGCCTGAGACACTTAACACACACACACAAAACTAGCCATGTAACCTTGGGCAAGTCATTTAACCCCAATTACCCTACCTTCCCCTCTCCAAAAAAAAAAAAGAAGAAGAAGTAAGATTACTGGAAAGGTAGAAATGGGGCTAGGTTATGAAGGGCTCTGAATGCCAACACAGCATTTTAGACCCATGTCAAAGATGTCTTTGTTCCTCTCCAGCCTGCACTGTTGACTCAGGACCAAAGGACTTTCTTTACCATGACCTGGTCCACCAGTTACCTTTCCCCTTTGTCCATCTTGCCCCTCCACTTCCCACACCCAGATGCTTCTGCCTTCCCCACTACAAAGACCTTTTGACCTTTCATATTCATTTTCTTTCTCTCTCTCCCCCCATCCTCATATAGAAATATATATGTACATATACATATCTATACATACACAAATATAGACAGGTATGTATCTACACATACACACACACACACACACACACCTACATACAGTTTGCACTGTCTCCCCCATTAGAATGTGAACTCCTTGACATCAGCTGCCACATTTCTGTCTTTCTTTATAGCCCCAGCACTTAAAGTGCCTGACACATAGTGAATGCTTAATAAAAGCTCATTGAACTTGTGAACAGCAAAACTAGTAGAGTCATTTAATAAAAAACTATTTGCTATGTCCAAAGCACTGTGCTAGGGCCTTGAAACAGAAAAAGGGAAACACAGTCTCTGCCCTCAAGGAACGACACCTCCAGTGAAGATGAGAATAGCAATAGGCGATTATTGCTATTAAGCAAATAATAAACAACAATAAAGCAAAGTAAGCAATAATAAATGCATGTATTCCTACTCTAAGGCTTACTGTACATACATTATCTCATCTGAGCCTTACAACAACCCAGTGCTAGTCATGTCCAACCCTTCCTGACCCCACTGGTCCTACTGGTCTTATTTTTAAATAAGATTTCATTGATGTTTTTTCTTTTTTACTTTAAATGGAATTTCTCTTTCCATCTCTTCCTACAAGAGTTAATGTAGAGAAATACTGATGATTCGTATGGGTTTATTTTATATCCTGCAACTTTGGTAAAGTTATTCATTGCTTTGATTAGCTTTTTAGTTGACTCTCAAGAGTTACACAAGTAAACCATCATATCACCTGCAAAAACTGATAGTTTTGTTTCCTCATTGTCTATCCTTATTCCTTCCATTTCTTTTTCTTCTGAAATTGCTATTAGTAGCATGTCTAGTACAAGTATTGAATAATAATGGTAAAAATGAACATCCTTGGTTCACCTTTGACCTTATTGGAAAGGATTCTAGTTTTTTCCTAGTATAATGTTTGCTCTTAGTTTTAGATAAATCCTACTTATCATTTTAAGAAAAGTTCCATTTATTCCTACCTTTTCTAATATTTTTCATAGGAATAGATGTTGTATTTTGTCTAAAGTTTGTTCTACATCTATTGATGTAATCATTTGATTTTTGTTGGTTTTGTTGCTGACATGACCATTATTGCTTATAGTTTTCCTAATATTGAATCTACCCTACCTTTCTGATATACATCTAGCCTGGTGACAGTGTCTGATAAATTACTGTAATACCCTTGCTGATAATTTAATCTATTTTTTTTCAGTCTATGTAATATCAGAATTAATTGTTCTTTATATATTTGGTAGAATTTGGTAAACATTTTTTGTAGAGTTTGCAAGTAAATCCATCTGGTCCTGGGTTGTTTTGGAGGGGGGTATATTTTGAGAATTTAGCAAATGCTGCTTTCATACTTCCATCTTGACTCTGACACCTCTATTATTTCTTACAACACAATATCATCTACCTTTATGTTCATGTTCCACAATTTGTTTAGACGGACATCTACTTTGTTTCCAATTCTTTGTAATCACAAAAAGTGCTGTCATAAATATTTTGATGTGTGTGAGGATTTTCTTCTCATCATTGAGTCCTTTGGAGCTCCTACTGGTATTGTTACCACCATTTTATAGATGAAAAGGAACTGAGATATTAAATCACTTGCCAAAGGTCACACAAACTAGTAATTGTCATAGCCAGGTAACTCCAAGTCCTGTGTTCTTTCTCTTAGTCCAGGATCCTAAAGGTGGCTGATTTGAATGACAGGAAACCCAAATACCTAACAATATATTTCCAACATATATTCAGAGAGTCCTTGAACTGGAAGGAACGTTAAAGAATATGGAGTCCAACTCCCAATTTTATAGATGAGGAAGCTGAACCTCCAAAGAGATCAATTGGTCTTCCCAAGGTCACACAGCTAGTTAGGAGCAAAGATGGGACAAACCCAGGATTTCTGAGCCTACTCTAGTGATCCTTCTCCAACACCAATGAAAATACACTTGTGCATGTGTATACACACACACACACACACACACACACACACACACACACACACACACTGCACATGGCACACAACTTGGACAAATGGACCAGGGCTAGGAATTTTCTGGCAAGCCAAATCTAGCAAGCCATAGATTTTCTAAGTTATGTTAATGTTCTGCAGCATCAGCAGGTCAGCAGCCTTGCACAGGCATGCCCAAGTTCTTAGCACTGATAATGACACTCACTCACGCCCAAGTGATCCAGTCAACTAGCTACAAAAGAAAATTAGTTCAGAAAACACCCGCCCTGGTAGGGCAGTTAATGTTAACTGAAAATGCAGCAGGCCCCGTACTTTGGCCCATAGGTGGAGATAGCAAGAGGCATGCCAAGTGAGCATGTGCCTGACAATTGATCCTGAGAGGGGGTTTCTTTCACAAGGAGAACACACCGTTTGGGGCACAAGTTTCCTTTTGAGATTTACTTTTAAATTTTTAAAAAGACAAACATACAAATGTTTGCATGTATAATATATCTGTGGACATGTAAACATGCACACATGCATTGTATTATTCTTACAAACTCAATTGCCCAGTTCACAATCTTCCTCTCACTCCCTTCCAACTATCACAAAGCAAAAATCTTTGCTTTCCTAATTCTGCTAAAACCCAAATTTTAACCCAGGTGTGGGGAACCTGCAGCCTGGAGGCCTGCAGCCTTTTGACTGAGTCCAAGTTTTACAGAACAGATCCTTTTATTAAGGGGATTTGTTCGGTGAAGTTTGGATCAGTCAAAGAGCAGAAGCCAAGAACCTAGAGGGTCATGTGTGGACTCAAGGCTGAAGGTTCCCCACCTCTGCTTTAAATTTACCTTTTCCATTCTCTCCCTTCAAGTCAGGTTTGCCTTTTCTCAGGGTCATCCAGTCAGTCAGGTGACTAGGATCAGTTAAGGTCATTAAGTAGTTATTATCTAGCTTTAGGGACCAAAGGTTAACAGTCTATAAATACAGACAGGTTTAGGACATTAGGTGCAGTACCCTCAGAGACAGGTTTCAAAGGGAGACTGGGGCTGGACTTTTAGAGACATATAGTATCAGAAAGGACAAGCATGTTGGGACAGCTGCAGAGGTAGAAAGGAAGTAGGAACTAATTTAATTTGGCAAAAACTTGGTAAAGCCAGGCCAGGAGTAGGGATTGGTATTAAATGGGCTTCTCAGGAGCTCCTTTCTCTCTCCTCCCTTTGTCACACTCACGTTTAGTTATGTATCTTAAAGGTGGCTGGTTTGAATGACAGGAAACCTGGGCACCTAAGAATATACTGCCATATTGACATGCTTATCTGACACTCCTCAGTCCACCCTGAATGAAGGGTCTAATGGAAATCGAAGTGAGTAGTAAATGCTGACTAGATTATTCCAGATTCAGTGTGGACTTTAGAATTCTAATAAATGCTTTCATCTCCCTGTATAAGCACCTAGGGTGTGCAAGTCCCCTTTTATGACTGTAATATAAGGGATTAGGGAAAGCATTAATCTCACATCAAATGTAAGCTTAGCTGTTTAAAACATGCATGCACACACACACGCACACAGGCACACACAAACTGGGCAGCTAAAAGTCAAACTCTGGATAATACTGTCAACTAGAGAACATACTTCCAATATAGTCATTCCTTTGGCTTTTATTCATTCCCTCCTCCACTCCCTCCCCCATTCCCTCTCCCTTCTTCTTTGAAAATTTTTCTAGGTCAGACCTACATAAAACACCACCACCTTCCAGCAAAGAACTAGGACTTGTTCTCTCTGTCTCACACTGGGTTTGCCATGGAAGGGGAAAAGAGAAAAAGAAGAGTTTGATGGTGACAGGTTTACTAGCCCTATCCCCCAGCCTCCTACTAACTAAGGCCCATAGAGGGCTCTTGGTATGCTAGAGATGGCCAAGAGATTAGGTTGAGGTCAATGTGAAGAGTTGCTTTTTCCTTGTCCTTGAACACTGCAAGCTATCTGAGAGAGCTTGCATTTCAAAGCTGGAGATAGGAGAAGAGGAATTCTCCGCATCTCTCCATGGCTGCCAGAGATAGCCAATAATACTGGTGAGTGGAAGGTAAAGCTCTTTCACTATCTCTTCTTAACAGCCCTCCCACCCCCCAGCATCTGTCCCCTGACCCCAAACACAGCCAAGGAAGCCTGAAAGGACCAAGCTTCTAACTGTACTTAAGCAGAGGACATTATCTGTCCCTGAAGAGGGAGAAAAGGTAGAAATTTGCAAACGTTTTCCTTGCTGCAGTATTACAAATGTGTCCACTGGCCCTAAGATTAAACATTATCCAGGTACCCTTAATACTATTTGGAAGTTAGCATCAAATCAGTTCATATACATAAAGTGCTTTGCAAACCTTAAAGCACTATATAAATGACAGTCAAAATGATTATCAAATATGTATTAGTATATAAGTGTGAGCTACTTATGACTGGTATTTTTTATTGCTAACAAACTTGAGAGAAGTGCAGTTGGTCAAAAGAATTGGGTAACATGGTTCAGTGGATTTGAAGTCAGAGGACAAAGGTCTGATTCTCAATTTTGCTTCTTACTCGCTTTATAGACATTGTTAACCTCTGGGGGCCTTAGTTCCTTCATCCATACAATAAAGGGGTTTAAGATGCCATATGAAGTCACTTCCAACTCTACAACTCTACATCTACAATCCTGTCATATTATTAGTAGCCATTACATTTATGATGTCTTATAAGTTATGTAGATGTTACATAGGTAATTTTTAATAATAAAAGAGAGAATGTTGCTTAGTGGATAGAGGGCTGGTCTTAAAATAAGGAATATCTGGATTCAAGTCCTGTCTCTGATACAGATATGCTAGGCGATCCTGGCAAATCACTAGGACTTTGACTCTTCTCTCACTTCACATAGCCAATCTGTTGCCAAATCTTGACATTTCTACTTTGATATCATTTCTCTTATACATCTTCTCTTCTTCACTCAGCCTGAATCTTAGTTCAAGCCCTAATTACCTCTTGCCTGGACTACTGCAACACTATGCTAATTGGTCTCCCTGGCTCAAGGCTCTCTCCACTCTAATGTATCCTCCCTTCGGCAGCCAGGGTGATTTGTCTGAAGTTTACATGTGACAAAGTCATCCCTCTATTCAAGGGATGAGTCAGAATCAAATATTAATCCCTTTGACATTTAAAATTCTTCATGATCTGGCCCTTCTGATTCTTCTAGTCTTTTTAAACTTCTCTCCCCTCCAAGTGACCTATGATCCAGCCATACTAGCCTCTTCAGTTCCAAGCCTGCATGTGAGCCAAACACTCTCCCACATCTAGAATTCTCTGCTCCCTCACTTCCACATCTTAGTATTGAAGAAAATCTGGGAAACTAAGACAAAAATCCCATCTTCTATAGGAGGTCTTCCCTAGTTCCCTCACAGCTGCTAATGCCTTCCTTTCCCAGAGTCCCATTTATCTACTCTGTATTTCTCAGTTGTCTCTACACAGTCTCCCCTTTTAGAATGGAAGTTTCTTGAGAGCAGGATCTATTTTATTTTATTTTATTCATTCATTCATTCGTCCATTCATTTTGACCTTTTAATCTCCAGCAGTAAACATAGTGTCTGGCACTTAATAAATGCTTGTTGAATGACTAGACTTCTTGGTGTTCTCTCTAAGACTGTAAATTACAAACAAATTGCTGAGTCTGCATAGCTGGCAGAAGTTTCCACATAATGAGTTCTCTGTGGAAAGGGAAGGGAAAGAGAAAGGGAAAAGAAGGGAAAGAAAAAACCCCACTTATTCACCATTATAACACTGTTTCACCCACAGCATGGGTTCCATAAGGATAACATTATAACAAAGTTCTCAAGGTATCAAGAACAAACCAGGAGGGTTGGCTAGGTGGCGCAGTGAGTAGAGCGTCGGCCCTGGAGTCAGAAGGACCTGAGTTCGGATCCGGCCTCAGACACTTAACACAAACACAAACAAAAACCTAGCCATGTGACCTTGGGCAAGTTACTTAACCCCAATTGTCCTCCAAAAGGCAAAAAAAAAAGAACAAACCAGGAACAAGATTTGTTCTCCTCATTCAATTACAGTAAAATTTCAGCTACCTAGAACACTCAGGATAACCAATTTCTCTGAAAAACTGTCACTACACACATAAACATAAAAACTATTTTTATTGGGAACATTTTAGATGGAGACCAGCTATTTGCCTCAAGTACCATTTACCAAGGTGTACAATGGGAAATACTGGAAATAACTGTTGATAGGGAATTTGAGAACCTCACCAACCATTTTTTTAAAAAGCCAATGGTAGTGTGGTTTATGAATGTAATGGCATACTATTGTTCCATAAGAAATGATGAGCAGGCAGATTTCAGAAAAACCTGGAAGACTTGCATGCATGAAGATGCAAAGACTGATGCTGAGTGAACTGAGCAGAACCAGGAGAACATTGTACACAGTAATAGCAACATTGTTCAATGACCAACCTTAACAGACTTAGCTCTTCTCAGCATTGCAGTGATCTATGTCAATTCCAAAAGACTCATGATGAAAAATGGTATCCACGTCCAGAGAAAGAACTACGGAGTCTGAAGACAGATTGAAGCAGACTATTTTCTTTTGTTTGTTTGTTTCATTTTTTCTTTCTCATGGTTTTCCCCTTTTGTTCTGATTCTTCTTTCACAATATGACTAATGTGGAAACATGATTGTACATGTATAGATTATATCAGATGACTGCTGTCTTGAGAAAGGGGGAAATTTAGAACTCAAAATCTTATAAAAGTAAATGTTGAAAACTGAAGAAAAAAAAAAGCCAGTGGTAAAGGCTGAATTTAAACTGCTAGTATCTGTTCTAGGGCATGCTAAAAGCCAAGGTGTTTCTGGTTTGGTTTAGATAAGACAACCACACGCCCACAGATGCATAACCTTTGTACCCCTGGGGTATTCTTTCTTCTTGCTTGGCCTCTAGAAGCAGAAATTGCAGAGGCAGTTTTCTTGACAGAATAGAAGAAAAGCCTTCCTAACAATTAGACCTGTCCTGCCTCAATGGATGGTGGGTTTCTAGTCACTGGTGGTCTTCAAGAAGAATACAGGTGACTACTTATCAGAAAGCTAGTAGAAGAGAGTCCCTACTTAGGAATGGATTAGACTAGAATATTATCTAGGTCTCTTTCCACTCCAAGATTCTATGACTACATTCTGTAACATGGACAAATCAGCATCAGTCCCTGAAATAGTGAGACCATAGTTCTGTTTTTTCAAACATGCATCATGTGGCTTACTTTTCTATAATCAGAAACTCCTGAAGCAAGGGCCTATGCATGCCTAAGAGATACTTTGAACGCCCCTACAATCTCCTCATCTATTCATGAGGAGCACACATCAGGGGCTGATAAAAAATAAACGAGTAAATTATTAAGACTGCATTTACTGCCCATACCCTTTGAACTAGAAATTCCACTGCTGGGTACATATCTCAAGAAGATCAAGGCAAAAAGAAAGAAGTCATAAATGCTAAAATATTCATAATAGCACCTTTTGTGGTGGCGAAGAACTAGAAATGAAGCAGATGCCCGCATATTGGGAAATGGTTGCAATAAAATATAAATGCTCTTTAAGAATTAGATAATATAAAGAGTTCAGAGAAGTATGGGAAGATTTATATTAACTGGTGTAGACTAAAGTAAGTAGAACCAGGAGAACAACATACACAATGGCAATAATAATATAAACAGGAAAAAAAAATAATAAAACAAACCTGAATATTGTGGAATTATAATGGCAAAGCTTGATCCTAGGAAAGAATTAAGAAAATGTACCATCTGCCTTCCAACGGTGGTAGCAGGGCAAGTAGGATTATAGGTATCAATCATGATGCACATGCCATCAGATGTATTCAATGTGATGGTTGGTGTGGTTGAACTGTGATTTTTTCCCTTCTCTTAAAATACTGGTTACAAGTGAAGTCTCCCTCAATGGGGAGAGGCAGGGAAGGTGATCATTTGGAAATGAACATAACGGAACAACAAAAGTCATCAACAAAAGAAAAAAAAAAAGGACTACTGACAAACCTCAGCTTTGAATTCTTCTCCACTCCAACTATCTTCCTCACGATTTGTTGGCAGAAACCATAGCACATGAAGAGGACAGAGTTCTCTGCAATGTTGGCAATAAGTGCGGGGGTGGTCCCCTTGTAGAAGCCTCGAAAGCCCACTTGGGTGTATGTCTTTACACAGCAGTTTACTAGGCCCCTGTACAAATTGGGAAAGGTCTGCATCTTCACTTTCACTGTGTCAAAAGGCTGCCCGGTCATCACACACGCAGTCCCTCCTAGAATGTGGAGCAGAAAGTCAGAACTCTTTTGCCTACCCAATACATTCAGCCAAAGAATACTTCTCTTATTAAAAAAAAAAAAAGCATGAAAGCTTTGTATTAGAGCCAGCTCTCAATTACCCATAAGAAAGGGAAGGAAACAAGCATTTATGGTGTGTCAGGCACTGTGTTAATCACTTCACCATTATTTTATATCACAAAATCCCTGGGAGGCAGGTACTATTATGATTCCCATTTTGCAGTTAAGGAAACTGAGGCAAAGGTTCAGTGACTTGCCCTGGGACCCACAGGCATTAAGTAGAGGCTGGATTTACCTCAGGTCCTCCTGACTCCAGGGGCTCTACCCACCACACAATAATGGGGGAGAAGTCGAATGTGCCTTTTTTTGCTTAGTACCAACCCTATTTTGATAGGCAGTACAAACTCATAAGAGTAGAATTATAGGAAAAATAGTTAAAATTAAAGAATAGCTAATATTTGTGGGCTACTTTAACAGGAACATTGAGTTATAGAAAAAAAAGAGAATGTAACAACCCAAGTCCCTCCAACATCCTTATGCTGGAAGTAACTCTGAAGCTTCAGTAACTTTTCATTAGTGAACACAAAAAGCTGCCTTTTACGTGACTAAAATTTGCTGGAGCACCGAAGTGAATAGAGCACCAGCCCTGGAGTCAGGAGGACCCGAGTTCAAATCTGACCTAAGACACTTAACACACACACACACACACACACACACACACACACACACACACAAAACCTAGCTGTGTGACCTTGGGCAAGTCACTTAACCCCAATTGCCTTGCCTTCCCCTCCAAAAAAAAAAAGCAAAAATAATAATAATAAAACAAAATTTGCTGTCTAGTAAGCTCAATGATTTAAACAGAGGTTGCTTCTGTTTTATCATTTAATAACTAACAATATCTAACATTTATCTAGTGCTTACAATGTGCCAAGCACTGTGCTAAGTGTTTTACAATTCTATCATTTGCCCTTCACAAGAATCCTGGGAGGTATTTTACAGTCAAGGAAACAGAACCCCACAGAGATTAAGTGACTTGCCTATTTAAATAATGAAAGGGAGAAAAAGGAAGGAGCATGCATGGATTTAGGGTCAAATCCCAGCTCTGCCATTTAGTAACCATATGACTCTGATAGGACTGATGATGATGATGATGATGATGATGATAAAAGGTAGCATTTACATGGCATCTATTATATGCCAGATATTATGCTAATGAAGCACTTGACAAATATTATCTTATTTAACCCTAACTTACCTGGAAGGTAAGTGCTATTGTTATCCCCATTTTACAATTGAGGAAACGGAGGCAGACGGAGGTTGAGTGATATGCCCAGGGTCACACAGCTGGAAACAGAGATGTGGCAAACAATATGTCTAGTAAGAAGTCCCTTAGCAGAGGTGCCAGGGCCCTGGGACCAACATCCCTATAAACAATCTAGATTGTGTCAAGGGCTCTCGATCCTGCCAGTGACATAAGTATGTCTATCTTACAGGGGACACAAGGGAGAGAGTTTGAAGGTTCTTGAGTCTAACCAACTCTACCAGAAAACTCAAGTCTTCCCTCTAACTCCTAATACCAAGTTTGGTTTCCCTACCACCATCGATCCCAACTTCTAAACTGCAACCTCAGGGTTATTACTGGATTTCTCTATCACTAACATACAGATTTGGCAGGAAGGATGAAGCCAATAGCTGCTCATACCCATAGACTCTGCACCCATCCTTGGTGCCTCTCTGGTTATGCCACTAATTCCCAGAGATATTAATAAAAAATTAAAAAAAAACCTGAAATCTGCTTTAAGTAGTGGTGAGTATGGATTTCAGTACCTCCTGCTCAAACCTTAATCTAAGGCTGAGAGTCACACCATGACATCCTGATTCTTAAAGACTATTAGATGCTTTGAGAGAAAGAACCTGCTTTTTCTGTTAGGTCTGCTGACCTCTGCCTCCCGTTTTCTGCTCCTATTAAACAAGTGTGTCCTTCCACAGGATTCAATTTTCAGCAAAGGGTTAAAGTTACTGGGATAAGTCCTTGGAAGAAATGCTATAGATCAGTAAGAATTCTAGCATCTGGGCAAAACTCAGCATCCCAGCATAGTCAGCAAAGAAATACAAAAGTATGGAGGTAAGCATTTGGAGAGTTCGAGAACAAAATAAGACTTACATTTGTGAGAGAAACAACTGAGAAATTAGGATCTCAGTACATTTGTGTTTTTCTTATAATCTTTAGAACTAAAAGAAAACTCTGAGGTCATCTAATGAAGTCCCTTAACTTTATGGATATAGAAAAAAACGATTTTGTCCAAGTTCCCACAACCAGTTCATGGCAAAGCCAAAGCTAGAATCCAAGGCTTCTGAATCCCAGAGTTCAGTGTTCTTTCCAGTATACCACACACTGCTTTCCCTCTGGATTTACTAAAAGCAAACTTGAAGAATCAAGAAAGCTTTTTCTCTCACTATTTACGTCTGTGTGGCGGGGGGTTAGAATAAAAGAGGAGAGGGGGGTGGGGGAAAATAATTGTAATTTTCTTATTTTTAAGAGTTAATAGCATCTAATAATGCTTCTCAAATCTTTCAAAATCATGAAATCATGGCATTTTTTTTAGAGCTAAAAGACACTTAAGAGGTCATTTAATCCAATCCCTTTATCTTACCAATGGAGAGGATGACTAACTTGACCAAGATCACATGGATGTAAATATCAGACAAAATCAAAATTCAAGTCTCTTGATCACCAATACTGGATATCTTGCTCACAAAATTAGAAGTAGGCCATTTTTTTGGTGAAGAAGTCCTATGATCTTATTAGTATGGGGAATTCCTGATGAGGAAAACTCTAACCAATGAAAATCAGCATCTACTTTTCATCTTATAGCTTTAGAGGCCTTGGTCAATGACTTGACCAAGGTCACACCATATTGAGAAGATAAATGACTTGACCAAGGTCAATATGTGTCACTAAATATGGTGACTCAAATTCAGGTCTTCCTTATTCTGAGGTCTTCTCTCTAGCCACACTGTTTCTTATGGCTTGATGGAAGCAGAATATACTCATGCATCTAAAATGCTTACAATTATTTTTATTTAGACACTTGGAATTCAAGAGATTCAATTAAAAAAGAAATTAAATTTAAAAGTTATTTAAATAACCAAGGAAGCCTTACATTAAAACCAAAATGCCTCCAGCAGATGGACCCCCTTTTGGAGAGATCTTAAAATAAATTGATATTGAGACATAAGATTAATTAAATGACAAGATTTATGTTGCCTCTGAAGCCAATCAAATTATTCTTGTATTTTTGTGCTATGAGGGTTAGAAATGCCTTTTTTCTTTATATTGTCAACCAACTCCCTCACCTTCCAAGTTGACCCTCCCCACCTATGATATGCTTCTGTTTTTAAGACCTGCAGAATATCAACTGAAGTTCCAGTACCTCATTTTAGGAAACAATGATCTACCCCTACACCATGACCAGATACCCACAATATGTATATCAATTTCCAGGAGCAGGAGAGGACAAAATGGTGTGGTTGCCTAATACTTCACCTTACCCAGTGGAACTTTCGAGGTCAACAAACCAAAACCTGTTAGAAGCCTTTCCATCATCCACTTCAAAATAAATAAATCGATCCCTCTTCAGAGAGGAACAAAGTATTTTTCCACAAGACTAAAAGGTCACCTAATGTGCAGTGCTGAAAAGGGCTCCTGATAGGGGATTGTGCCCTGATAAACAGCATGGAGCAATAGAGGCCTTTAGGTTGACAACTACAGGACACATTGTGGCAACAGGGTCTAAGGAACAAAGATGACCGAACCCCATGATCTAAGTACAAGGCCAGGTTGGCTCTAAGGGCTACTATGTTTGGGCCAATCGCTTTTAAACAATCTGCCATCCCATACTTTTTTCTTCTTATTTGCCCATGAGATTCCCCCTCTTCTATTTAGGGGACACCATTAGTAAAAATAATTGGAGTTGGTTTTTTCTATTTGCCTATGTATAGTCAATATTGAAAAATAGTGAATTGTTTGTTGTTTATTTATGTGGCACTTTTAAATCATAAAGCATCTTCCCATGTACTCCTTCATAGATCCTGAACACCCTGTGGGACAGGCAGGGCAGCATCATTATCTCCATATTACATAAAAACGTTGTGATTTACCAAAAGTCACAGTGAATTCATAAAATAGTCAGGATTAAACCTCAGTTCTTCTGTTTTCTAGCACTCTATCTACTAAACCAGTTTTTTCTAAGATTAGCAATCACTTTGCTATTAACACAGTGAAAATAACAACTACAAATGACCCATCTCACTCCTAGAAAACAAATGATAACTCGGTAGCTCTAGTCCAGGGGACTATAGATGGGAACTGTTATTTATGCTATGAGCTGTGCAAGTCCTTTTCTGGTACTTCATCATGGCACAGGAGGGACTCCAGGTTCATAAAGGCTGTGCCAATGGAATTTAAGTTCTGAAAGGTCTAACTTAAACTGAAAAGGCTTCAAGTACCATCCAAGTAAAAGACCAAGCTGGCTAAGAAGAAAAGACCTGTGTGAATAAGAGTAAATAATCAACATGCTTTGGTAAAATCACTCTGACAATTTATAAACCAATGAGGTAAGGTTTACTAATATTGGGGCGGGGGGAAATGAATTCATTGATAATCAAAATATTAATTAGGGAAGAAGGGGGGAGGAAGAAGGGTAAGGCAAAAGGACAAGGAGGGGAAGAAGAAAGAGGGAGAAAGAGGGAGAGAGAGAGGAGGAGGAGGAGGGCTAGTATTTATACAGGCCTTTAAGGTTTGCAAAGTACTTTACAATTATTACCTCACTGGATCTTCACAACAACTCTGGGAGGTAGGTGCTATCATTTTCCTTAATTTATAGATGAGGAAACTGATGCAAACAGAGGTTAATTGGCTTGCCCAGGATCACACAGCTGGAAAGTATCTGGGGGGGGGGGGGGGGGTAGATTTTTTAACTCAGGTGCTCCTGATTCTAAGCTTGGTACTCTTCCATTTAATCGAATTAATAGTTCATCTCCCTTTCAAATTTCCTTTCCTCAGTATGGAGCATGTGAAAGACAAGTGATATCCAAAAATCAGTGTAACAGATCATATTGTGCAGCAGAAATATCTCTGGCTCACTAGAGTTAGAAGACATGGGTTTAAATTCCATCTCTGACCCTTACTACCAGTGTGACCTTGGACAAGTCACTTATTTCAGCTTCTTCATCTTAGCTGTACCTTCAGACCTCAATTGACACTTGGGGCTTAAGGAGATACTAAGCTTATTTCTATGTAATTCCAAATAAACCACTCAAAGGTTTCCAAAGTCTAACTCTAGGTCCTCTATTTCCAACTACCTCCAAGAAATGCCCATTTCAATGTCATCCCCTCAAACTCTGGGTCCACAATGAGTCATTCTTTTCTCAATCCCCCCAAAAGAACAGGTCCCTTTCCCAATTACCCCAGGTCTGCCAAGGGCATCAACATTCTCCTACTCTCTCAGTCCACAAAACTTTGGAGATTTCTTTTTAATCATTCCTTCACCTTCATCCCCTAGTCAATCTCCCATCAAATCTTCTTTTGTCTTCTTTTGAAATTTCTCTCCATAACCACTCCCATCACCTCAGCACAAAGTCTCAATCCCTATAATTGCCTTCTAGCTGGTCTCCCTGCTTCCAACAACTCTAGCCTTTAACTTTCAATACAAGATTGCCTGATTGATCTTGAGTTTAGTTAGAATCCTTCACAATGCCTTCTCCTTGATACCTCTAGTCAAGGTCATGCATTATCTGCCTCTGAATCTATCCAAGTTCATTTTGCCCTGTTCCCTGGGAAGCTTCTTCTCTTAGAGCCTCTACCCTAAAATTTACAGGGAATAGTGTGAGTCTTCTAAGACCAAGATCCTCCAAGAATCTTTCAGGCCAGTAATAGTGGAGTTCTCTTAAATAGGCTATAAGCTCTTTGAATGTCTAAATGGGAAAACAAACCAAAAACAAACAAACCTCCCCCCCCAGCATTTACTGAGTGCTTACAATGTGCAAAACATTGTACTATTTTTAAAATATTCTTTTTAGTTCCAAATTTTCTCCCTTCCCCACCCATTGAGAAGGCAAGAAATATAATACCCATTATATATATGAAGTCATGCAAAGCATATTTCCACAGTAGCCATGTTGTTAAAAAGGGTGGGGGAGGAATAAATAAAAAATATGTGAGGTACTGTGATAAGTGCTAAGGAACCCCACAGAAAAATAACAAGACAGTTCTTAATCACAAGGAGATTACATTCTAAAGGGGGAGACAACACACAGAGATTTCATTGGCAAGTCAGCTGGAAAGGCCCCATTTTTCTTAGGGTTCAATGTCAAAATGGAGGACAATGCATTTTCTTTAAAGTCAATTCCATTCATAAAAGCCATTATCCATTGCTGATGCTAACCACTGATAACACCAAGACCTTTGGCAGTGAGAAATTTCTTTTCTAGGGTGTTGGTAGCTGAGGCTGATGAGAGGGCAGGGACTGCACCCCTGCAAAGGCAATGGATAAGCCCCACCCCCACAAGAGCGGCTTCCTTGGTCTATGGCTATGGGAGCTTGGCTGGAAGTACAGTGGGGCTGGGGATGGGGGAGGGTACTATCCCCAGGCCTCTTAGATTTATTTTCCCATTGGTGATATTTGACTGTAGGTAGTAGTAGTGGGAGGGAACTAGGGAACACAGTGGATAGAGTGACAGGCCTAGAGTCAAGAAAACTTGAGTTCAAATCCAGCCTCAGTCACTTACTAGCTATGTTACCCTGGGCAAGTGACTTAACCCTCTATTGTCTCAGTTTCCTCATCTGTAAAATAAGCTGGAGAGGGATATGGAAACCCACTCCAGTATCTCTGCTAAGAAAAACCCCAAATGATATCAGGGATAGTTGGATACAAATGAAATGACTGAACAACAACAACAAAATAGTGGGAATGATGGGCCCTTTCTCCACAAGAATCACTCCTCTCAATAATGGCTGCAAAGTTGATCTGGAAGCAGGGTTCATGGTCTGGGTAGCACTGATATTCCCAAAGCTCTTGGCTCAGAGTCCTGGACTGCCTTCCCCAAGGTATGAGGAAAAGGTATGGTCCAGGGGATTTCACCTGCTCAACACCTGACACTTTATTTTTCCCCCAGGGTCAGTTGCTTTTTAAACTAGGCTTGCTGATCTCCCCATCGGTGGCAAGTCATATCTTATATATCTGCGTATCTTACACAGCACTTAGCAAAGCGCCATACAACAGACACTCAGTATATGTTTAGTGGATAATGGCTTCGTGGAGGTTGACCAGAAACTATGGGTGTACCTTGTGATTACATCTTTTTCCTCTCAAATACTACATATTGGTCAAAGCAAAAAGTTGTCATCTATGATAAGAAGCATTCTAGTAACTAAATCAAGAATGAAATATTGTCCTTTAAATACATAAAATACTATGTCCAAAGGGAACATCTATTCATTCACCTGATCTCACATGGAACCTTAACACTGGAAGGGACCTTGAGGTTTCTATAGTACAAACCCTTCATTTTATAGATGAATAAACTAAGTTCAGATAGGGCAAGTGACTTGCCTGTTGTCATAGAAAAAAATTACAATTACAGTAATTTCAAAAGAAATGCTTTGTCAGAGCAAATATGCTCTTGGGATAAAACCTGTAATGAGAATCTTGAAGCTTCTTGACATGAATAAATTCAAAAGCATTCCTTAAAATGACTGAGGCATGAAAAACACATCTATTCATATCCGGGGACACTAAATTTCATTAATTTTTGCTTATGAGATATAGGAACAGCAGCAACAATATCTGAATGAAGGATATTAGCTCACCTTCTCAGCCATCATTAGGAGAGATATAAGAAGGAAAAAAACCTTCCAAGTCTGTAAAGACATTTCAGAGATTTATACAGCCTACATTTTATGAGACTAAGACAAATCTGTAGAATTAGGAAACCATAAGGCTGCATTCAGGTAAAATTCAACTGCTTACCATTTACTTAGGACAGGGATTCCCAACTTGAGGCAAAAATATTCCCGGTGCTAGAGAAACTTGTCAAGGAGTTTTGGGGATTATTTAGTACACAACTATATTATTGTGTTGAAATTAATCTCTTTGTTTTATTTCTTATATACACAGTAAACTCTAGACAGAGATTCTTAGGTTGGGGCCAAACTTATCTTTTAAATATTCTGATAATTGTATTTCAACATAATTAGTTTTCTTTGTAATTCCATATATTTTATTTTATGCATTTAAAAACACTATTTTGAGGAGTCTATAAACTTCACTAGACTGTCAAAGGAAGATCTATCACAAATTGAAAGAGTATTTAAGCACCTTCTATGCACCACATACTCACTGTGCTTTAGATAGACAAAGGGGGCTGAGGGGAACAGAATAGTCCCTATTCTTAAGGTAAGAGCAAACTAATATTTGCTTTTCCTGCTTCTCTGAATAGTCCAGTAGATCTCAAAAGGAAACATTATAAAACAATAGTGAGAAAGTAATGGAAAGAATATATTCCTTCTGTAATGTTCTAAGAACATATGTTAAATTCTCTAGAATGGATGTTACATAGTAACAGGGAGGCTTCTCCAGGGACGCTTTTCCAGGGAGACTAGAAACACCTTAACAGGCTTTCACTAGTCTCATCCTGAGAAGGTATAGAGAGAACTAGAGGAATTGAATGTTGTCTGGAATTACCTGCAGCCCCTGCAGTGAGGTCAATGGCAGCTTGGATGGCAGGATTGGACTTCATATTGCCTCACCTGTTTGCCTCCCTCTTGGAACAGAAATATCCAGAGCTTATGGTTGCTAACGCATACCCCTGAGAAGAAAGAAAAACCAATGTTAACCAAGCAGTACCCAGTTTGATTATAACAGACTTGACAACTAATGACTGTCTCTCAAATAATGAGGACTTACTACATACTTTGTATCCCTGGAAAGCTGAGATACATTAAAAAAGGATTGGTGTGATATCATTGAACCTCACTCTTAAAAAAAAATCACAGATTTTTTTAATTCCAAAGTTACAACATTACAGACTTAAGTCAATGGAAAATTGAGAGCACCTGAAATCAATATACAACCTACACAAAATCTAATGGTATTGCTTGAGAAGAATTCTGATGACTTACTAGAAACTAGGACAAAAGAATTAACTAAGAGACAAATTACCAACTATAAATGTGACAGATTAGTTGTCCCATGGTCCAAGTTAAAGTTCTAAAGCCACATCAACAATCGGTTCCAAATCTCATGCAATGGCCAGGGCTCCTAAGAAGCAGTAATAAAAACAAGAAATCTAATAACAAAACAAAACAAACTGCTCTACCCCGTTGTTTCTAATAAATTCAGTTTTGCTTTTAGGGAGGAGAGGAATAGGAAGAAAAGAAGGGACAAAAGGGAAATTGAAAATCCAAAAATGTCTGAGAAAGGACCTCAACAATCATCTAGCCCAGTGCAAACAAGAAGCAATCTTCATCTCTGAGGAGTGATGGCAATGCAGGTTTTCCACTGAAGACCTCCAATCCAGCCAACAGGGTTTAATGAAAACCCATATTCATTAATATGGGAAATTATCACTATGTTGATATTGTACTGTTTTGGAAAACAGTGATTAATAACAGATACCAATAAACTTGTGACACCTTTATGAATGTGACACCTTTATGAATAGAGAAGGTGTGGTAGAGAAATGGGAATCTAGTTTAGAGCAGACATTCTGTTAAATGCACCTTTTGAGTATGACCAGATCCCAAGAATGAACCCTGCTTCAAAAAGAATACAATTGAGCATAACTGCTGAAGCGAGTAAGTTAACGCTTTTGTTAGTCAGGCTAAGGAATTTAGTAAAAAAAAATGTCTACCAGGACATAATGGTAATTATTTTCAGGTTCAAGGCAAGGAGAAATGTAAGTAATTGCCCACAATTCTAACTTGGTGAAGGCTAGAAAGGGAAAGGCCATGCTTGGACATAGGAAAGCGGATTTGTGAACTTTCAGCTGCTAGTACGAAAGCCAGGGTTTGATGCTAACTATTCCCACCACTCCACTTTGTTTTTAATCAATTTCTACTATGGAGGATGTGACCTCAGAAAGAAGAAACAATGAAGCGACTTTTCAGGTGGCAACCGTTTTCAACAGGCGGCACCTTTCTCCTTCCTGAGGAAAATAGGCGTCATAGACTAGGGATTTGGGGGCGAGGGTGGGTACATTTTCCTCCAGAGAACTGCATCGGTTAAAAAATAAAAAAGAGTTGCAAATGCCCAAGCTGCCTCCCACCCAGCTTACAGTGACCCGACATAGTAGGGCATCATCCCATTCATAAAACTGCCCGGTTTCTCTGTGAAGAGGCACAACTAAGGTCAGCGACCAAATGACACCACTCAGGACGAAACTCAGGGGACGAAAGGATACCGTGACTGACAGTTGCAGGACCTAGGCGAGGGGGCCCGAGGAGGGGAAACAAGTGGCTTCCAGCTGTTATGGGCATATTATTCTCAAATCTCTGCATCACAAAACCCTCCAACGAGATTCCAGAAGCTCCCCTTCTCACCCGCCCGGAGTTGGAGTTGGGGGGGGACAAAGCACGTAGGGGGGTCCCTCCCGCCCTCTAGTCCCCAGGAGCGCTGCAGGTACGGGTTGCACGTGTCAGGGGCAGGGAGACGTCAGAGCCAGTTCCCAGGAAAGCCCAGGAAACCAAGCGGGAGGAGGAAACTACAAGATTCACCTTCCCTACTCTCCCCAGCGTACAGGGTTCCCCCTCCTTTCCCCGAGGTGCCCCAAGCACATTGCAAAGACCCGGGCCTGCGCCGCGCACTGCTCACCAATGCGCTGGGCGCCGAGGGACGGCCGACCCTTGTCTCCTCCTCCTCCGCCGCCTCTACGCGGTGTGAGAGTGCTAGAGGCGGTAGCTGCACTCACTCCAAGGCCTTGACCGGGCCGTTTAACCCGGGGTACGTGTTACACCCTCGCCGCCCCGCCCCCGCAGACTTATATAGACGCACGACTGTAGCGCGCCCCACAGTGCAGCCCTCCTCGCCTGCCCCCTCTCCCCGGCCATCCTGCCCCCTCTAAGCCTTCTTCCCCAGCTCCGCCAGCTAGCCGGGAAAGCGGAAGTCAGCGAGCAGCCTCGATAGAGCTGGACTGCACTCCGCCCCCGAGCCAGTGGCCTCTAGAGCTCCTACCACGCAACTTGTATCTCCAAAGAGCGCTGCGCGTCCCCTTCGTGGGGACCCCAGCGCATCCGCGGCTTCCTGCGCCGCTGCCGCCGTCGCTGCCCTCCCGGGTGTGCAGGCGGGAAGCAGTGGAATGGACCTTCTCTAATTGGTTTTCAGTGGAATCATTCGTTATCCCTATTCTAATCCGGTTTTCCTACCCACCCCTCAACCGCCACCCCCACCCCCCACGGGCTTCTTGACTTCAGTTTTGAGATGTAAAGAAAGCAGGTAGGGGACGAAGGACCATCCTATCTGGTAGACTGGGTTTGTGCCAGGCGCTAGAAGACTTTGGGCTTATCAAGTGACTGTCAGTTCCTGGGCCTAGGTTTTAATGGGATCAGATTTAGAAATGAGTCACTTTGTGACTTCTTATGGATAATAGGTATCCTATTGCCTTCTCAATGCATGGGAGAAGGGCTGGAGGGGGGGGGAAGAAAATTTGAAACTCAAATAAAAAAAAATGAATGTTGAAAAATAATTTTTTTTTAAAGTCGCTCGCTTTGGCGGAAGACATTAGTTGTAACTCAAGAAGCATGGAACTGAGGAAAAGTAAAGAAGAGCACTTTGGGATATAATGTTGGGAAATGAACGCAAAACCATTATTAAGGAAAGGTTTTCTTCTGCTTCTCCAACCCCCATCCCCGGCCCTGGCCCTGGCCCGGGTCCTGGTCCCGCCCCGAAAGGGGGCTTGAGAGAAAGCCATTTCTCTTTGGGAACGAGAATTCATGATATTATACCAATTAAAAAGCATATATATTGAATGCTCCCTCTGACGGTACAAATACTTGATTGATCTATTTATTTCTTATGGACAGGACAATGTGCTAGACATTCCAGGGATTCCACATCAATAAGACCAAAAAGCCCCAGCTTTTCAAGAGCAAGAGTAGCAGTTGAAGTCCTTTAATAACTGCTATGACTTTTTTCTTTAGGATTGCATTTTTTTAAAATGTCTGCATATTCTTGGTGTTGGAGAGCTCCTAATAGAAAAAAGATCTACTTTATAAATACAGTACCCTGCGGGGGAGTGGAGGGGGAAGAATGGGGGGGGGGGTGTAATTCGTTTTTCTAGACGGCCCGGAGTTCCAAAGGAACTCAAGCATAAGGAGGGGAAAGTAGACATCCCTTCCATACCCGTGTAAGACAGAAGCCCACGGCCGTCTATAGTAATACTCAGGAAGTAACGTTCCTATCAAAGTGCTTTGGCTCAGATACTATGTTTCTAATTTCATTTCCTCCAACAAGGTTTCTTACTTAAAGTTTAATACTATTCTACTACCAAGAGCATTTTTTCCATGTGGTGTTGTAACATTGCATCATAGAAAATACATTTTAACATTCTGTCACCCAAAAAGACAATACCAAGATGTTATTGGCAACTTAACCCTAAAGTCTACTGAAACTCAGTAGATTTACTACTTAAATAATTTGACAGTAGCTATTTACCCCGAGTATGGAGCTGAACCCCGACAGATTATAAGAATGTCACATGAATGTAGTTGATTTAAAAGTTGGGTATGACTTTTAAATTTTCTTTGAACAGAATTGTAACACTTCAGAACTTCTACCTCTAAAGAGTTCTTATAGATCGTCCAATCCAACCCTTTTATTTTAAAGCTCAGGGAGGTTGCCATTTGCACATGGCCAAGAAGCCAATAATAGCTGTTTTTTAGCTATAGATACAGAAGTTATCTCACTGGATTCTCACACCGTCCCTTTGCAGAAGGCAACAATTTATAGATGAAGAGACTGAGGGAGTTTCGAAGAGACTATGCAGCAAGTAAATGTCTAAGGCAGTCTTTGAAATCAAGTCTTCCTGACTCCTGACCTAGACCATTGCTATAACTTACTGTGTCACCTAGGGGACTAGTTAAGTAATGGATTTTGTAAATAGTAATAATGAATCTTATCAAGAACCTACTACTTTTCCTCTGGCAAGATAAACATACATAAAGGCATTCAAAAATTTCAGTGTATTCTCTAATGAAAAGCTATTCTTTTTCTTTCTGTTATCTTCAGTCTCTCCCTATCTACTAGATCCTTCTCTGCTGTCAACAAACATTTCTCTAGATCCTGCTATCTCTACCAGTTATCATCTTTCATCTCTCCTCTCCTTCATGGACTCCTTAAGAAAGCAATCTAAGCTAGATGGTTCTATTTCTACTCTCCTTTCCTTTTCTTCTAAACCCTCAGCAATTTGACTCCTGACTGTATTACAACCAAAAATGTCAGTGACCTCTTAATTGCCTAATCTAATGGCATTTTTTTCAACCCTGATCCTTCCTGAGCTCTCTGAAACACTTGACTCGGTTGATCACCCTCTCCTCCTGAATACTCTCTCCACAGTAGGTTTTGGGACTCTTTTCTGGTTCTCCTCTCTGTCAAATGACTTAACCATCAGTCTCCTTTGTTCTTCAGTTTGTTGTTGTTGTTGTTGTTTTTTTTGCTTTTCAGTTATTCATCCATGTTAACCATCCGTGTCCTCTATGGTTCTGTTCTGGGCTTTCTCCTCTTTTCCCTCTAGAGAGTCTCACCTGTTGATTTCATCAGCTTCTATAGGTTGAGTTATCATCTAGATAGATATTCCCTGGTCTTTCTCTGCAGGTCCAGTCTCTCATCACCAATGGCCTTTTAGATATATCTAATGGGATGTCCCATGGGCATTTCAAACTCCACACATCCAAAGCATAACTCAGCTTTATCCCCCCAAACTCTCCTGTCTTTCCAGCTTCCCTAGTACTGTCTAGACTCTAGACAGTTTGGCCTCAGATGAAGAGATAGCGCTTCTCTTTGCCAAACCAGCCCCTCTATGTACACCCTTCCTTGTTTTCTGAAGATTGCCCCCTCCATTCTGCAATGATATTACTGATACATCAAATAACTATAAGAACACCTACCTCCCATGGTTGGTATGGGAATAAAATGAGATAATGTTTGTAAAGTACTCCACAACCCTTAAAGTGCTATATAAATGTTAGCTAGTAGTAGTAGTAGTAGTAGTAGTAGTAGTAGTAGAGCTGACATTTATGGAGAGTTTTAAGATGTGCAAAATGCTCAGCATGGATTCTTGTGTAATACTCATAAATATTCATGGTATTATTTCATCCATTTTACAAATGAAGAAACAAAGTTCAGAGAGGTTATGTGATTTGGCCTGGGTCACAGTTTCCAAGTATCTGAGTTGGGATTTAAACCTAAGTCTTCCTGTGTCCAGATCTAGCTTTCTACCCACTTCTACATGCATTTTAAATTGTGTTTCAAGTAATAGTGAGATGGATTTACATCAAGCTATCCATATCTTCTCGATTCCTCTTGTGTTCAGTGATAGGTATTTACAATACAGGTCAAGGTTAGGAGTTTAGTCTTCAACCAGGAGACAGTTTATCTTTATGTGAAGCAACCAGCCTATGAAAGGATTGAGCATAGGACCTAACTTTGTTAACATTGTCCTCTAACCATTGTTTTCCATGTTTTCAACTTTAATATCTTATCTGGAATGTATGTCTATTAAAAGAAATCAGGAGATCCTTCAAATAGGGTACTCCATTTAAGAGTATTTGGTAATAACAGCACCTTTTTAGAATCTTGGATACTTTTAAAAATATTTACTTCAATGGAGAGAAAATTTGGAACTCAAAATCTTGTGTAAAGGAATGTTGAAAACTAAAAATAAATAAATTCTGAAAAAATATTTAAAATTTAAAAAATATATTTACTTCTAAACATCCTTTTGATGTTTTTGATGCTGATTGCTTCCACTATTTCTAGTTTATAAAAGGGAAGATAAATAAAGGGGATTCAAATGGCTTAATTAGGATCATATGGACCCCTAGAGAGTGAGGCACAGGCATTAGTTGTCTTAAGTGCCCATCCATTCTACTTAGCTTTGGTATTATTTTTAACCAAGATCTTGCAGACTTAAATCCCCAATGCCTTTGTTGTAAGGATGACTTTACATCATCTCCAATTGTCCAGAGTTGGACAGAAGTTAGAGACACAAGCTTTGCTTTTAAATGTGGATTTAAAGCAAGAAAACAAGTTTGCATGTTTTCCCCGATTTGTTCGTGGCTTTTGCTGTTTGCCTGTGTTGGAATTGCACAACCATCTCTTGTAACTGGCTATCTTTGTTCTAAAGCAGTCAGTGTGACGTTGGTAAGGGTTAGGGGCAGAATGATCAGCTTGAAAAATGGAAAAAAGTGAACAGATTGTTGTTTCTAAGAGATTTCTCAACATGCTGGTTAATGATACTTTTTTAAAAAAGTGAATAATTCCACGAAAACAGGATACCTGCTTAAAAACAGCCGTGAGGCAGTTTATATAAAGGATGTCATTGTTTCTTTTAAAAGTGAACAAATTGTGATCTGAACACTGCACAGAAAATGAAAATGTGTGTCATCCCTACTTCAAATTTTCTAAATGAGCAAAAGGATGTTTTTCTATTTCAATTCAACATTCCCATTTATTTTTGGTCCCAGATTAGGTAGTAGATAGGGTTTCCATCCCTTTCTTTGTAAAAGGGGAAAAAATTGGGCAGCTAAGTGGCACAGTGAATAGAGCATTGGCCCTGGAGTCAGGAGGACCTGAGTTCAAATCCAGCCTCAGATGCTTGACACACTTACTAGCCATATGACTTTGGGCAAATCACTTAACCCCAATTACCCTCTCCCCCCAAAAAAACTAAAAATGGGGGGGGACGGGAAATTTGTACCCTGCAAGAATCCTTAAAATACCAGGATACCTTGTGGCTGACCTGTGAGTAGCTGAAATACAAAGGATGGGCCTCCTCTCAGCTCTGACTGGAGGCCTGGTCTGAGGGGCAGACAGAATGAGCAAATGAAAAAGCAAGTGAGCCCCTGAACCTTCTATAAAGGTCAAGGAACCAAGTTTACTAACTTTTCTGCAGGTGGGAAATTTGTGAAGGTGAAGGAAATGGTCCCTGAGTTTGTGGTTCCAGATTTGACAGGCTTCAAACTCAAGCCATCTGTGTCCTATCAAGCCCCAGTTGACACAGAGGAACCACTGACAGCCAAGCAACTCTTTTTGGAAGCTGTAGCACATTTGATTGAAAAGGACTTTAAAGAAGGAACTTTTAGGGATGGCTAGGTGATTCAGTGAATAGAGCACCAGCCCTGAAGTCAGGATGACCTGAGTTCAAATTGGGCCTCAGACACTTAACACTTAAAGCCATGTGACCTTGGGCAAGTCACTTAACCCCAATTTCCCTGCCTTCCCCCCTCCAAAGAAAAGAAGGAACTTTTGACCCTAAAACCTGGAAAAATATGGCTTTGAACCCACCCAAGAAAGCAAGCTCTTCCAGCTATATCCTAAAAACTATGTGCAGTAAGAATAAAGAACCATCCAGCCAGTGGGGAAAAAAACACTGGGATAGTGTGACAAAAGGAGACAACTTAATTTTATAGTACTTTGCATTGGAAACAACTGTAAGAATAGTTCAACTAATTACCTCAACAATATTAAGTACCTATGTGAAAAGCATCGTGCCTTTTAGTTCATAAATAATAAGAAAAAATAAAAGGATTAGTTGCATTAAACATTAAGTGAACTTTAGATATTAGTCTTTGGCTAAAATACCTCTGTTTGGTATCAGAGGACCTGAGTTCAAATCCTAGCTCTGCCACTTACTACCTATGTGACCTTGGGTAGTTTTTCTTCATCTGTGAAATGAAGAATATGGAAGAAAAGTCACTTACTATATACCAGATACAGTTTCAAGTGCTGGTGAAATAAATAAGGGCAAAAATATGATCCTACCCTCAAGGAGCTTTCTTTCTAATACGGAGACCTCTAATAAGGTAAATGGAAGATATTCTGAGAGAGGAAGGCCTTAGCAGCTGAGGGGACTAGGAAAGACCTACTGCATAAGGAGAGAATTGAGTTGAATCTTGAAGGAAGTCAGAGAAACTAAAAGGTAAAGGAGAAGGGGCAACACATTCCAAGGATAAAGTATAGTTAGAGCAGAGAGATGGGATGTCATGCTTAATGAACCCCAAATAGGCCACTATAATTGGATTGTTATTGTTGTCCTTTCTCAAAGAGGACCAATGACATCATGAGAGTGATGTCTTGTCTTACCCATAAGTTGGATTTAAGTGAAGCAGAGCTGTGCAGTCATCAGCCTCACTATCTCCTCCAGAGTCATGAGGGTCCAGTAGCAAGACCTAAGACTAGACAACAAGAGATAGCCCTGGATGCAGGGGATGGCCTTGTTCTTTCTAAATTAAGGTCTTTCCCAGGCCATGCCCATTCCTAGGTAAGAACTGAGACAAAAGATGGTCATCACAAAAATATCAGTCTGGGAGGGGAAGACCTTCAAAGTCTCTGACCAGAATAGAAGACATTTTCTATTTACACTCATTCTAAGCCATCAAAACCTAAACAACCAGCCACTGAGGCTTGGGCTAAAAGATCTTGGTCATTCAATGAAAGTCAGAGTGATTTGGGTTTAAAGGGCAGTCAAATAGTTGCATTTGAAACACAACCAGGTTGGTCCAGAGAACTATTGAACTCCTTTAAAACCACTATTTGTTTTTCCCCAAAAGCCTGTTGTTGTTTTTCCGAGCTATATTTCAAGAAATTGTAAATGAAAACTGCATAGAACAAAAAGTAAGTTGTTCCAACTTTTAGAAAAAAATTTTTTTTTGTAATTGGATTATACAGTAAATAGAATGGAGTAAGGCATAAGGAGGTTGGAAAGGTAAGAAGATGCCAGGTTATAAAGACCTCTAAAGGCTAAAGGAGTTGATATTTTATCCTGGAGGCTGACATGATCAGATCTATGCTTTAGAAAAGTTATCTTGGCAGATAAGTAGAGGATAGATTAAGAAGGAAAGAGATTTGAGGCAAAGAGACCCATTACAATAATCAATAAACAATTACAATAGTCCAGTCAATATGTAATTAGGATTTGAACTAGAATTATGGTTGTCTTCAGTGAAGAGAGGGGGACATATATACAAGAAAGGTTGTGAATGAAGAAGTGAAAAGACTTGGCAATTTATTGGATATCTGAGGAGAGTATAAATAAGAGGGTAAGGATGACATCAAGGTTACATGCTATAGACCAGGGATGGGGAACCTGTGGCCTTATGGCCACATGTAATCCTCTAGGTCCTCAAGTTCAGCCCTTTGACTGAATCCAAACTTCACAGAACAAATTCCTTTAATAAAAGGATCTGTTCTGTAAAATTTGGACTCAGTCAAAAGGCCATACCCATACTCAGTCAAAAGCACCTAGAAGGCTACAATGTGACCTCGAGGCCACAGGTTCCCCACCCCTGCTCTAGACAATTCTAGGGAAGTTAGGAAGACCGGAGGATTTGGGGGGTAAAGCTGAATTTTGCTTTGAATGTGTGGGTTTGAAATGCCCATGCATCCCATTAGAAAAATGCAAAAGGCCATTGCTGGAACTCCAGAAAAAGACCAGGGATGGATATATAGACCTGGGAATCAACTCCATGGAGATAATATTTGAACCTATGGGAGCTGATGGAATCACCAGGTGAGACTCTATAGAGGGAAAAGAGGAGAAAGTCCAGGACAGAACCAGGAGGGGGGGGGGGGCATGGATAGGTAACATGGAAGAATAACTGAAAAGTAAAAAACTGAAGAACAAAGGAGACTGATGGTTAAATAGTTTGACAGATAGGAGAAGCAGAAGACAGCAGTTATCCCCCAAAAAAACCTAGTGTGGAGAGAGTATCCAGGAGGAGAGGGTGATCAATAGAGTCAAATGTTTCAGAGAGATCAAGAAGGATCGGGATTGAAAAAAGACCATCAGATTTGGTAATTAAGAGGGCACTGATGTTTTCAGTTGTATGATAGGGTCAGGAATCAGATTGCTGAGGGCTTAGAAGAAAATGTGAGGAGAGGAAATGGAAGCATCTGGTGTAGATTGCTCTCAAGAAGTTCGTGAAGGAGAGGAGAGATAGAGGATGATAGCTAGTGGAAATGGTAAGATCAAGAGAAATGTTTATAGATAGAAGAAAAGGAGTTAGATATAGAGAGAGACTGAAGATAAGAGAAAGAATAAGGATGATGGAGGGGGCAGTCTGCAGAAGACAGGAAGGGTGCATGTAGAGGGGTTGGCTTTGCTACCTCTCCATCTAAGACAAAAGTAAAGGAAATATTAGTGGGAGGAGATGAGAAGAAGAGAAGAGAAAGCACTTGGCAGTTGTCCTTAAATTTTTTGATGAAATATAGGGCAAAGTCTTTTGCTAGGAGGATGAACATGTAGCTGATGTAGGCTTGAAGAGAGATGGGGTTTAGATCAACCACTTTAGCAAGTGTGACAATGAATCAATTAGGGAGGAATAAATAGTTTGCTTTGTTGCAGTGAGGTCCCAGATAAGATTAGACAATATGAATTTGTAGTAGACCAAAAAAAGCTTTAACAATTTTCATGGAAGTTTCATGATTTTCTCTAGTTCAATAGAGTACATGAACAGAGATGAGGAAAAGGATGGGAGTAATCTGGGGGAGGGGATTGGAAAAGCATGATAGGTGATAGAACAATGGAGCAAGTGATTTGAGAATGGAAGATAATGTATGGTTGAGTTGGTTCACAAAAAGGTCAAGAGAGGGAAAGAGTATGTAATCAGTGCAGGAAATAATAGCTTGAAAAGAAATGAGGACTCACAGTGAGTACAAGGACAAAATTAGGAATCATAAGACATAGCAAAAGGTGAAATAATAAAAGATTATGATCAGTTAAAGAATTTTCCAAGTTAATAAAGAAGGAAATGGATCACTTTGTGAGTGATGGCAAGATCAAGGGAATGACCCTCTCTGTGTATTGGTGAGGTAGACTGAAGGGCTAGGTCGTGACTATCAAGGAAATTGAGAAACTGGCCCTTTAGCCCCCAAACTATTTTAGACAATTTATTAGCACACAAGTATCTCTGCTTGGAGAGAGAGGTTCAGTCAAGCAAAGTTACCCTGCTAACTCTTTCTGACCCAAGTAACTTCCAACTTAGATTTTATAGTATGAAACAAAAAAATTCCATATCCAAGCTATACAAAGACACAAAGCTTAGAATTTTTTATTTACTAAACAATAGTAATATTAATACAGGACACCTTTCAACAAAATATCTTCAAGAAAGAAAAGTTATTCTTTCTAAAATTCCCCTTTCACTAGACCTATCACCCCCAAAGAAATAAAAAGAGGAAAAAAATACATGTAGGTGACTAATATGATAATATGTTTTACATGACTCAACATGTATAATCTATAACCGATTGCTTACTGTCTCAGGGAAGGAGATGATAAAGGAGGGAGAGAGAAAATTTGAAACTCAAAAAATTTTTAAATGAATGTTAAGAATTGTTTTTACATGTAACTGAAGAAAAAATAAAATATTATTTTAAAATTTTATAAAAAGGAGGTGGCTAGGGGCGGATAGGTGGCGCAGTGAGTAGAGTGTCGGCCCTGGAGTCAGAAGGACCTGAGTTCGGATCCAGCCTCAGACACTTAACGAACACACAAACAAAAACCTAGCTGTGTGACCTTGGGCGAGTCACTTAACCCCAATTGCCCCCCAAAAAGCAAAAAAAAAGGGGGGGTGGCTAGGTAGCACAGTGAATAGAGCACCAGCCCTGGAGTCAGGAGGACATGAGTTCAAATCCAACTTCAGACACTTAACACAAAAACTAGTTGTGTGACCTTGGGCAAGTGACTTAACCCCAATCACACTCCAAAAAGAAAAAAAGTTTATAAAAAGAATAGACATGTAGAAAATAGTCGAAGACGTTCTTTCCTTTGGTTGATTGGTTGTTATTTTTCATTCTCAAAAAAGACCAAAATGACATCACTATGCTAAAGTCAAGTTTCAAAGGGTCCAACTGTGGCTGATCAGACCAATATGAACTGGGAATGCTCTATCACAGGTTGGGCACAAATAATCCACGTAAACATTTGGGGCACTTATTCTAAATTTGCACAACCTGCATTTCCTTTGAGCTGTTTCAATTCCATTTTGCTCATAGTGCACAGCCCCTTCTCTGATGAGGGCACACCATGCTGTGTGGTCCTGTGCCAGTATCTCCCATGTCACACAATCAATTCCAAAATTCTTCAGAGAGACCTTGGGAGTGTCCTTGTATCGCTTCTTCTGACTACCATATGAGTGCTTGCTGGTATGAGTTCTCCATAAAACAGTTTTTTGGCAAGCTTGTGTTTTGCATTTGAAAAACATGGCCATCCCATCAGAGCTGCACTCTCTGAAGGAGAGTTTGAATGCTTGGCAGTTTAGTTCCAGTAAGGACCTCAGTGTCTGGTACCTTATCCTGCCAGGTGATCTTCAGAATCTTCCTGAGACAATGCAAATGGAAGTGATTCAGTTTCCTGGCATGGCACTGGGAAACTGTTTAGGTTTCACAGGCATACAACAATGAGGTCAGCACCATGGCTCTGTAGACCTTCAGTTTGGTAGTCAGTCTCATACCTCTTCTCTCCCATACTTTCCTTTGGAGTCTCCCAAACACTGAGCTAGCTCTGGCAATGCATGTGTCAACCTCATTATCGATGTGTACATGGAAAGTACACTACCAAGGTGAATCCCAGGAGTTCAAAGATGCCTCCATTGTCCATCTCTGTAAAGGTAAAGGAAATGGATTGTCCTGTGACAATTACAGGGGAGTCTCTCTCTTAGTCATTGTTGGCAAAATTCTTGCCAGAGTCCCCCTTAATAGGCTGATCCTTTACCTTTAAGATGGTCAATACAATGATAAACCAAAAGTCTAAAATAATAAAGATGAAAAACACCATTCTCCTCTTGATAGAAAGGTAACGAACTGAACATGAGGAAAGACATACATTGTTAGACATTGCTAATGTGGGAATTTATTTTGCCAGACTATGCAGATATGTATATATTTTATGTTGGTTTTTTAAAAATTTGCTCAATTTGGGGAGGGGCACTGGGAGAAGAGGTTCATTTTAATTTTATTTTTTATTCACTTTTTAAAATTATATATATTTTTTTCAATCAGCAAAAACCCTCTTCTCTCTCCTATTACCCTCCTCTCCAATGAGAATGAAAAACAAAACTCATGTTATAAACATGTATTGTCAGAAAAAAGCAAATTTTTGCATTAACCATGTGTGGTGTGTGTGTGTGTGTGTGTGTGTGTGTGTAAGTAAATGATTCTGCACTCTGAATCATTTTCTTCTCTCTAGAAGTGGGTAGCATGTTTATTCTTCTGGAATTGTGGTGGGATATTATAGTGATCTGAATGCCTAATTCTTCCAAAGTTGTTTGTCTTTATCATATCTTTGTCATTGTAAAATTTGTTGTTGTTGGTTTTTTTTTTTTTTTTTTGGTTCTGCTCACTTGGCTCTGTATTGGATCAATTAAAACTTCCCACGTTTCTCTAAAACCGTCCTATTCATTATTTCTTATAACAGTGATAGTCTATCATGTGTACATACCATAATTTGTTCTCCCAATTTAAAGGCATACCCTCAGATTCTCATCCTTTGCACTAGGAATATTTTTGTGTATCCTAGAATTTGTTTTCTTAAGAATAATCTCTCCTTAATCTACCCTTTCTCTAATTTTCCCTTCTCATCTTTCATGCCTATTTTCCTGTTGAATGAAATGCATTTCCATATCCAACTCTATATGTGTGTGTTCTTCCCTCCTTAGACCAGTTCATATGAAGAGGAAAATTGAAGGACATTATCTTAGATTATCACAATGTGCAAGTAGATGACCATACAAACAAGGAAGAGTGGATGGAGGGAGTAGCTGCTGATACTTAAAATAGACTTAAGAATCCTGGAACCTCAGCTGAGTGACTCTCTCAGCAAAGGACTACACATAAGGGGAGTCATGTGAGGAACGTATGAAAGGGAAAAGAATTTCTGGTGCCAGTAATTGTTAAGTGACCTCTTTGCAACATGTCTTTCCTATGTGTTTGTTTTACCACCATTGTTCTTTAATCTGAACCTATTCATCCCATCAACTTATATGTATTTATAGAAGAATGTATCTTAAGTTTCTGAATGTTTCATACCAATTCTTCCTATGCCATCTTAAGTAAATGCTTTTCCTGAAAGAGCTAAGTCTATTGACTGATTATTAAAGGGGAAACATACCAGTGTGGTCTCAGGAGCTACAATAAAAGGAATAGCCATATAAAGGATTACTGCTAAAACCTGAGACAGCAGTTTATCTCCCTGGAAGTTCAATATTTTTAGCTCTAGGGCAAGTTGGAACAATATACTACATGTGTGTGTATAGTATATCTATAAAATGTATATGTATGTTTACCGATATATGCACACATGTATGTATATATGTACATGTACATTCACACACATATATGCATAATTTATACTAAATTCCTATTAAATAGTTTGGGGAGGGGATGCACAAGCATAGAAAGGGGGGCAGAAAAGTCTTTATGTAGAAAATAATTCTTGAATCTTGAAAGAAATCAGGCGTAAGAGGTTAATAATAATTAATATTTATATAGTACCTACTATATGCCAGGCACTGTGCTAAGCACTTTACAATAAGGAGTAAATACATTCTAGGCATGGGGCAGGGGAGGAGAGGGCAGCATTATGGAGGAAGAACTCAGTGCCAAAACATAAGCACAAGAGGTGGAGTATTGTGAGTGAAGAATAGCAAGTAAACCAGTATAACTAGATTGCATAGTGATTAGATGGGAGTAAAGTGTAGGAAAATTGGAAAGGTAGATAGAATCCTGGTTGTAAAGATATTTAAATGCTAAATAAAGGAGTTTATGTTTGACCTTTCAGGCATCAAGGAACCCCTGGAACTTAATGAGTAGAAGTGACACAGTCAGACCTACGTTTTAGGAAAGTTATTTTGGCAAACAGGATATTAGCTTATTGAGAAGGAGTAATGGTTCCTTGCTTTCTTCTTGATGACATACCCTCAGATTCTCATTCTTTGCACTAGAAATATTTTTGTATATCCTTAGAATTTGTTTTCTTAAGAGTAATCTCTCCTTAATCTACCCTTTCTCTAATTCTCCCTTCTCAGAAGAAATCAGTGTATACAATAGTCTATATCCTTAATTTCCCACCTCTTTACAGAGAAAATGGATTTGTGTTTTATCAAATATCCTCTGAAAATAAAACTGACCATTACATTTAATTCAGTCAGTCTGCAAGGTCATTTTTAGTATTATTTTCATTTACATGATTGTAGTCATATGTATTGTTCTCTTGATTCTGTTAACTTTGCTCTTCATCAAATCTTATAAATCTTCCCATTCTTCTCTGAAATCTTCATTTTTGTCATTTCTTAGAGCTGTAATCTTACAATTATGTGCCACAATTTTCTTTTGAGTAATTCCTTAATTGATGGAGATTTATTTTGTTTCCAGTTGTTTTTCTACCACAAAAATTTTAAGTACAAACATTTAAATAAGTATGGAACCTTTCTTTTTGCCTTTGACTTCCTTAGAAAATACACCCAGTTGTCAGATCAGTGAGTCAAAGGATATGTGCACTTGAGACATATTTCACACATGGTTCCTAAAATAGGTAGGTGGTATAGGAGATAGATTATTGCCCTTGGAGTCAGGAAAACCTGCATTTGAACCCTGCATTAGATACTAGCTACATAAATCTGGGCATTAAAAAACAACTCTCTCAGCCTTAGTTTTCTCATCCATAAAATCAGAATAATAATAACACCTACCTCATAGGGTTGTTATGAAGATCAAAAGAGAGAACATCTGTGCAGTGCTGTGTGCATGTTACCTATTATTATAATTACAAATTGTTTTCCAGAACTATTGCGCCAATTCACAGTTCTATCAACAGTTAGTGTGAATTTCTTCTTATGGCCCTTCCATATAGTTTCTCATGTTTAATGGGTGTGAGGTGAAATTTCAGGGTTGTTTTAATTTGTATTTCTCATGCTATTTGAGAAGATTTACAACTACTTCTACTACTATTAACAATAATAATAACTACTATTTGTATAACACTTTAAGGTTTGCAAAGCATATTACTATAATTATACTCATAGTTGAAGAAATTAAGAGGTTAATTATTACTACTACTACTACTATCAATAATAATAGTTAATATTTATATAGTACCTGCTATATCCCAGGCACTGTGCTAAGCACTTTACAATTACTATCTCATTTCATCCTCATAGCAACCCTGGGAGGCACTTAACAGATGGGAAGACTGAGGTAAGCAGAGGTTAAGTGACCTGTCCAAGGTCACACAGCTAGTAAGTGGGCAAGAGTTGAAGTCGGGTCTTCCTAACTCCAAGGTCAACACTCTAACTACTATACTACACTGCAGTTTTTCCCTTGTTTTGCCACCCGCATAATCAAATATCATTTATGGAGAAATCCTTTGATGCACAGCCCCAGAAGTCTGAAAGGCAGCTTTACCAATAGCCACCACCCAAATGAATCTTCTTTAATCCTTTTTTAATGCACATTTTTAGTCTTCACCAACCAGATTCTTACATGGTTACTGCCTCATCAGGGTTCTGAGAGTTAATGAACATTTAAATTTTGTTCAGGCTTCCAAAGAAATAAATCCACAAAGTTAGGAATATTAAAACATAATTTCACCATAACAATCTGGAGCAATAGATTCTGTCCTAGTGTTTGGCATTGTCAATTTCAGCTGTGGTTAACTTTCAATAACAGCTGCCCAAATGACAGTGACAATCATATATACACATACATACATACACACATACATATGCACATATACATGTGTTTGTATGTGTGGGTATAACTTTAGCACTATTTTAAAATTCATTTAAAATAGATAACAAAACATTATTTATCACAGTGTTTGCTCACTTATGGTCACAATAGTGAAGATCTGAAGATTAAACTCTATTCCCTTGACACCACTAAGAAAAAATGGAACAACTTTGTTAAGTTCAAAGAGCAGGGATTTTATTACTAGTGAGAAAGTAGGACAAAGTTTACCAGTCCAACCATTCCCCTTCAACTTTGTTAGGTGAAGTCCTAGAGTGATTTTTATGGTCCACAATTGTCAAATTGAGAGTGGAGAGGAATTTTCTTTGGCTTAAGTATCAAGGGAAAAAATGCTGACTGAACATCCCAACTCCATTAGCAGGAGCCTATGGTAGAAATAGTTCAAAAGACAAACAATGCCTAAGGGCTTCTCTTACAGATTGGATAGACCAGGGCTCTAAATCTCAAAAGGGTAGGAAAGCCCTTGGAGCTATGAGCTAAAACAAAAAATGAACATGATAGGCTCTGTCCTAATGGGGAATTTCCTAGTCTCTGAATCATCATTGAACCAGAAGATGGCAATGCAGCAGAAAATATGAAAAAGAGGGTCTAACAAACCACTTCAATAGTGGGTGGTCATGGAGAAAGCTACTCATAGACAGATTGTATCACCACAGAAAGATGAGAGTCAATAGAATCACTCTCCCCTCCCCCTTAAAGTACTTCAGTCAGCCAATGAACTTTTATTACATGCCTGTTATGTGCCAAGCACTGTGCTAAGCCCTGGGGATACAGAAAGAAGCAAAAGAATGTCCTTTCTCCCAAGGAGATTACAATCTAATGGGGACACAACATGTAAACAAGTATGTACAAGTAGGCTATATGCAGGATAAGTAGGAAATGATTAAAAGAGGGAAGGCACTAAAACTAAGAGGGCTTGAGAAAGATAAGATGCTCTATACCCAGGGTTAATAAACTATTTTCTAGGGGCAACTAGGTGGCACAGTGAGTAGAGCATCAGCCTTGGAGTCAGGAGGAACTCAGTTCAAATCTGACCTCAGACACTTAACACTTCTTTTTTTTTTTTTTTTGGGCAACTGGGGTTAAGTAACTTGCCCAAGGACACATGGCTAGTTTGTGTGTGTGTGTGTGTGTGTGTGTGTGTGTGTGTGTGTGTGTATTTAAGTGTCTGAGGCTGGATCCGAACTCAAGTCCTCCTGACTCCTCTCTACTCACTGTGACACCTAACTGCCCCAACACTTAACACTTCTTAATAATCACTTAACCCCAATTGCCCTGCCTTCCCCCCTCCAAAAAAAAAGAAAAAGAAAAAAATAAACTATTTCCTGAGGGCCAAATCCAGCCCATCTTGTTTTTGTATCACTCACAAGCTAAAAATAATTTTTACTTTTTAAAATATGACAAAACTTTATTTTGAAATGTTGAAAAAAACCCAAACAACCAAACATTCTTATTAGTTCATGAGTAGTACAAAACCAGACAGACTTAATTTGGCCCTCTGATGCTGGTCCCTAGTTTTGTTATGGGAATGGGAATTTAAGATCTTCCTTGCCCCTAGGCCCTTTGATAGGCTTAAGTGACTCTGAGAACCTTCCCTGATTTGAAAATATACTCTGCCCCCTAATAGGCTGAGTGTGGTCACCTGGAGCCTGTGGTAGGAGGCTTGTTTTTCAGGAATGCCCACACCTTGTTGCTTTGTAATTAGAAAGTGGATCAAGAGGGTTGTTACATTCTCTGAGCCAGGAGAAGGCTATATATACCCTGATGTGAGGTTTTGTTTTGGGGCTCAGTTTGAGAAGAATTATGAGATTTGACCAGATGAGGCTCTGGGCAGCTTTTGAGCACCCCCAGCTTTGAAAACCCAGATGTTGGTGCTTCCCTCTCTGGTAACTGACTAGGTAAGTATGTAATGGTCAGACAGTTGGAAGCCTGTCTGTTGATCTGTTTCTCTGTCTGCTTGTAACTTCTGCTTGTAATTTGTTTGTATTCTCTGAAGTTCAGGGTGCTGACTTTTTCCCCTGAACTAGGTAAATGATAAATGTTTGATTGATTAAAGTAAGATTGTTAAACCATTTTGAGTTGCTTTCCTTTAGAAAAGTAGATCTAGGAACCCGTTGGCAGCCACCCTAGGTATGCTAGTGTGCTTGCTGCTAAAAGTTTGCTGGCCACTTTTCTATACCCTGATACCTTTATCAGGTAAGAATATCTCTATTAAATCAATTAATCAACATCATTAAACTGGATGTAGAGAAGTCCTTAACCAATTTGGAAGGCATGAAATCCATCCCATAACATGAAATGATGCTATACAGGAAGTGTATTAGAATTGATTGAAGAGACTCGGTTTTAGCCAATTCAGGACTCAGCACTTTAGTATCCAACCAGTCCAGTGGTAGAAGTAGTTACAGCCAAAACCCTGAGAGGGGATAACTTGGGGGCAAGGAGAGGTATGCTGCCTCCTTTTCCACCCTGATGACCATGGGAATATCCCACATGCATCTTATCAATATCCCTGGAATAGCAGTGACTGATGTCAGTGTCTACTTTTGGAGTGAAGGACAAGCTAGATATGTTGAGGCAGCCTCACGACTCCACAAGGAACCTAGCAGAAAATTATACTATGCCTTAGGGAAACTTCATGATGATCCGATGAAAGAAAAAAAGGAACTTCCAGAAACCAGGAACCAAGTTACTGCCGTGCCACATGTGCACATTGAGAAATATTTTGTACCAACTGTGTGGTGGAGTGGATAGAGTGTTAAGATTCAAGTCAGGAAGACCTTAGTTCAAATCCAGCTACTTTCTAGTTGCATGACCTTAGGTAAGTTACTTAACTTCTGTTTGCCTCAGTTTCCTCAATTGTAAAATGGGGTTATTATAATAGCTACCTCCTGGGGTTATTGTGAGTATTGAATGAAATAATATATCTGTAAAAGGCACTTTATTCCTGGCACATGGTAGGAGCTATAAAAATGCTTGTCTTCCCTCACCTTACTATACTATCTTGGTAAAGACACGTCTAAAAAGTCTGGCTGGCTAACTGATATTATTTGATAGTCATTGAAAGAAACACACTAGTGTTTCAACATAGCTTCAAAGTTCTACCAAAAATCCCTGATACAGCATTTTAAGGTTTGCAAAGTACTTTGCATACATTTCTGTAAAGAACAATGTCCAACAAGTGGTTTTTGGTACGTTAGGAGAATGATTTGTATATACAACATTAGGAAATATTGTAGGGAAATGATACTTTTCTAGAAGCAAAAGTGAGATTATTTGTCTTAAGACAGTTGGATTGGCTTCACCATCTTTCTGTTAAAAAAGGACTAATGATTAGTCAATTTATGGCAAAATTCACATAGCCTATATTTTCACTGTTTTCATTGTGATGGAATCCTAATAAAACTACCCCCAGCCCCAATATTCTAACTTCCTTATAGGCCCCACTGGACAGCAGGCCCACTGCCCTTACTAGCCACTCATTCCCCCCACCCCAATATCTCAAACTTCTTCATATATGCCTCACTGGTCACTAGAGCAACAGGTGTGTCTGTGAACTCCTATTCCTCACAGAAACAGCAGGCATGTCCATGTGATGGGGTCCCAGCCACTGCCTCTAGCTCGTCACTACTCCCAGACCCATTCCTCATATTTCCCACAGAAACAGCAGGTGTGTTCATGCACTCAACCACAACCATATCAATCTAGTCTCAGACAGGACTACAATAACCATCCAATCAGAAAGCAGCACCACCAGGATGCCCAAGCAGAATGTGAACTCCAAAACAATAGAAGGGACTTTCCCTAAGTAGGCACCAGAGCAGTAATAGAAAAGAACTGATCTAGAGTGAACTTATGATGTAGAGAGGCTTATTATAATATCATTATCATACATGCATACCCCCCCAAAGAGGTTTTTCTCTATTCATTGTGGGTAATCATATGCACAGTTCCACTGTGGCTGGGACCCCTACCCTATTACTTAATCCTTTAACAAACCTCTCCTGGCTTTTTAATATTCAGAATTTCTGTTATGTAATTGCATCTTTACCCTATAAAAATCCATCTTGCTTTCTCTGAAGTTTCTGGTTCCTCTTGGAGCTTAGCCTGCTTCATGAGAGGCGTCAATCTCAATAAATGCCTATGCTTGGATTAGAGGTGATCTGACTCTGAATTCTTTGAGATGGTTCTACCACAACATATCTTGAAACTGCAATGATTGCACTGTGCTTTAACACATCTTGCCTAGCTCTTATCTTATTTCAATGGCATATTTTCAGTCCCTTGTATACTCGCCTCTATGGAGTGGTAAGCTCCTAGAGAGAAAATCTCATTTCTTATTCTTTTTCATAACCATCACAGCATTTAGCTCAGTGCCTGGCAAAAGGGTGCTCTAAAATGTGTGTTAAATTGATTATAACATTAAAACAATATATTCAGCATGTTATTTACTCCTGAACACAGTTGCCAAAGTAATATTTTTAAAGCACCAGTATAACCATGTCCTTCTTGCTCAAAAATCTCCAATAGTTATTGTCTTTAGGATAAAATAACCTCTCTCCAGTTATAACGGGAATGGGAATTTGAAGATCTTCCCTGCCCCTTAATAGACCTGGGGGGGGGGGCAAAGGGGGGAGCCCTGAAGACCTCCCCTGCTGTGAAGATAATCTCTGCCCCCTAATAGGCTGAATGTAGTCACATGGAGCCTGTGGTAGGAGGAGTTGGCTGAAGGGAGGCAGAGCCCACAGAGAAGCTGGTGTTTAGAGAAAACGAGTTGGGTCCTGAGTAAATATTGATCTTGTATTGGTTTGTGGGAAGGCTAAAGGATGCTGTGGCTGTGGCTCTCAGCGTTATTATGGCTTCTGAATATCTTTGGTACTTCAGCTTACTGGTTTTGGAATCCAGTTTTCTGGTGGTTAAATAAATCCTTCAGCTTTATCCTTTATCTGGAGAGTCTGGCATATTTTGCTATGGTCTCTATTGTTATCATGGGTGCTGTGAATATTGCATTGGCACTATAGCAGTCTACCTTTCCAGGCTAAAGAGACATTACTCTTCTTCACACTCTTCACATTTTAGCCAAACTGACCCATGTACTGTTCTGTGCACATGATGTTCTGTCTCCCACTTCTGTGACTTTGGACAGGCAGTCTCTCATTTCTAGAAAACATTCCCCCCTTACTTTCACCTTTTGGAATTACAAGCTTCTTTTAAAGCTCAGTTCAAGTGCCACTTACTATATGAGATGTTTCCTTAACCCCTCAACTTACTCTCCTCTTCTTTCCCCCACAAAAAAACCCCTACCTTGCATTCACCTCTTTATCTTTATATATTTACATGTTGTTTCCCCAGGTATACTAAATTCCTTGAGGATATCAATTATTTGATTTTTTTTTTTTGCTCTTTGTATCCCTAGTACCTGATACAGTGAAAGGCACATAGTAGGCACTTAATACTTATTGTCTGATTTGTTGATTTATACAAACTAATTTTGTATAAATTAGTAGTCTAAACAACATCTTAACATTCATTCAGTGTATCCTTTCAACAAATGTTTATTGTATCCTCTTGCTTCTCAAGACAATAAAATAGGTGCTGTAACAAAGAAATCTAAGACAGGTTCTGCCCCTTCATCAAGGAGATAATTTTAGTGCATGAATAAAGTATAAGACAGTTTGTGTTAAATGCCATGAGCATTTGGTATGATATTGATCCAATATAACCTGTAAGTCAAAAAACTCAAAACAAGCTTCCATTTGAACTATCAAAATTATTTCATAAATAAAAGTATGCATATGTTGAACTACTGATGAGAAACATCACCATATAAAAGAAAAACAGGTGGTGAATATATTTGGGATGGGGAGAATAGCTTGCCAAAGGCAAATGGGAAAAAAAAATTCTGTAGATAAGGAGAGAGTGGGAGTCAGGCCCTACTTACCATCTGGATTGGAAGCCTCTGTTCCTCTTTTACCTCTTTCTATGGTTAGTGGTAATACTTAGAATCACTAGTTTACCATTGTAGCAGCAAGCACCCTAGCATCCCCAGGATGGCTGCTAGCACAGGTTCTTAGATCTGCTTTTCTAAAGGAAAGCAACTCAAAATGGGTTAACAATCTTACTTTAATCAATCAAACATTTATCCTTTACCTAATAAGGGATAAAAATCAGCACCCTGAACTTCAGAGAATATAGAGGTTACAAGCAGACAAAAAAATAAAGACAGAGAAGCAGATCAGCAGACAGGCTTCCAGTTGTTTGACCATTACATCCATACCTAGTCAGTTACCATAGAGGGAAGCACCAACATCTGGGTTTTCAAACCTGGGGGGCCTCAACAGCTGCCTAGAGTCTTATCTGGTCAAATCACAAACTCTTCTCAAAGTGAGCCCCAAAGCAAGACCTCACTCATGGTATATATAGCCTTCTGCTGGCTCAGAGATTGTCACAACCCTCTTGATCCATTGCCCAATCACAAAATAACAAGGTATGGGTGTTCCTGAAAAACAAGCCTCCTACCACAGGCTCCAGGTGACCACATTCAGCCTATTAGGGGGGCAGAGTATATGTTCAAATCGGGGAAGGTTCTCAGAGTCACTTAAGCCTATCAGAGGGCCAAGGGGCAGGGAAGATCTTCAGATTCCCATTCCTATAGCAACCACTAATATCTTAAAGATTAAAAATTTCAATGCACTCTAAAACCCAAAAATGGCATTGTTAAAATTCTTTCATGTTAATTCTGTACATGTGTAACTATTAATAATTTTGGATTTCCATTGAGTAGGTTCCTAATTCATGTCATATTATGCAACAAGTCAAATTTAAAAGCATTTATTATGTGCTTAGGTATGCCAGGCAGCACTGGAGATACAAGTACATGGAAAAAGAAAGATAATTCCTGCCCTCAGGGAGCTTATATTCCAATGGTAAGTGCTATGTGAGCTTATTATCCCTCAAAATGCCAAGTTAAATCTTCCTTTTCTTTTTTTAATGTATCTAAACCTGCCTTTAATGCTGAAATGTGGATTCTTCCAATTTGTTGCTACTTTACATTATTTTTTCATGGTTCAGGAAATGACCTTTTGGGGATTCAGGAGCCACTTGAATATTATACATTTCCCAAGATTAGGACCAGTTTTACACATAGGTCTGTGTAATATAATGCCCTGCCTCAAAATAGCTCAGCTTGAAATTCCACCATTTAGGTTAATCAATTTCTATCTTAAAAGGAACAAATACATATGGTATAGTAAGCAGAGGAAGCCAGGTATATGATAAAAAAAAAAGATAGGCTGGTCACATGGCAAGAGAGAAAATACCTTTGTGATGACAAGATAAAGTGAAGATTAAGTTTCAGGACATTAGTTTCTTTATCTATAAAATTGGGGGTGGAAGAATAGACAAAATTATCTCTAAGGTCTCCTCCAGGTCTAAATTATATGATCCTGGGGCGGCTAGGTGGTACAGTGAGTAGAGCATCAGCCCTGGAGTCAGAAGGACCTGAGTTAGGATTCGGCCTCAGATACTTAATGCACATACAAACAAAAACCTAGCTGTGTGACCTTGGGCAAGTTACTTAACCCCAGTTGCCCTCCAAAAAAAAAAAAGCAAAATAAATAAATAAATAAATAAATTATATTATCCCAAATGTTCCTGATCCCCCTATAATAGTCCCAACATATTGTCATTCAGCCTTCACTTGGTAACCTATAATGAAAGGGAATGTGACAGGATTGTGCAGTCCATTCTGTGGCAGCCCATTCTACTTAAGGTTAGCTTCACTTGTTAAGAAAAAAAAATTTGAGATGAAATATACCTCAACTTCTATTCATTGTTCCTAAGACTGTTCTTCTGGACCCAAGCAAAGCAAATCTTAACTCCTCTTTCGTAGGCAGAGGTTCAAATATTTGAAGATGGCTATTATGCTCCCTCTTAGTCTTTCCTTTCCTAAGCTAAACATCCTCTATTCCTTCAACTGGTCTGATTATGTCATGATTTTCAGTCCCTTTGTTTTCCTGGAACACAAATATACCCATTATTCTATGATCTTGACATCTTTTCTACAATAGTGGATAGATCTGGATGCAATACTACTAATGTAGTCTAAGCGTTACACCAGAGGGCAGCAGAGGACCATAACTGCCCAGTTTCTTTGCTTCTGGTCGTTCAGCCTACGGATCCTATCCTTAAGGTCCTCTTCTGATGTCTCCTCTCTGGTACGAAGATACAGCACAAACCTGAAGGGTTCTAAGAAGCTGGACAGATTTCAAATATGAGCCTAGCAACAGACTGTCACTCTAGGCCCAGCTTAGGTAAACAAAGAGAAGATCATTACAAAATATTGGTCACAAGGTGAGGAATTTGTTTATCCATAACAACCCATGAAGACCTCGGTCTAGTGAAGGTGCTAAAGGCTTTGCAGCATAAATCATATGTATTCTGTTTCTGCTGCTGTTGTTATACTTGTAAAATACAAATATTCCATATGGTCAATGGGCAGGGGTGTGCTGGTAAATGTTTAACAGCCTTTCTCCCTCAGGAAAAAAAAGGTACACAATATTGCATTAATAATATTTTCCCACCACTTTCTTAGGTCTAGTGGAGTGATCTCAAACTCAAATAGAAACAGGGCCCATAACAAACCCACTCTTAAGGATCCCAGCTGGTTTATTTTGGCCTGGTTTTAAAATGTAATGTTATCTATGTTTTATTGTGTTTTTATTTATTTTTAAAATAGTTCCTGATTACATTTTATTCTGGTTCTGTCATCCTAGGTACTATTGTGAGCCCGTGTGCTTGGGGCTCCTGTTTGACACCTCTGGCCTAACCAATAAACAGAATAATAAATCAAGCCCCCGATTGGTAGTGTTTGCTGATTTTCAAAGTGTAAACACTCACACTGGAAATTTAATAATTGTCTTTTCCTGAGTCATTGAGCTGACTACCGCACCTCCTAGCCAAATAGGAGATCCCACCTAAGCTGAGTCCCTCTTCCCCCCTTCCCCTTGTCCCATCCCCCCACCCCGCTCAGGCTTTCCTCCTCTTTAACCAGCATTTGACCTTGTTGATCAATCACTTTTTCTTCTAGATACTCTCTTCTCCCTGGGAGACACCTTTATACTCATACTCAGTTCCTCCCTATGTTCTTTCTTTGACCTCTTCCTGACTGCTCTTTCTCAGTTTCCTTTACTGGATAATCTTCCAGATCATTCTGCCTAACTGTGAGTGTATCCCAAAGCTTTGTCCTGGGTCTCTTCTTTTTTTTTTTGATTCTACCCTCTCTTAGTGACTTCACTAACTCACAAGGGTTTAATTACTATCCTGATCCTTCTAATGAGATTCCTACTTTCTCTCTGGAGCTCAAGCCCCACATCACCAACTGCCCATTGATAGTTCAGCCTATGTGTCCTAAAAACATCAAAAAATCAACATATCCAAAATAGAATTCATTACCTTTCCCTTAAACTCATACCTCTCCTAAATTTCCCTATTTCTGTCAAGGATACTACCATCCTTCTTCTTAGCTCGATTAATAACCTTGGTGTTACACTTGATTACTCTATTCACCCCACATACCCAATGAGTTGGCAAATCTTGTCCTTTCTATCTCTGTAATATTCTTGCAACTAACTGATCCTTTTTCTACACTCCCACAGTCACTGCCATAACTACTTCTCTCGTTGTTTCTCTCCAGAACTATTGTAATAGCCTCCCAGTTGGTGTTTTTGACTCAAGTCTCTCCCTTCTTCAATCCATCCTCCACAAAGCTGGTTTTTCCCAAAGTGTGAGTCCAACTATGTCATTCCTCTACTCAATAAATCTCATTGTCCCCTATCACCTCTAAGGTCAAATAAAAAGCCTATGTTTATTACTGTATCCCCTCTAAGGCCAAGTATAAATTTCTACATCTGTTACTGAATGCCCTTCACAACCTGGTCCCAATTTCCTTGCCACCCTTTTATCACATTACTTCCCTTCATGTATACTATGGTTCAGTTAAACTGACCTTCTCACTTTTTCTCATATACAACCCTCTATATTCCATATCAAATCTTTTGTACTGGCTCTTCCCCATGCTATGTGTCTTCCTTCTTCATATCTGCCTTTTTAAAAATCCTTCTTTTCTTTCAAGCCTAAGCCAACTCTTACTTTGTACATGAAACCTTTCTGGATGCCCCCAGTCACTAGTACCTCCCCATCCCAAATTATCTTGCATCTGTTTTATATGTTTGTAGATACTGTTGTCTTCCCCAGCTAGATCAGAAGCTCCTTAAGGAGAGAAGGGACAGTTTCACTTTTTTATTTGCAACCCCAGCACCCAGGCCTGTGCCTGATATAGTATCCCTGCTAATTAATATATGTGATATATATATATATATCTACTATATACTATAGTGTGATACATTAGTATGTCATATAATGCATAACAATATAACATAAATGGTATGTAAATATAAGATTATATTAATGTATAAATGTATAGTGAATAATATTGAATATATGATTTATGAAATTATGCCCCAAATATTATTATGCATGGTATAATGTTATATCTTGTATAAAATTATGTGATATATATTTGTGTTATTGTAATATTTTATATAATACAATATATCATAGACATATAATCCACCATTTAAGAATATAGAACAGATCAGGGGCAGCTAGGTGGCACAATGAATAGAGCACTGGCCCTGGAGTCAGGAGGACCCGAGTTCAAATCTGGCCTTAGACACTTAACACAAAAACTAGCCATGTGACCTTGGGCAAGTCGCTTAACCCCAATTGCCCTAAAAAAAAGAATATAGGTCAGATCAGCTATTGCCTCAGATAGCTCCTCATTTCCCATGCGGCTGCACTCATCTTGGACTTTGACTTCTCCACCATGTCCCCATGTTGGGTACATTCTTTCTCCTTTCAATTTCCTTTTGTATGTTGTCTTCCCGCATTAGGTTGTAAGCTCCTTGAGGGCAAAAAGTGTTTTTCTTTTTCATATTTGTAGCTCCAGTGCTTAGCACAGTGCCTGGCACATAGTAGGTACTTAATACATATTTGTTGACTATTGATTATATACAATAATATATTGTATAATATGTAAATTTATATTATACAATTATATGTGATGGATTTTGGATTTATTTATTATATTGGATAATATATAAATTTATATTATACAATTATATGTGATGCACGTATATCAATAAGCAAGCATTTAGGAAGCACCTACTATGTACCAAGCACTGTGCTCTGTGCTAAGGCTACATAGACAAAAAGTATCTGTATCTTTAATCTACTAAATAGACAGCAAGCTGTGGTGAATAGAAGACTCCCCTCTGAGTTAGGAAGATACTGGTTCAAGGCCTTCCTTGAACACATACTGGTCATGTAACCATAGACAAGTCACCTAAACTCTCAGTGTCCCCAGGAAATTCTCTAAGACTAAATTACAGTGGAGTTACTGATCTGCATTGGTAGAGGGAGTTTCTATATCAACTGTTCCCTTACCAATAAAAGAACCGGTTTGGGTCCTGGGATCCTCAAATAATAGGCTTAGATCTAGATGGAAAAGTAAAGGCCATTTAGTCCAACCTCTTCATTTAACATATGAGGGAACTGAGACCCAGTTAGTAAACTGTAAGCTCCTTCAATCAAGCACACAAACATTTATTAAACACCTACTATGAACAAAGAAAAATAAAACCCCCTGGCCTTCATGGAGCTTATATTCTACTGGGAGAAAACAATATATAAACATGTAAATAAATACATAATATATTCAAAGTAAATATAAGAAAAGCCAATATGGAAAACCATTTGAAGGGAAAAAAAGAAAGAGAACAAAACTTGGGATACTAAGTCCTGTGTTCAATGCTTGGTATCAAAACTTTTTAGTGGGATGACAAGTTACTCCATTTCTCTCACTTCCATATTCCTCATCTGTAAAATGGGAACAATACTTGCTCATAGGATTGTTGTGAGGAAAGGGTGTTGCAAAGCATAAAATACTACATAAGTGTATGCTTTTATTATAATCATAATTTTGAGGGACTTGAAGGAATGTCATTCATGTAATATGTACTCGTCTCACTATCTTTGTAAAATATAATTGTAGAACCCAGACAAACAAGCAAAAAGTCAATATAAGGCAACTTCTGAGCAGGGGGAAGTCCTGATAACTGCAGGGATAATGTAGTGTTTGGAAAGGGAGCAATGTGTAATAAGTCTGGAAAGGTAGGCTGCAACCAGATGATTAAGGAAATTAAATGCCCCAAAGAGGAGTTTTATTTTATCCTGTAGGCAATAGAAAGTCACTGGAACTTCTTGAACCAGAGAATGATATGATATATCATTATATCTACATCATAACATAACATATAATAAATATAACCACAGTTATATCTGTGCTTTAGGGATATCACTTTGGCAGCTGTGTGGAATATGGATTGGAGAGGGTAGAAACTAGAGGCAGGAAAAGGCTATTACAACAATATAGGTGAGACATGATGAGGACATGGTTAGGTGACTGGCTGTGTCAGTCAGACAGGCAATACTCATTCATTAAGCACTTATTATGTGCCAGGTATTGTACTGAGGGATTGGGGGGTGGATGGGAAGAGGAGACAAAAGACAGTCCCTGCCCTCAAGGAGCTCCCAATCTAATAGTAGAGAGAACAAGCAAGCAAATATGTGCCAACAAGTCTTAGACAAGATAAGTGGTAAATAATTATAGAGGGAAAGCACTAGAATTAAGAAGGGTTAGGAAAGGCTTCCTGTACAATGTGGGATTTTAATTGTGACTTGAAGGAGACCAGGAGGGAGAGGAGGAAGAGCAATTTTAGCGTGGAGGATAGCCAGAAAAAAAATGCCCACAGCAGAAAGATGGAGTGTCTTCTTCATGGAACACTAAGGAAGTCAGTGTTCCTGGATCAAAACATACATGGTTAGGAGTAAGGTGAAAGAAGATGGGAAAAGTGGGCATTGGGGGGTAGAGTTAGGTTATGAAGAGCTTTGGACACCAGAGGATATTGTAATTGATGCTAGTGGTGATAGGAACCACTGGAGTTTATGGAGTCAGGGTGGGTCTGGGATGACATGGCTGGACCTGTGTGAGTGGGGAGGAGACAGATTTGAGAGATATTTTCAAGGCAGAATTGACAAAACTTGACAAAATGATTGAATATGGGAGGTGAGGGAGAGTGAAAAGTGAAGATCCCTTTTATGGGAGGATTGTTGTTTTTCAGTCCCAGCCTGAACACAGTGATATGCTTAGTAGGTGCTTAATAAACACTAATTGAGTGGATTGATGGATGGATGAATGAATGAGTGAATGGTTTAGAGGGGGAAGAAACAGGCTGGGAAATAATTGGAATACTCTAAGTCAGAAGTGATGCAGACTTGAGCTAAGGGCATAGTAGCAGGAATGGAAAGAAAAGGATAGATGAGAGAAATATCAGAAGGGCTAAGGTAGGGAGAAGGAACAAGCCTTGATTAGATAGGGTGGACAAGGGAGAGGGATTTTTATGATGGCGCCATGGATTAGCAATAACTTCTGATGAATTAGTACCAATTCACTTCTTATCCCATTACCATTGGGTTATAATGCCATTAGTCAATTGGAAGTGCTTTCTCCAAGGCTATCAACAATCTCTTAAGCGCTAAATCCAATGGCCCTTTTTCATTCCTTATTCTGCCTGACTTTCCTATAGCTTTTGACACCTTCAATCACCCCTTCCTTCTGGACACTTTCTTTTTCCCTTGCTCCCTTGATTCTGTGACACTGTGTTCTCTTGGTTTTCTTCTTACATGTCTGTTTCCTGCTTTACAGTCCTTTTTGCTAAATCATTCTCCTCACATCCAACTCTATACTTTAGGCTCTCTTCTCTTTTCTCTCTTCACTATCACAATGACATCATCAATTTCCTTTATACTTAGGACACTCAAATCTTTATACCCTAATCTTCCCTGAATTCCAGTTCCCTACTCCCAGTGGTTTGCTGCACATATCCATTTGGATGCTCTATAGTAATCTCAAACACAAAATACTCCGAATGAGCCGATTGTATTTCCTAGCCCACCCCCAAACCTATCTCTTCTACAAAATATTCATCCTAATCACCCAGGTTTGCCACCTTGGAGCCATCCTTGACTTTGTCTTTTCCTTCAACTCCCACATCCAATTAGTTTGAAAATTTTTCAGCCCTAATTCTACAACATCACTTGCTTATATCCCCTTCCCTCTACTCATATATTATCTACCCTTGTTCTACCACCATTACCTCTTGTTTGGATTATTGCAATGGCCCTTTAATTGGTCTCCCTTTAGTCTCTTCCCTCTCTAAATTATCCTCCAAATAACTTCCAATATAAGTCCTAAAACACAAATCTGACCATGTCACCCTCCAAGGGAAAACTCTTCAATGGTTCCTTATCACCTCTAGGATATGGATAAAATAAAAATTCTTTATTTAGGCTGGCATTTAAAGCTCCCCGCAATCTGGCTTCCACCTACCTTTCCCACCTTGTTTTAAATTATTTCCTTTCACATGCTCTCTGTTATAGTCACACTGGCCTCCTAGCTCTTCCCCATACCTGATATTCTACCTTCTACCTCTTTGCCTTTGAACAAGTGGTCTCTTACATCTGGAATCTGTCTCCATCCATCAACACCAACTCCCCTTAGAAAATCTCTAGCTTCTTTCAAAACTGTACTCAAATGACACCTGCAGGAAAGGCCTTCACTCTTTTCCTCTTGAAACTACTTTGTATTATTTTGTCTATACTATATTTAGTACTTGTACCTGTTTCCAGTAGAATATAAGTTTCTTGAGGCCTGGGGCTATTTTATTTTCACATTGCCTAGTTCATCGATTTGCATGTAGCAAGCATATCTCCCTGGTTAAATGTAAGCTTTTTGATAGTTAACATTTATATAGCACTTACTCCATGCAAGGCACTGTGCTAAGTGCTTTACAAAGTCATTATCTCGTCTGAGATTCACAATAATTTTGTAAAGTAGAGGTTGTTATTATTCATATTTTATATTTGAAGAAACTGAGGCAAAGTAAGTTGCCTAGAGTCACACAGCTGGACTCGTCTAAAGCTGGATTTGAACTTGAGCCTTCTTGACTCCCGGCCCAGCACTCAATTGACTGCACCACTTTGTTGCCTCTCTTTGAGTGTAAAGACTGTTTCAGTTTGGTCTTTGTGTTTCTGATGCCTAAACACTGCCTGTGTAAGCACGTCCTTAATAGATTCTTATTGATTGATTGAAACACAACTGTCTCCTCTTGAGAAAGAGACTCTAGGATGATTACTACTTGTATAGAATGTGGATACTGTATACATTCTCCAGTTAACTGTTGAAATGTTTTCTTTTCTTACAAGGGAGAGTTTAAGGGGGATGGGGAGGAGTAAGAAAAAATAACTAGTGTTCAAACACAAAGGTAATAATAAATCTTTTTTTTTAATCCATTCAGTTTTCTCTGCAGAGTAACGTGTAGACAAAATTTTGAAGCGCTGAAAGTTTGGGGTCTCTGGCACCACTAGTTCCCCAGGTTCCCAGCATCTTCTTCATATGGTCCAACAACTGTCTAGGATCCTTCACTGTATCTCTCCTAAAGGGCCCATTCTTCTGTGGGGGAGGAGGGTAATGATTGCCCCATGCATCAAAACTTTGCTTTGACTCATTTTTCCCATGGACACCTCAGCTATGTCTAATTCCCTCTGGCATTTGCTTTTTTTGCTTTCCTAGTAGACAGTTAATTTGATAAATTGCATTAGTGTCTTCCTCAAGGCTACACATGAGCCTTTTCTTAGCTCATATGTTTGCATTTTAGAAGGATATTTCTGGAAAATAAAGAATCAGAGATACAATGCTTTAATCTTTTATTATTAAGGAATAGTTGCAGTGTTAGAAATTTCAGATGCTATTGTAAATCCCCTAGCACAGTCCTTGGCACTTATCAATGCTTATTCCTCCCCTCCCTTTCCCTAAACTAGAAGGACAGCTAGGCACTTGGCTGCCCTTCAAAGTCAACCTTCTTTACTGACACTGTTGATCACCATCTCCTCCTGGATATTTTCTCCTCTTTAGGTTTTAGAGACATCTGTTCTTTCTTGGTAATCCTTTTACCTTTCTGGCCTTTCCATATGCTTCCTTGGCTAGATCTTCATCTAGATCATACTCAGCCATGGAGGTCCCCAAAGTCTCTGTCCTGGGCCCTCTTTTGTTCCCTCAACACTATGTTTCTTGGTAATCTCATCAGTTCTTATGTGTTCAGTTATCACCTCTATGCAAATAATTCCCAGATCTATAAATCCAGAGCTAGTGTCTCTCCTGCCCTCTGGTCCTTCATCAGCAAGTGTCTTGTGGACATCTTGATCTGTATGTCCCCTAGGCAGCTCAAATTCAGCATGCCTAAAAGTGAGATAATTATCTTTTCCCCCAAATCTTTCTTTTTCTCAATAGAACACCACCATACTTCCCAGTCACCCAGGCTTGAAAACTTGGTGTCACCTCCCACTCTGCCCATGTATGGCACTCACTCCCTATATCGAATCTGTTGTTAACTCTTGTCATTTCTACCTTTACAGCATCTCACATACATGTCCTTCCTACTTACTCGGCCATCATTCCAATTCAGGTACTCCTCTCTTGCTGTCTTAATTATAGTAGTAGTTTTCTAATTGATTTCCATGCCTTCAATCTTTCCCTACTCAAGCAGCTCCCCTCAGATGACAAAGTGATATTTCTAAAGTATATGCCATCCTTCTATTCAACAAACTCCATTAAATCGTCTCACATCCCAACTTCTACAAGAGGCCTTTCCTGGTCCACCCAGGAGGCTAATGATTACCTACCACTTACTATCTATATAGTTGTTGTGCAGTTGTTTTCAGTCATGGCCAGCTCTTCACAACCCCATTTGGGGTTTTCCTGAAAAGATATTGGAGTGGTTTACCATTTCCTTCTCCAGCTCATTTCACAGATGAGGAAACTGAGGCAAAAAAGGTTAAGTGACTTGTCCAGGGTCGCACAGCTAGTAAGTGTCTAAGGCTGGATTTGAATTCAGGAAGATGAGTCTTCCTGACTCCAGTGCTCTATCTACTATTCCACTATGTCACCTAGCTCTGTGTGTGTGTATACACGTATGTACATATGTACATACGTATATGTGTGTATATATATAAATTATAAATTTCATGTGTATACAAAAAATACATGTAGTATATACAAACTAGAAATAGAGGCACCTACATGGTTCAAATCTGGCTTCAGACACTTACTAGTTGTGTGACCCTGGGCAAGTCACTTTACTCTTGTTTACCTCAGTTTCCCCATCTGTAAAGTGGGGGAAAATAATAGCACCTACTGCCGGAGGTTGCTACAAGGATCAAATGAGAATCTAATTGTAAAGTGCTTAGCACAGTGTCAGGCACAAATTGGGGACTATACAAATGCTTATTTCCTTCCTTCCAAAATGGCGTGTGAATCTGTATATACATACGTATTTACATGTTGTCTCCTATTACAAGGTGAGCTATCTGATTGTACGGACAGTGTTTTTGTCTTTCTTTGTATCCCCAGGACTCATCATACATCTTAGCACAGAATAAGCACTTAAGTGCTTGTTTACTATAACTAACTATACTGGCAGCCATCAATTCAGTCTACATATAACATCAGGTCTATGCTTCCACTTCCTTACAGAACAACATACTCTTCTTTGTTAAATTTGAGATCTGCTTTAATCTTCTAACCTCAAGGTTGAACATGTTACCAACTTGTTTTTGAGGCACTAAAAGGTCCTGTATTCTCTGCACTACCCTCCCAGGGCAGAGGTCATTTTCAATTTCTTAGACATCAATTTACTTCCTATTTCACAAACTCAGATATGGCAGGTCTTAGGTTTAAATAATTCTCAACATCTCCTCAGAATCATTCCAGAAAAAGATCTGAAAAATATCTAATATCCCCCAGCTCCAGGATGTTGCAATATAATAGTTTTAAATTTTACTTTGCAATTAGAATTTTTTTCCCTTATTGTTAACTCTATTATTTAGGAACTGATTATTTCCTTTGTGAATTCTTATTGCAGTTTTGTCTGGCTCCTGCCCTTGACCTTTGGCCATTTTGCTCTTCATTTGGGCTTACATGGACCTAAGCACCAGGAAACCAAGGACAAGGAACAAGAAGAGGAAGTGAAATTCATATCAGTCCACTTGCCACACATTCACAGCTCTGATAAAATTTGGACAGAAGAGGAAGTTGACTATTGGTTGGCTTTTTAAAAAAAGTATATGTAGTATTTAAAGTATTATTTATGTTTTAAAGTCTTTTCTATTACCATAGATAAATAGAAGTTGGTTATCTGGGAGGACAAGGAAGGGAAGACTCAATGAATCTAGCAGTCCAAAGTCTTTTTCTCCTAATAAATGCAGTTAAAATTTTCTCTCCTACACAACCCATATTATTCCTCTGAAATTAATAGCATTCCAGTTTTGTTTTTGAAAAGGCAATGGTTACTTCAAGTTCCCAAAGTTTGCTTGGCTCTTTCTTAATTTAGATCTTTCCACTTATTAACATCTGCAAAAACAAAATTTTGGAAATAGTCACTTCTCTGCCAACCAAGCTGACAACCTGGGTTTACTGTCAATGAAGTAGCACATTGCCAAATCATCTCAGTGTGTCATCATCTTCAGGCCGGAAATCTGACAGTGGAACTGGAAGATTTATAAATGGCCCTGGAAATGGCTGAAAATGAGAACCAGCTGGGTGGACAGATGAACGGAATGAACATTTCTCACTAATGTCTTTGTATGGATTGTTGCCATTTTCTCCTCTGGTCAGACTAGGGCTACTGTATCATGAGACATCTCTGACAAAGCCAAATGAAGCCATTCTTAAAACTGGCTCCAGTTGGTCTGCTCTGCCTTGTGCTAAAGGCAGGACAGAAAGGAGTGTGTGTGTGTGTGTGTGTGTGTGTGTGTGTGTGTGTGTGTGTGTGTGTGTGCGCGCATGTGTGTACACTCACTCTAGTGTGCCCATGTGTAACTGAATGAGGGTGTGGCCAGGGTTGTAGCCAGAGTGGGGAGGGGTAGGGAAGTGAATCAGTGTTAGAACAGATTGGGGTATGGGAAGAGCTGTGTTTCCACTTTCAGGTTTCATTTTTACCACTTCCTCAAAACTACTGCCTTATATAACTCTACTCAATGCTGGAGGGGGAGTCAGAGGGCCTGGGTTTGAATCCCAGATCTGCCACTTACTAGCTTTATGACCCTGGGAGAGACACATCATCTCTCCTGGCATCAGCTTCCTGATGTGAACTGAGAGGGTTGGATTAGATAATCTCTGAAATTCTTTCCAGCATTAAACCTATGTTCCTGTGATGGGTAGCACTTCTTGTATGGAGCAGCTAGGTGGTCCAGTGTCTGGGCAGTGGACCTAGAATTCAGCAAGACCTAAGGTCAAAGCTAACCTCAGACACTTACTGGGCAAGTGACAAGTTCTGCTTGCCTTTCCTCATTGTAAAATAGGGACAATCATAGCACTTACCTCCAGGGCTGTCATGAGGATCAAATGAGATAATTCTAAAGTGCTTAGCGCGGTGCCCACAACATAATAAGCATCATATAAAGGTTGTGATTGTTTAGTCATTTTCAGTCGTGTTCAACCCTTCATGGCCCCTTTGGGGTTTTCTTAGCAAAGATACTGGAGTGCTTTGCCATTTCCTTTTCCAGCAAATTTGACTGATGAAGAAACTAAAGCAAATAGGGTTTGCCCAGGGTCACACAACTAGAAAGTGTCTGAGGTCAGATGTGAACTCTGGTCTTCCTGACTCCAGGCCCACCACTCTATCTACAATGCCATATACCTGTACCATATACATGTCAATTATTACTATTAGTTAAAAGCATGACCAGTTTGACCAATAGTGAGTCAGAATTAATCATTGTCATGGACAAAGGATTCTGATAGCTCTTCCCCAAAACATTTAATATTTAAACTACCATAGATGGAAAAAAAATCCCAAAACATTTTCCCTAATTGATGGGTTTGTCATCATCTATCTACATTATATCAATGTAAATGATATATTTACACAGGAAACATTTCAAAGAATGTATGCTAGTACTACTTTCAGTTAGCACATAAATAACATAACAGGAGTCTTTTTCCTCTACCCTTAAAGCAAGGACACGTTTAATTTTAAGTGCTATTCAGAATGTGCCCCAAAGGCTGCTGTCTGGTTATCCCAGTCTATAATCCAGAAAATGTAGGAATTTTTATAGATCCCTAGTTATAGATATCACACTACAACCATAGGAAATGTAGGAATTTATAGATTGCTAGTTATAGATAACTCAATTTTTCTTTTTCTTGCCAATAAGGAGCAAGATATTTCATAGGATTGTAGCTCTGGAGCTAGAAGTGACTGAATATTTCTCTGGTTGAAAGATCAGTGAACTTGGACATAAAGATTTCAGTCTCTATAAATCTATAGATATAGATATAAAATGTCACAAAAATGTGATATACACACATATTAAAGGCTGATTTGGAGAATTAATTCAAGAATTTAGAGGAAGTAATAATAAATGATAAAATCTTGGTATTTCTCATCAGATCCAAAAGACATGAAGTGTCCAATTAATAAATCTAATAAAACAAAAGCAAACACTCAAGGATATACCATATTAGGAAAACATCCATAATTATGCTTTTAGGCTGTATTTTCAGAATTATCTAAATTTCACTTCTAACCTAGGACTATGGGTTTGTTGCAAAGGTGGAGTGGGGTGGAGAGGGGGAGGATAGTTTTTCCTTAGCGAAACAGTACTACCAATGGAATGTTGGGGGATGCTAAAAGTACCAGGAGAATTCTGATCTGTAGAGTAACATTGCCACAACAATGCCTGCTTTGGTGGCATTGCTTCTTCTTGCTTCAACATTTTTCCCCTACTTCCCCTCCGGAGGGATGACAAGGGAAAGAAAAATGAACATTTTCCTCTTTTGGTCTCTGGAGCTATCACCTAGGATAGTATGCTGACTGAGAAGAGTGCCAAATTTGGAGTCAGGAAACTTGGATATGATACTTATTATGCAATCCTGGTCAAGTCACTTTATTAAAATGGAAATAATCTTTGCATTACCCACCCCCATAAGGTCCTTGAAGGGGATTTGCAAAGCATAAATACACGTGTATATATGAGCTTGGCAAATACACGATATTCTATAAATGCATGTTGATTGATTAGTATAAACAAATGGTTCTCCCTCCCCCATTAGATTATATGCCCAATGAGGGAAGGAAATGGGGGTGAAGAGCTAATTTAAGGGCAATGAGGCACAGAGGAAAGAACACTGAGTTAGTTTCAGGTTCTGCGGCTATATGACCTTGCATAACTCACTAAACCACTGAGTTTATTTCCTCTTCTGTGAAATGGAAATATTAATACTTACCCTGCCCATATATTAGGATTGTTGTAAGAATCATAATAAGTCATGAAAGTGCTTTGAAAAAAGTGTGCTTATTACTTGGGGAGGGATGAAAAAGAAGGTGCTCTCCAAGGTCCTTTTCCTTTCTTAATGAGGAATGACATTAACTATCTCTGTGATTTCACAGAACTATAAGATTGAGAACTCAAAAAGATTTTACTCATCATCTGATCCAACCCCTTAATTTTATAGTGGAGGAAACATAGGCCTAGAAAAAAGGATAATAACAGTGTCTTACAGTTGGCAAAGAACTTCACATATGTCATTCATTTTCTCCTAACTCTGGAGGGGTTATTCCCATTTTACAAAAGGGGTGCTGTTATTATCCCTATTTTACAAATGAGGCAACTGAGGCAGAAAGAGGTTAAGTGACTTGCCCAGTGTCTCAGGACATTTTTGAACTAGTGTCTTTCTGACTCCAGGTCTGTGCTGGACCTGCATGACTCAGTTGGGATGAGATTTGCCCAAAGTCAAAAAGGTAAAATTAATTAGTAGAGCTGAGAATGGAACAAAGATATGCAGCCTTTCAATCCCCTCTTCTTGATTTGTAAGTTGTCAGGCTTTTAAGTCCAAGGGTCTAGAGTCAAATCCAGGCTTTGGGTCATCAGCCCCCGTATGACCTTGGGAAAGTCCTTTAACCTCTCTGGGACTCAGTTTCATTACCAGTAAAGAGAAAACTGGATTAAACTGGCCTCTAAAGTTCCTCTCTGCCTTAAATTACCGGGTCCTAAGATTGTTCTTTACTCCCAAGAAAGAAGCGGAGTCACTAAACTTAACCCGGGTAAGAAACCAGTGCCGGAGCCTGGGGAATGAAATTCCCCAGGCTGCGCAGGCGCGCTCCCCTCCCAAGGCTGGTGATGTCATTTATGACTCCTGGCAGCCCCGGAACCAAGTGACGGAACTGCGTAGCTAGCCGGACGGAAGGGAGCGCACACGGAAGAGGTGTGAGGAAGAGAGAAATGTTCAACGTTAAGAACGCGTGGCTTCCGGTCGGCTTCTTCATCCGCTGCCGCGATGTTCTCCCGCATCTCGGCTCTTGGGCCCAGCCGCCCCCTCCTCCTCCGTCTTCCTTGCATCCCCGGTGGCTCCGAAGCGGCGATGGAGACTCGGGGACTGTGGCCCGGCCACGGCCCAGCCAGGTACCGTCCTTCTCTCTCCCTCCGCTCCCCGCACCCCGGAGCCTGGGGGTCACCCTGGCAACCGCGCGCCTCGTGCCCCGCCCCCGTGACCCCTGACCCCGGAGCCTTCTCGTTTCCTTCCCAGCGACCGTAGGCCCGGCAGTGACCCTGGCCTCCCACTGTCCCTTCCCGTGTGCGAGTCCCTTTCGCACGGCGTGCCGGCCTCCCCGCTGCCGGCGCAGTTTGACGGTTGAAAACCCCCTTTCCCCTCCATGACTTTCCTGTAGTGTAAAGGGTAGTCCAGTGGATGTGATGTTAATACTTAAATTAGCTGTAAAGGGCCGTATGAGGTCCCTGGTGGAATGTAGCTCCCTCTCTGATTCCTTCTTGCACAAGTAGCTGCCCAGCATTTACTATGTCAAGCCTTTTATTTTAACTTCCTGCTCTTCCCACCCCAGCTCAAGGCTCACCGCGAGGGTAGAGTGCCGGGCCTGGAGTCGGGAAGATCCGAGTTCAAATGTAGCCTCAGACACGTAGTAGCAGTGTGACCCTGGGCAAGTCATTTAACCCTGTTTGCATCAGTTTCCTCATATGTAAAATGAGCTGGAGAAAGAAGTGGCAAACCACTCCAGTATCTTCACTAAGAGAACCCCAAAATAAGGTCAGAGAGCCCGACACAGCAGAAAAAGACTGAACTACGGATCCCCCTAATTGTATTCTGTGTTCCAGCTGAACTAGATGTGCTTGTTCTGTTCCCCTTCCTTAGCGCCTGTATTTTCTTCCTAGTAGCTGGGAGCATCTCCTTCATGAATAGTAATAGCCAACTTTTACATAGTGATTTATATGTTATCTCATTGATCCAACAACTGTGTGATGTAGTTGCTGTTAGCCCCATCTTACTGAGGAAAAAACTGGCTCGGGTGACATTCCTCAGCATTGTCTCCCCACCAAAGTGAGCTCTCCCTCAAATTTCACATAATTTTTTACGTTTTGCTCATTCTTCAGAACATCTTAGTTGTACTGATTCTTCCCTCTATCAGGGCTGGTGGTGAACCTTGGGCCGCAAGGCCTTAGGAGTAGGTCTGTGTCATATCCTCTGTGTCTGTGTTGTATCTTCAGTGCCTAATAGCATTTCCATTCTATAGTAGTGTTTGAAAGAATGAATACAAAAATGAATAGTAAGCATCTCACTCTTATTGGGGATAGAAGATCTGTTACTATCAAGTATAGAAGTACAAACAAAATATGGTAGGAAATGCCAGACAGCTCATCTGAGGGGAAACCAGAAAAAAGCTCTACGGAAAAGTTAGCATCTAAACATAGAAGAATGGAAATGTGAGAAATGGGAGTGTGCATTTCAGTCATGTGACCAAAGGTATAGAAGTAAGAAAGACTGGCATGATTTTTTTGACTAGTGAGTTTTTCCATTTGGCTGAAGCATTACATTAGTATATGCAGAAATAAAGCTGCAGAGTCTATCAAAAACCATATAAAATGTGCTCTAGATTAAAAATAGTTAGAGAAATATACATTAAATGTAAATCAAAACAACTCTGAGATACTACATCACAGCTATCAGATTAGTTAACATGACAAAACAGAAAAATGATAAATGTTGTAGAAGATGTGGGAAAATTGGAATACAAATGCATTGCTGGTGAAGCTGTGAACTGATCCACTGATGCTGAGTGAAGTGAGTAGAACCAGGAGAATATTGTACACAGTAACAGCAACATTATACTATGATTGACCTTGATAGACTTGACTCTTCTCAACAGTGCAAAGATCTAAGACAATTCCAAAAGACTCATGATGGAAAATTCTGTCCATATCCAGAATTGTGGAGTCTTAATGCGTATTGAAGCATACTATTTGCTCTCTCTTTTGTTTCTTCTTTCTCATGGTTCCTCCCATTGGTACTAATTCTTCTTTACGATATGACTAATGTGAAAATGTCTACTGTGAATGTGTGTGTAGAGCCTGTATCAGACTGCATACCATCTTGGGGAGAGGGAGAAAATTTAGAACTCAAAATTTTATGGAAGTGAATGCCAAAAACCAAAATAAATAAATAAAAAACATTTTTTTAAAGATGTTTGTTTAAGCAGCTCTGAGGTTCCAAAGATGACGAAGGAAAATGAGAGCTATTGAGCTGCCAGAAAACAGACACATTAATATACTGTTAGTGGAGCTATGGAGTGATATACCCATTCTGGAAAGCAATTTGGAACTAAGCTCCCAAAGTCATTAAACTGCCTATTTGTTAACTCAGCAATACCACCCCTAGGTCACTACTCTCAAGAGATCAAAGAAATACTATGGCAAAGAACTGGAAATTGAGGGAGTGCCTACCAACTGGGGAATGGCTAAACACATCATGATATATGAGTGTGATAGAATATTATGCTGCAAGAAATGATGAAGGAGATAGTTTCAGAAAAAAACTAGAAACACATGTTTAACATAATGCAGAATGAAGTGAAAAGAACCAGAAATACTTGATATAGTGACAAAATTGTAATGACAAAATCTTTGAAAGACTTAAGAACTTTGGTCAACAGATTCCAGGGGACTAATGAAAAGCCATGGCACCCATCTTCTGATGGGTAATAGTGGTAATAGACTCGAGTCAGAATAAGACATATTTTTGGACTTTTTTTGTTACAAGAGTTTTTTTTTTCCTCCCCCCAGGGAATGGGAGAGTGGGGAGGTGTAAGGTAGGGAAAATAAATGTATGTTAATTGATAAGTAAATTTAAAAAAAAACTTTAAAATATTAGAACTGTAGGTTGGTATCAAATAAGGCTAGAAATTATTGAAAGCCAACTGCTTTTAGTAGGAGTTAGGGAGCCATTGAAGATTTTTTTTGAAGGGTTTTATCCTAAAGGAAGCTATGCGTGAGAAGGATAAACTGCTGGTATGTTAGATTGGTTAGAATAGAAAGACACAGTATCTAGAAAATCAGGTAGAAGTCTGTTGAAGGAGTCTATGCAAAAAGTGCAGAGGATAGGATAGGAATGTAGTAGGAATGAAAAAGGATAGGTAGGAGAGATATTCCCAAGACAGAATCTGTAAGACTTAACAAGTGAGGAATCAAAGATGATTAAAGCTTCAGACTTAAGAGAATGGTAATGCTATTGACAGGTAAAGGTTGTGCTATTAAATGCTAAGGTTTTAAGGGGGGGAAATCCTGTTTTTGACTAAAAAAGTATAGATTCACAGTTCTGAATACCATTTAGGTGTAAATAGGTATAAACTCTTGGATTACCTTCATACAATATATACTTTTCTCTTTCCTTTTCTTTCCTCTTCAAAATGTCTTTCCTAGGACAGAATACAAAATGCAAAGGTGTTTCAGCACAAACAGTGTGATCTGCAGCAAGAAAGATGAGTCTTCTGTTCCTGTTGTGAAGATTCCTGACAGTGTTCCAGAAAGTCAGGACAATAAAAAGGGAAATGCAGCCAACAACTTGTTGAATATTTTAAAGGGCATGGAAGTTGAATTGAGTGCACCTAACATGTTACAGGACACAGAAACTCATACAACCCAGACACAAAGGAAGGAGAAAGTTAAACATTTGGGGAGGACAAGTAGTGTGAGTCGGAAAGCTGTGGAAGATTCTTCACCTGAGAGGTAAATTGAATGTTCTTTGATATGATGGGTTTTTTTCCCTTTGAATTTGTACTGTTTAAATTGGAGATTTTTGACCTCAGGTCCTCCTGACTCCAGGACTGGTACTCTATCCACTGTACCACCTAGCTGTCCCTAAATTTGAACTCTTTAATAACAAATAAAGGTTGCTCTTCATCCATTCCAATCTAATTTCTGTACTTCACTATGATGTTTAGACGATCCTGGATTTTCCAAGACTGTGCCCACTGGAATATAAACTCTGGTAGGTCATACTAAGATTGATAGGCTTCAAGTATAGACCCTCTGACAAACCAGGCTAAAGAGAATAAGCTAAATTCTGAGAAATTTTCTACTGAGGGAATAAATGTTTTCAATTACAGTGTTTCATGCAGATGTGCTATAGATAGATTAGAACAGGAACAGATGGAGTCAGGAAAATTAATTAGAAGGTTGTTGAAGGAGTCTAAAAGTTATAAAGTGGCTGGACTAGGGAGATGTTTAATAGAAATGGAAAGGGGAAAGATTTGAAAGGAGAAATCTAACAAAATTTCAAGTTATGCAATTCCTGAAGAAAAGCATGAACAGCACTGTAATGTAGTGGTGAACTAAAGAACTATTGTTAATCCCATTTTATTTATCTGATCTTAGATTGTACTTGAAAGTAATAAAATTGAATCTTTACCAGTGTTATGTAATTCAGACTTTTTACTGAAGTAAGTCTGACCTTCCTACTTTATTAGCTTAGAATAATGAGTTTTATAATATATACCTACACATTATTCCAAGGTTATATGTGCTTCAAGAAGCAAATGTTTTGTTTTTTGTTTTGGAGTTTTTTTTTGGGGGGGGGGAAGGCAAGGCAATTGGGGTTAAGTGACTTGCCCAAGGTTACACAGCTACTATCAAGTGTCTGAGGCTAGATTTGAACTCAGGTCCTCCTGACTTCAGGATCGGTGCCCTATTAACTGCACAACCTAGCTACCACAAGAAGTGTATGTTTTGAAAACCAAAGTAATATTGAGGATCTCAAATTTATTTTGACTCCTTAAGCTCCAAAACTAGTGGAGCTATATGACCAGATGTAAAAAGGCAGGATAGATTACAAGGCCATCATTTTGCATTTTGGTTAAGAGATAAATGAAACAATATGTAATATTCTGTTTTCTTTCTTTTCACATTCTTCAGTCATCCATCGCTGACTCCTGAATTAGTGGCTGCTGCAACTGCTGTTGCTGATTCTCTTCCTTTTGACAAACAATCAGTCAAATCAGAGTTGCTTGATCAATTGAGGAAACATGAGAAAGACTTCAGAGCACACCAAGGAAAAGAAACAGTTAAAATAAGGTCAGTAAGTTGAAAATGGCAGTCTTTGTAATGGTAACTCAAAGTGATCGTTTTTTCATTTGGCTGACATGTGTCAAATAGAGCTTAATATAAATTCATTTGAAAAACAATGAAAAATGCCACAAGTAAATAAAAAAATAGTGAAAAGAAGACAGTAAATCTAAGAACCTCTTTTCTTTTTGTCTTTCTTTTTGGTTTTCAACATTTACTTTTATAAGACTTTGAGTTACAAATTTTCCCTCCTCATCCCCCTCCCCAAGGCTATACATGTACAATCACAGTAAACATATTTCCACATTAATCATGTTGTGAAAGAAGAATCAGAACAAAAGGGAAAAATAACAAAATAGAAAAGAGTATGCTTCGATCTGCATCCAGACTCCACAGTTCTTTTTTTTTTTTTTTTTTGCTTTTTGGAGGGCAATTCGTGTTAAGTGACTTGACCAAGATCATACAGCTAGTAAGTGTGTCAAGTGTCTGAGGCCAGTGTTCTATTCACTGTGCCACCTAGCCACCCCAACTCCACAGTTCTTCCTCTGGATATGGATAGCATTTTCCATCGTGAGTCTTTTGGAATTGTCTTAGATCATTGTGTTGCTGAGAAGAGCTGAGTCTATCAAAGTTGGTCATCGCATAATGTTGCTGTTACTATCTATATACAGTCTTCTCCTGGTTCTTCTTACTTCACTCAGCATCAGTTTATCTAAGTTTTTCTGGGTTTTTCTGAAATCCACCTGCTTATCATTTCTTATGAATTATTAATGTTCCATTACATTCATGTACCATAACTTGTTCAGTCATTCCCCAGTTGATGGGCATCCCCTTAATTTCCAATTCTTGACTACCACAAAAATAGCTGCTGTAAATATTTTTGTATATATGGGTCCTTTTCCCATTTTTATGTTCTCTTTGGGATATAGCTCCAGAAGTGATATTACTGGATCAAAGGGTATGCACAGTTTTGTAACCCTTTGGGTATAGTTCCAAATTACTCTCCAGAATGGTTGGATCAGTTCATAATTCCACCAGCAATGCATTAGTATTCCAATTTTCCCATATCCTTTCCATCATTAATCATTTTCCTTTTCTGTCATACTAACCAATCTGATAGGTGTGAGGTGGTATCAGTGTTGTTTTAGTTTACATTTCTGGGTCTAATCTATGCTGATTTCAAGCATTTTTTCACATAATTATGGATAACTTTAATTTCTTTATTTAAAAACTGCCTGTTCATATCCTTTGACTGTCAGTTGGGAAATGACTTATAATTTTATAAATTTGACTCAGTTCTCTATATATTTTAGAAATGAGGCCTTTGTCAGAGACACTGACTGTAAATAATTGTTTCCTAGTTTTCTGTTTCCCTTATAACCTTAGTTGCATTGGCTTTGTGTGTACAAAAGATTTTTAATTTAATGTAATCAAAATTACCCATTTTGCATTTCATAATATTCTCTGTCTCTTGTTTGGTCATAAATTTTTCTGTTCTACATAGATATGACAGGTAAACTATTCCTAGCTCTCCTAATTTGCTTGCAGTATCACCCTTTGTACCCATTTTTACCTTATCTTGGTATACAGTGTAAGATGTTGGTCTATGCCTAGTTTCTACTATGATGTTTTCCAGTTTTTGTTAAATAGTGAGTTCTTATCCCAAAAGCTGGAGTTTTGGGGTTTTTCAAACAGTGGATTACTATAGTCATTAACTACTGTGAGAAGAACCTTCATTTAAGGAAATATTCCTGTGAAAGGAAACATTTTTCTAAGTAAAGTAAATTGCTGGATGTGTACACAGCATGGTCAGTAAATTCTTCCTTGGCCTTCATAATCTTTGTCCTTATATTAATTACAGAATCTTTATGCCTAGCCTCTTGACGTTCCCCTAGTCACAAAATTCTGAGTGTAAATTGTAAAGAAATAGAAGCTTAATTATTATACATATATTTCCAAAGTTATACTAAAAGAAAAAGTCAAGATGAAGCTTTTGTAGATTGAGGTAAAGAAGGTTAATAATAGGCATTTTGTGGAGGACTCTTTGGAAAAACTAAGGAATCAGACTTTACTAGAGGAAGAATATAAGCCAGTCCTGGTAGTTTCAATTATATTAACCTATGAACATTTTTACTTCCTCAATTCTCACTGATTAGTTCTTTTCTTCCTTTATGTGCTGTATATATCAAATCCAACTCCACTTTCTGAGGCAGTTTCAAAAGTAGACAGTAATAGATTTGGATCTCTGTAGATGTTCCACTATCTTCTTTTTTCCCACAGCTTAATAAAAACTTACATAGTTTTTCCAGTTACATGTAAAGATAGGTTTCAATCTTCATTTTTATAAAGATTTTTGAGTTCCAGATTTTTTTCCCTCCTTCAGTCCTCCCCAAAAAAGCAAGCAGTCTGATATGGGTTATACACGTACAATCATATTAAACATATTTCCACATTAGTCATATTGTGAAAGAATTATCAGAACAAAAGAGAAAAAACCATCAAAAAAATGAAAATAGTGTGCTTCAACGTGTATTCAGGCAACATAGTTCTTTCTCTGGATGTGTATGGCATTTTCCATCATGAGTCTTTTGGAATTGTCTTGGATCATTGTATTGCTGAGAGAAGCTAAGTGAATCATAGTTGATCATCACACAGTGTTACTGTTACTGTGTACAATGTTTTTCTAGTTCTGCTCACTTCACTCAGCAGCGGTCCCTGTAAGTCTGTCCAGGTTTTTCTGAAATTTGGCTGCTCATCTTCTTAAGCCCAGCTTATTTTCTTTATCTATACTTTCTGCTTTGGTGATCTCTTAACTCCATGGTGATGACTCCTAAGTATAAATATCTAGTCCTAATCTCCCTATTGAGCTCTAGTCCTGTATTACCAGATGCCTTGGAGTCTCTATGTGGAAGTCCCATGAGCATCTCAAATTCAACATCTTCTGAATGCAGTTCGTATTTCATCTAAAACCTATCCTTACTTCAAATTGCACCACTTCTGCTAATGACATCACTATTATTCAACTTACCCAAGTTTATACAGTTGGGGTCATGACTGACTGTTCATTCTTCTATCCCTATATCCAATCAGTTGCTAAAGCTTAAGTGATCCTACCTATACAGCATTTCTTATGCCCACCCTCTTCTCTCAGCTCACAGTCTTGACCCCTACTTAGGCCCTTACCACTTCTTTCTTGAACTCTTGAAAGAGCTTCTTTATTCATCTTCCTTCTTTCAGTTTCTTGCCTTTCCAATTCATCGTCTACCCAGCTGACATATTGATATTCCTGAAAGAAAATTGTCACCTCCTACAGAAAATCTTCAGTGGCTCCCTCTCACTTCTAAGATAACCTACAAAATCCTCAGCCTCTCATTTAATGTCTTCCATAGTTCAGCTTTTGTCCACCCTACCAGTCTTGTTCCATATCATTGCCAATCACACACTCTCTTATAGCTATACTGACCTACTAGGTATTCCTTATTAGTGCCTTCGTACGAGGGTCTCCATGTCTGGAATTAATGACTGAATGAACATTTATTAAGTCCTTCCTGTTTTCAGAGCACTGTGCTAGGTACTGGGAATACATAAAGACAAGACAGTCCTGGTTCTCAGGAATTCACATTCTAATGGAAGATGATGGGCAGTTTCAGCTCTAAGTAAGATGGAAAGCCACAAAGGTTTTTAGGGTACAGCAAGAAAGCAAGTGATAGTGCATCTCCTTTAATGTCATTTCCATGGATAAAATCATATCTGTTTCTGTTGTTGAATCATTTGATAATGACAAGGACCTTGGTGGCAAGAACTTTCTTTTCCAAGTCTTCAGTAGCTCTGTCTGCAGAAGCATTCACTTCTGCATGAAAGTTGATCCCCTGGATGATGGCTCTGGGAACTGTGCCGGAAGCAGAATCAGTGGTCTCCAAGTGGAGATTGGAGGAGTGGGAAGGGTGATGGGGTAGGGATCCTGGATTATCTCCATGATGGCCTGTAAAGCCACATACAAGCAGCTTTCCAGAGGATGACTGCTGTGAACAGCTTTAAAGGTTCTGAGAACACAGTATAGTGAACACTATATTTATTCAATAACAAATCAAAGCAAGACATTCACAGTAAATCAAGGTACAGCATTCACAATGTTACAACTTATCACAGAAAATCAAAATACAGCACTCACAACAACTCATCATAGAAAATGGCCACATAGTTTTTACCACAGTGGTCACAACATTTTGAATAAAGAACAATCATTTAGTAACTCAATCATTCAATCATCTTAGTCATTCAATCATCCTTAAGGAGGTTTGCCTCCTTAAGGGACACAAAGTACAATAGTCAAAGTTCTCCACTCATGGAGCACACTAAGTTAACTCAATCAGTAATTTATTCAGTCACTTATTCACTATTCAGTCATCAGAAAATACACAAGCCCTCCACCCCTAGGTCACTAATAAATTACAATTTTTCAGTCAATACACAGTACCCAAGTAAAGTCTTCTTTCAGAGTGACTTGGGATAGTCTCTCAGATTCCCTGGATCCCCTTCCATGGTCCCAGGTCCTACCTGGATTCACCAAACTGTCACTGAGATTCAAAGGCAGACAGCTTCCAGGTCCTTGCTGTTACATCAGCAAGAGGGGTTCATACCTTCTGTTTCTTTAACAGAGGCTTGATTAATTACTAAGTGCTAAGTACCTGTTACCTTTGCCAATACAAAGGGATCCAATCACATTACTGTTACAGGACTTAAGGAAAGTTGTGGTAGAAGTGCTGTTGGTGACTTGACTTGCCTGGCACATGCCACCTCTCCTTCAGGATACCTTGCTACTTCAGCTAGGCTGGCGCTTGTGTCCTGTGGGTGACACATGGTAGGGTGTGACTGGCCTTTTCTCCACAAAGACTGCTTCTGTGGATGATTGCTTTAGTGACTGGGCTGGAAGCAAGGCCAAGGTGTTGGTATGGGAATGGGGACATATGCACAGGGCACTGTGCTCCCAAGGGTTCTTGGATTTACCTTCTTGTTGATGTAACCCTCTCTCTCTTGACTTTGCTTTAATATATCTCTAACTTCTTTCAAATCACAGCTTAGCTACCACCGCCTACATGAGGCTTTTCTGGACACCCTCCCCAACCCAGTTATTAGTTCACATGCCCTCTCTCCCTCCTTTTTATCTCTCTGTTGCTTTGTTTTACTTGCTATATGAGTTTTATATTTGTATGTGTGTATGTATGTATGTATGTGTGTACATATGTATGTATCCCCCCAGTTCAATGTAACTTTCATGAGGGTAGTGGCTGCTTTGTTGTTTTGTTTTGTTTTTTGTATTTATATCTCTAGTGCCTAGGGACTACCTTATAATAGGCCCTTCCTTATAATATATTCTAATTAAATTGAATTTTCATTATCATGTCAGCGTGGTTCACTTGCTGAAGTTTAATGAGTGATGTTGCTTTGATTCAGATATGCTTTAAATTATTCTTGAAGGGTTTCTTTTGCTAGACTCATTGATGGCAAGTTAAAGGAAGGCAACTATACAACTGCAGTGGCATTCTGGTGTTCTATCAGTCTAGCACCAAATACATTAATGTTAGTAATGATGTTACTTAAATAGGCCTATGTATCTGACATGGATACAAGTTAACACTTTTGGCCAGGAAGACTTCCTCTTACTTGTGGCCTAAAGCTACTTCTGAGCCTTCTGCAAAGTTGACAGGATTTCTCATCTATTTGGAGTTGGGCATATTTAGTCAGGAGTTAGGTAATGGATCCCTGGAGTTGGGTTTTGGATTCCTGCAACAGACCCTTTATCCTGACCTTCTGATGGTGATTGACTTAGCTCCCTTGATGGGAATTATCTTTTGGAGAGACTTGAAATGTAGTAAAGCTATGCCAGACTAAATCTTAGGCTTTTTTGGTAATCAAATTCATTTAGAGCCTTCAGTTCTGTGATGCTAATGAAAGCAGTTGAAACATTTCCTGGATTCTAGCTTGGGCCTTCTGCCTTTGTCTCTATTATCTTCAAGCCTTTGTGCTTCTGCTACACAGTTCTTAGGGTTGTTAGCTTATCATTGCCTCCTGAGTGTCACAAAAACTTTCTGTGGGGGGATATGCACTTTGTGTTCCTTAAATGGTTTCACTCTTTTAAAGGAACTTCTTATAACTGGATCAGTTACATGATATTTATTGAACTTCTTTTTCCAGTCATCTAATTGCTGATTTGTACCTGAATACCTGTATTTTTAGGAGTTCCCTCATTCCCTGGATTGGGCAGTTTTTCAGGTTTTCAAGATGTCTTTTTACCTACATTACTTTTCAGTTTTAAATACAGCTTTTGTTTCATTAAAGAGAGCAAGAGATTCCAAGGCAGAGGTAGGTGGGAGTGCAATTTCAGGTATAGTGGTCACCTAGCTGTAGGGTACAGAAATAGGCAGTAATATGGAAGAAAGGCAGGGTGGCCTTTTGGCTAAAGAGGTGGCCTCAGAGTCAGGAATTTGGGCAACTTACTTAACCTTTCAGTGTCTCAGGCAACTTGCAGACTAAAATTTGCAGAGCAGTTGTTGATCTTCATTGCTAATAGGACTTTTACTCATTGGAGAGCTCCCTAGTTGATGAAGTCATAAGATTTCAATTTGACCAAAAACAAAAGTAATTCATTTATATAGTGAGTGTATTAGAGAGTTAGGAAACACTGAAAGGGAAGATTGCCACCCACTTGGGATATTAGAGAAAACTATTGTTTGATGATGATAACAAAGATGAATGAAGGATAAAGCACTTATTAATAGAGTGATTATACCTCTGATCAATACAATGACTCATGATGAATAAATAATATTATCCATATTCAGAGGGAGAACCGAAGAACTCTGGGTGCAGATTGAAGCATACTTTTTTCACATTATTTTCCCTGCTTGTGGTGGGGAGGAGGGGTGTTGCAGCAACTTGGCTAATATGGAAATATGCTTTGCATGACTTCACATGTTTAATTGATACATTGCTTGCCTTCTCAATGAGTAAGGGAGACACTGGAAAGAGGGAGAGAATTTGGAACTCCAGATTTTTTTTTAATGTTTAAAAAAGTAAAATATCTATAAGAGCAAAAGCAACATGTATTAGAATTTTTTTAAACCAAAGAAAATGCTTTTGTTTTGTGTCCCCTTCCTAGCTTGCTAATTAATTTATGACATTATGAAATGGGGACAGGCATACCCTGTTCTTTGGGTACTTTCCTGGAAAAACCACAATTGTCAGCGGGAAATGAGGTGCTAATAATACACAGAAGGCATGGGGGCAAGAAGCTCATAAAGGCAGAGATGACCAGGAAAAGAGGTACACAGGCAGATGTTGGTGTGGGGATGGGGGAATGGGATGGTGAAAAAAGAAGAGGCAGAGAATAATCACTCACATAACCATGGATGAGAGTTGAGGACATTAGGCAGCATGGACCTGATGGAGACAGAAGAAGGTAAGGGGGGCAGGAGTTTGAAGTCTCATTTTTATAGGGATTTGGAGGGGAACTTTGTTAGTTCATTAACATACACAAATCAGCTCAACATTATCGGTAAGACTTTAAAGTTAACATGTCCTCATTACCTCCAATCAGGACTTTTTTGATGTTTTGCTGATCTGGAACTGTGGAGGCTGGAATTTGTCTAGAATTAACATAGCATAGGACCAGAACCCCAACAGCAATACCTGGATGGCTTCTGCTGATTGAGCACATGATGCCAGGATGTGAATTTTGGTTACTTTTTGATACAATTTATAAATTATGCTTCTTTAATCTTTGGGACCATTTGTTATGGGACTTCCAGGTTCCCCTTTACATCTTAATTTCTGTTATTGTGCTTTTATACTAGCTGATCATAAGCTTACTATACTGACTAGAAAGGGAGAGATTTCAGAATAACCAGAATAATATGCAGTTTTAACATGATGTTTTCCTTTTCTTTTTTTTTAAATGTAGTTATGAGATCATAGTTGTAGTCAGATTTTACAGAGTTTTGATTTTGCTGATTTTTTTCTTTATTGCTTCATGTAACTCTTGTTACATTTCCTTGTGTGTTTTATATTATTCATATTACTATATTATATTACCTTAATATAACATATATTTGGCAGCCATATAGGTTGTTTTCTCAGTATTTTTCTGTTGCAATTAAGCACCTAATTCGATCAGTAAAGAAATTAGTGATTGAAATAGAAATGATGAAAACCTATGGAGAATTTATCATTTTAAAGTTCATGATAGAACCATTCTTCAATTGATAGATGATCAGTGGATGAATAGGCAGTTCTCAAAGTTATCCAAGATATGAAGAAATGCTTCAAATCACTAATAATTATAGAAGTGCAAATTAAAGCAGCTCTGAGGTTCTACCTCACATTCATCAGATTGGCAAAGATGACAAAAATGTATATTGGCATGTTAGATAGGCTAAGGGGAAAAAATATATATAAATTTATTGTTGGTGGAACTGTGAATTGGTAGAGCCATTCTAGAAAGCAATATATAACTAGGTTCTGAGAGTCACTAAACTGTGCATTCCCTTTGACCCAATGAGGTCTTTTCTGGGTCTGTACCCAGAGCAAAAGGACACATATGTATAAAAAGTACTTGTAGCAGTTCTTTTTTTTAGTGGCAAAGAACATGAAACTGAGGGGGTACCTATCATTTGGGAAATGACTGAACAAGCTATGTTATATAAATGAATGGAATAATATGTTGTAAGAAATGATGAAGGGAAATTATTGAATTAATAAATAAAACTAAGAGCTGGTTTTAAGAAAAAACAATAAAATTGATAGACCTTTAGTCAATATGATAAAAAAGAAAGAAGAAAATCAAATTATGGGTATCAAAAATAAAAAGGGTGAACCTTCCTCTAATGAAGAGGACATTAAAACAATAATTAGAAATTATTTTGCTTAATTGTATACACATAAATTTGACAATCTTAGTGAAATGGATGAATATTTACAAAAATATAAGTTTCCCAGAGATTAATTGAAGAGGAAGTAAATTACTTAACCCCATCTCAGAAAAAGAAGTTGAACAAGCCATCAGCAAACTCTCTAGGGAAAAATCTCCAGGGCCAGATGGATTTCCTAGAGATTTCTATCAAACATTTAAAGAACAATTGATTCCAGTACTCTATAAACTATTTGGGAAAATTGGTGAAAAAGGAATCCCATTAAATTGCTTTTATGACACAAATATGGTATTGATACCTGAATCAGGAAGAGACAAAATGGAGAAAGAAAATTATAGACTAGTTTCCTTCATGAATAAAGATGCATTTTTTTTTTTTTTTTTGCTTTTTAGAGGGCAATTGGAGTTAAGTAACTTGCCAAAGGTTACATGGCTAGTTTTTGTGTTAGGTGTCTGAGGCCGGAGTTGAAGGCAGTTTTCAGAGGAAGAAATTAAAGATATCTATAAGCATATGAAAAAATGCTTTAAATCACTATTGATTAGAGAAATGCAAATCAAAACAACTCTGAGGTACCACATCTCACCAGCCAGATTGGCTAAGATGACAAAATAGGAAAATGACAAATGCTGGAGAGGATGTGGAAAAATTGGAATACTAATGTATTGTTGGTAGAGTTGTAAACTGATTCAACCATTCTGGAGAGCAATCTGGAACTATGCCCAAAGGGCTATAAATAAATACATACCCTTTGACCCATCAATACCACTTCTAGGGTTGTATCCCAAAGAGATTATAGAAGTGAGAGGAAGACCCATATGTACAAAAATATTTATAGTAGCTTTTTTTGTGGTGGCAAAGAATTGGAAATTAAGGGGATGCCCATCAATTGGGGAATGGTTAAACAAGTTGTGGTATATGAATGTAATGGAATACTATTGTACTATAAAATATGAGGAGCAGATGGACTTCATATTTACTGGAGAGACTTGCACAAACTGATGCTGAGTGAGAAGAGCAGAACCAAGAGGAATTTGTACACAATAACAGACACAACATATGTGTGACAACCAACTTTGATAGACTGGACTCTTCTCAGCAAAGCAAGGTTATAAGACAACTCCAAAAGAGTGAGGATGGAAGGAGATATCTATATTCAGAGAAAGAACTGGAAAGAACAGAGTTTGAATGCAGACTGAAGCAAACTACCTGCTCTCTTTCTTTTTCTTGTTTGGTTTTGTTTTCTCTTTCCCGTTGTTCATTCCATTAGTTAAAATCCTTCTTTACAACCTGACTAATGTCTAATATGAAAGTATTTGCAGATCCTATATTTGATTGCATGCCACCATGGAGGGGTGGGAGAGGAGGATAGGAAGGGGGAGAAAATTTGAAACTCAAGGGATTGTGGGACTGAATCTTACAAACTAAAAGTAAACAAACAGATTAATAAAGACAAAAAAAAAAAAGAAATGATGAAGGGTATGATATTAGAGGTACACCTAGGAAGACTTGTATAAACTGATACAGAGGCAAGTGAGCAGAGCCAGGAGAACAATGTTTACAGTAACAGCATCCATAAAGACAACTTTGAGAGACTTCCAGAGGACTGGTGATCTACAGTGCTACCCACTCCCTAACAGAGAGGTAATGAATTCAAGATTCAGAATTAGACGCATTTTTTGACATGGACAATATGGGGATTTATTTTGCTTGTTTTTGAATATTTATTAAAAATGCCTTGTTTTTCTTTAAAATTGAGGACTAGATGGTGAAGGTGAGAAAAAGAATGAATGCTTGTTAATTGAAAGATAAAAATAAGATGAAAGAAAAAAAATAAGTTTATGATTGCCAGTGGATCTGGACGTACAAGATATACTCTAGATCAAAGAAAAGAGAAGGATGAAGCTTCTCCAATGACAAGTATCTGATAAGCCCAGATTTTAAAAATACATGTATAAAAAAGAAGGGGCATATGACTAAGGAAATCTTCCAAAGTTGCATAGACTTACAAAAATAATATCTAGAAGACTAAGCCCCCAAATGAACTGAGATTATTTTTTCAAAGGCAGAGGGAGAGTTACAAAAAAAAAACCAAACCTTTTTAAAAGTTTGTTTGGGGGGGAAAGGATGAAGTCTACTCCATGGAACACATGGTATAAAACTAAACAATACAGAAAAAGCAGAGCAAGAGAAAAGATGGTGAAAGAGAGACTGAAGAACTACTTAGAGAGTTTACAAGGGTGTTAATAAAACTGTTAAAATGTTTTGATGAGTTGACCTGTGTAGTCACTTTAATTTCTAAGATTGTGTTCCTGTTGTATGAAATTAGGCAATAACATTTTTCAGAAGCTATAAAATTATCCCTAAAACACTTACTGTAAGCTTGAGCAAGTTCTTTCTACTCAGCTCTCTGAATATTACTTTCTCCCAGGTAGAAATGAAAAAAGTTTATGCATCTATCATTGTTAAAAATTGAGAGAGAATAAAAGAGAAGAGAGTGCTTCTAGCTGTTCACATATATTATAACACTGAATTAGTGACTGGAAGTGTCTTTGCTGTGGACTGTAGTTTTTTTGAAATTGTCTTCTGTTCTTTTAAACTCAGAGCGTGTGGTTTATTTTAAATTTGAAGGGCTACTGTAGTTTTTAATGAAGAAATCCAAAGAACAATTAAAAAAGATAAAATGGGAGCCTTTAAGGAGCTATAGTAAGGGAAAATTAACTGACATATAGTTGCTGATTTATACTTGGCAGTTTCAGAGTGGTTGTAATAATTTGATATAAAGATTAATAAGTAGCATGAATTATCATTACATGTCAGCAAGCATATCACTATTTTCGAATTTTCAGTGTTCATTTAAGCCGTTTTTGTTGTTTAAATTTCAGTGACATAATTTCAGATATGAAAATTGCCAAGTCATCTACATCTCGAATTTATGGCAGGCCAGACCATCAGATTCAGTTTGATGAAGGACATGGATTTTTGTCTTCAGAAGAGGCGTTGGAATATGACTCTAGGAAAAGGTACTTGTCTTTAATTCTCAATTTTTATTTGCCTTGTTTTCCTAACTATAAGTTTCCTTCTGTTCTTTTAGTTGTGAATTTTGACTGTGTATCTGCCTGCCCGTAGAGTATTAAGCAGAGAGGGGACATTAAAATCTATCCTCCCACTCTATGCTGCCCTATTCCCTTCACTGGAGGAAGATTCATCATCCATGTACATATATTGTTCTGGGAGCATTCATATTATAGGCCATATTTGAAATCCTCCTTTCTTTTGATTAGAGTTTTCCCAGATTGGGCTAGGTAAACCTGACCAAATCTTAGATAAACAATATTTGTCTGGCAACCTTATTTTCAGTTGTATATTAGTGATATGAAGTAAACTCTTACCAGCTTATATGAACATACCCTAATCTTTCTCCTTAGCAAGGGAAATCTTGGTGTTGAACCTTGCTACTGCTAGCACCCTAAAATGTGAAGTGCCCTAGAGAAATTGTTGAAATGATAAGATCATTTTACTTTATTATGGTAACTTGTAAGATGTTTCTCCTTTTTTGGTTGTTGTTGGTTCTCTGATTTAATTAGGCTCCATAGACTCAATGGTGATGTCTATTTATAGAGTCCTAGTTTCTCACTTTGGCAATTTTGGATCACCAATGGTGTGCTGGACATCTCCGTCTACACCTTATATTTGTTGTGTATCCAAAAGATAACTTGTCTTCTCCATTCCTCAGCTCCCTAAACCCATCCCTCCTCCAAACATTCCTGTTGCTGTTATGAGGGTCCCTCCATCCAGTTATCTATAACTCTTCCTTCTCCCTTACTTCCCATATTAAGTCAGTGGTCAAGTTTTATTCTACCTCCATAGCAGCTTTTCCCTTTCTTCCCTCCATTCAAATAAATGCCAACCTATTTCATTCCCTTATTAAGTTAATTTTGTAAATTAAATAAGAAGCCTATGTTGTACTAGGAGGGATATAACATGAGCATAGATGAATTACAAATTACAAATTACAAAGTTATTTCAGAAAACGGAGAAAGAAAAGGCCTTTTTAGAAATTGGCATCTGACCACTGTTAAACTGGTAGAACAGTGGAATTTTGTAGCTTATAGTTTGCTAGATTTTTTGGAAAATATTTGCTGAAGTCTCTTATACTATTCTTATGGAAAAGGTGAAGAGATGTGGATTGGAAGAGAGTGTAATGGATTCAGACTGCTGGAATGGCTAGATTCAGAATAGTTGTTAATGACTCAGTGTCAGCTTGATAGGAAGTCTGCATTGGAGTCACCAGGGCCTCTGTGCTTGGTCTTGTGCTGATTAACATTTTTGTAAGTGACTTAAAAGACATGCATGGCATGCAGATGGCACAAACTGGGAGAAATACCTAACACACGGCATGGTAAGAGTCAGGATCTAACAAGATCTTGACAGACTTGAACAACTTATTAAAACTTGAACTGGAAATAGATTAAAATGGTAGAGAAAAGGTATGGCCTTTCTGCTTCCCACCCTTTTTGATCCTCTTTTAATGGTTGGGAAGTAACTGTCTAAACCTGGGAGTAGTACAGTTTAAAGGAATGGTTTCTGTTTCCACACCTCCAGACATATTTTAGCATCTCTGTTTGTTTGGAAGGTGAGCTGCAGAATGGTACACTCCCCCCCTTCCCAAATGTCTCCCACTTAGATCTCACCAGTTGAAAGATTGTTTATATTAATGGGCTCCTCTCTTAAAATGCAGATATGCCCTGGGAATTTAAACTGATCAGCAATTCCTCCATTATTGAGAATTACCATAATCAGCTAATTAGATTCCTTCATAACTAGTTGAGATCTCTACTGTGGGGACAATTTGAATTGCCAGGAAGTGGGGAGGAGCTGTTATTTTAAGTAGAGAGCAGACCTGGAGGGCTTTGAATAATCAGAAAACTGTTAAAAAAAAAAGGGGCGGGGGGCGGCTAGGTGGCGAAGTGAGTAAGAGCACTGGTCTCGGAGTTGGGATGACCCGAGATCGAAACCGGCCTCAGAAAATGAGCACCCACACATAAAATAATGATTGGCCGTGTAACCTTGAGCAAGTTACTTAACCCCAATTGCTTTAAAAAAAAAAAAAGAAAGAAAGAAAGAAGAAGTAGAAGAAAAAAGCATTATGGGGTAGGAAATTGAAGCCCAGGAGGTTGAGAGGTAGAAAACCAATTTTGTCTGGGATCCTGATGTCAAAAATGGCTTTGCAAGCTATGAAAATTGTCTCTCTGCCTCTCTGCCTTGGGTACCTTAGGTTGCTGAGCCTCATCTTTCAGTACACAAACAGGAAAGCTTAAAAATCCTATGCTATACCACTCACACTTTCCAAATTCATTTGTGATGCACATGTATGTGTATGATCCAAATCTATTTTTTCATTGGCTATAAAAAACTTCCACTACTAATGCAGATGAGTGAATGTGTTCTGCATTTTGAAGGTATTGAGTTGCCCAGAGTCCTGAGAGGCATGTCACATTGGCATTTCACGTTGAAAATCCTGCCCATGAGAGCAGGAAGCAGTGAAATATGAAATAGTTCATCAGAGTGCAAAAACTTGAAGTATGGGAAGATAAGATTAACATGCCATTAATTATGACTAACTAAAAGACTATGAAGTTGAAATTACATGAATACTCTAAACACTCTTGACTGCTTTGTAAGTTAGAATGTTTTGATTTAGCTGTTATCTTTTACAATTAGAATTTACAGTATTTTATGCAGTTAAAAAGGCAAGAAATGGTATTCCCAATGTTGAATTTATAACTGCTAAATTAAGATTTAATAGTTTTGCCATTACATTAGGTTTTCTTATGACTTAAATTGAAATAAATCAACTGTAAAATAATAGCATATTATACTAATCCTGTTAGTAGGAATGTTGGGAGTTGAGCTGCATTACCTAATGAATTGCCTTATGAAATAAAAATTCAAAGGTATAAAACCTCATTTTGTCTCTTACCAAGATGTCAGTCTGGTTTGGGTCAGAATTTGTTTCAATTTCTACCTTTAAAACATTTCATGTAAAATTTTTTTTTGTAAACAACTTAAAATTGGAGCATATAAAAACGTTCTTAGGAAATATATTTTCCCCTTTGGTTTTAGGGAAGAATTATTCACGGGGAGGAGACTTAATGTTTTCCCTGTGGCTGGAACAGCCCCTGAAGAGGCACCTGAAACAGGTTGGTTATGAAACAACAATAACAAATTACTTTCTCAAGAATTCATTTCTCAAAGACCTCAGTGTTTTATATTCATAGTGGCAAAGTATTTGAATATTCTATCCTGTTAATGGCCTAAATCTTAGATAGAAATGGTCATTAATTACATCACTAGCTTTCCTAAATGAACACTCTCCATTCTTTATGATGGGTAAGTTATATATTCTCCCCTGTTTAACTACAAAATGTTATTTATCATAACAGCTTAGAAATATGAAGGAAAACACTCATGGCCTATTCTTTTTCTCTTGTAATTAGTCTTTTTACTCCAAATTCTCCTGTCTTCTTTTTCAGACTTAGAAGTAAAATTCCTTAGTTTTCAGTTATAATTAGAAGGAATTATTTTTACATATGTTACCTAGAGGCATGGGATTAAATACTGCCTCATTTGTTAAGTAGGCCTGATTTCATTTGCCCTTCCGCCGATGCATGTGCAACTCTAAATGAGTTTCTGTGACTAAAAAAAAATTTTAATCAGGTTACTTTATTAAGGATCTACTACTGTGTGCCAGGCACAATGCTAATTGCTAGGGATACAATTAAAAGGAAAAAGATAGTCCCTACCCTCAAAGAACTCACAGTCCAATAGGGAAGACCACAAGCAAAAGATAAATACAAATAAGCTATATGCATGATAAATAGGAAATAATAAAAAGGGGAGCAGCATTAGAATTAAGAAGGGTTGAAAAAGACTTCTTTGGTGGCCATCTTTTTGTCTTTCCAGTGATGAAGTCATATACGCTTGCTTAGTCAGCCTTCCCAACTTCTTGGGACTACCAGAACTTATGTTTCATTTCTTGTTGTGGTTTTTTTTTTTTCTATTTGGAGGTGGGGAAGGCAGGGCAATTTGGGTTAAGTGACTTGCCCAAGGTCACGTGGCTAGTAAGTGTTAAGTGTCTGAGGCTGAATTTGAACTCAGATCCTCCTGACTCCAGGGCCGGTGCTTTATTGACTATGCCACCTAACCACCCCTTGTGTTCCATTTCTATAATGTTTGCTAACGCAGGGTCACCTCCATGACATAATGAAATACTAGGAAAAGACTTTAGTAGAGGGGATTTTGTTAAATGTTTTCTAACATTGGTGGCCTCCTGAATTAGTTTAAAACATAGTCTGAGTGTTTCATTGACTTTCTTTAGGAAAGAGAAACCCAATAATTAAATAGTAAATTAAGGCTAAAAGATCTTATCAGTTATAATAAAATGGTGCATGCTCACCACTTAGGACATTTATTCTGAGATTCGCTAAAAAAATTTTTAGAAGAAAACATTGTGTCCCTAAAGTCACTTTGATTATAAATATGACTTAGTTTACTATAAGGTCTCTATAGTGAGTTTTGTAGAATATTGTTTATTAGATTTTAACCAAAACCACATCTTAAAATTTTCGTTCTATACAAACTTGGACTTGTAAGTCATTAAGTTGAAATTCCAGAGTTATATTTTATTTAAGGTTGCCTTCAGAGGGACACCAGGCTGAAAATAAGTCAACTTTTTTGGGGGGGGGCAGGGGAGGTGAGGAAGGCAGAAATGTGGGGAGAATTAGAAACTTCTTTGTTATTTAGTATTAATTTTTTTCTTTTCTATAACTTTTGAGTTGTGTTACAAAAGTTTTTTTTTTTAATTAGTTGGTTGCTTGCAACAAATTTTCCAATAGAAACAGTGTATGTGAAGATTAAATTGCAGATAGCCCACAACATAGGCTAACCTGACAGATTTAGCACCATGTATAACATGCTTCTATGGGAAAACACATTTTAAACTATGGTAGAGGAAAACACTCAAGCATTGGGAACCTATCTCCTCTCCTCCTACTGAAAAGATAAGATTAATACTATAAATGTATCCTCACAGCTACTGCCCATGGAGTACATGACAAGAAAATAACTTTTTGTGTTTGTGGCGTAGAGAACTTTGTATCAGGCTTCATGGAGAGCGGATCTTTATATGTGTGAGATATTTGTAAGTCAGGGCATGTTTGTCATTTCCTCGATTATCTGAAAATAGAGATTATATATTTGATATATTGACATTGCAAAAAGCATGTACTATAGAGAAGGAATTGTGTACTGTGGTAGAAGGATGATACTGAGGGGGCGGAGCCAAGATGGCGGAGTAGAAACAGCATTTCCAATGTGCTCTGCCCCACACAAATTTCAAACAATGTGAAAGGGAGCTCTGAACAACTTCTGGAGCCACAGCACCCACAGAACGGCACAGAGAAGCTAACCTCCTGCTGAGGATAGCCCAGCAGCCCTGCAGGGAGCGGCCAGTGCAGCGCTCTGAGAGCAGGCAGCACAGCGTGCTGAGAAGGATGATACTGAAATAAGCTTTCAGACATACCTACAAGGCCTCTGAAGCACTGTTTCTCTTAAGATGATTACAGTTGAAGTTCCTAGATTTTTTTTGTATTGGTGCCTATAGATACATCCTTCTTGTCAAATATTGGTAAATCAGACAAACAGCCAAATCCCAAATAGAGAGTCAAAACTTAAGTATTTAAACTACTCTGAAGGACAAAGCTGTCTCTTTCCAAGAGGCCCATTTATATGACCCTGTTTATTCAGAGAAGCTCATGCTTTCCATTTTCTACACCTATTATCATTACTTGACACCATGACTATATCTCAGCTTTAATTTTCATCTCCTTAGTTTGTTTCCACATGAATGGCATGACTAGAACATTTGCACCAAGGTTGCAATCATAGTAAAGAATGGGCTATACAGAATGATGACATCTGATTATATGGTATATTTTCATTCATTCAGATGGTGAGCCTACTATTTGCACTTTAAAGCCTTTGGGGCAGTCATATAAGTTAAGAGGAGAACAAGATGAAGTGCAGCACCACCATTTGGACATTTTAAATTGGATATCCTGCAGACTTTGCAAACTCAGCATGTCCAAAACTGAGCTGATTATCTTTTCCCCAAACCCTTTTCTCTTCTAGACTTCCCATTTCTGTTGAAAATACTGCCATTGGCCAGTCTCCCAGATTTGTAACCCCAGCATTATCCTTGACTCATGTTCTTTGTCATCTCACATATCCAGTCAATTACTAAATCTTGTCATTTCTACCTGCACAACATATTTCTCATTGGAACTCTTCTTTATGTTCACATAACTACTACCTTATTTCAGGCCCTTATCAGCTTCTTGCCTAGATTATTGTAACAGTTTCCTAATTGCTCTCCCTGCTTCAAGTCTCACACCATTGCAGTCTATCCTACAAGTTGCTGCTAAAGTAATTTTCCTTTAATGCAAATCTGACTGTGACTTCCCTACTCAGTTAACCCCAGTAGCTTCCTATTGCTTCTAGAATAAAACATCAACTCTGTTTAACTTTTAAAGGCCTACATACCTTAGACCCAACTTATATTTCTAGGCTCATTGGATAGAGCTTATATTTGTGATTCATCTTTAACAGGCTTCTTTCAGTTTTTCACTTATAACTGCTTCTCATGTCTCTATTCCTTTACACTACTAGCTGTTCTTGCTGCCTGGAATGCACTCTGCACCATTCCTTCCTCAAGGACAGTCTTTTTCATGAAATTTTGCCTTATTTTCAGAAACTAATGGTGCCCTCCTTCCCGAATTATCTTCCATTTAACCATTTTGTATATATTTGCATCTATTCTTTTTATTCATGCTGTATTTATTTATTTATGTACTTATTCTTTTTTTCATTAGAACTTAAGATTCTTATGGATTGTGTCATTTTTTGTACTTCAGTGCCTGGTGCTTATTAAATTCTTTTTAGTTACTGTAGTAAAGCACATGAAGCTTATACAATGTGATTCCTTCTGAAGTCTTAAGAATTAAAATGGGTTTTTCTAGTGGGAATTTTATGAGAATTATTATGAATAACACTAATCACATTATTTGTATTGATGCCTTACTGGTCATCAGAACTAAGAAATCCTTAATTCTTATTTTGATGGCATCTAACATTCCAGATGGCAAACAATAATTAACAAGATCAAGTTCAGTTTTAATAATAGCTAACATTAATGTGGGAATTTGTTTATTTGATTATGCATGCTTATACATGTACATATATACATATACATACATTATACATATACAAGAAAGATTTTGTTTTTCTTTTCAATGGGAGAAAGAAGTAGAAGGGAGAGCAGGTAGATATATTTTTGGGAAAAAAAGTTAAACTAATACACTCTTGGTGGAGTTGTGAACTGATCCAACTATTCTGGAGAGCAATCTGGAACTATGCCCAAAGGGCTTATTTATATAAGTGCATACCCTTTGAACCAGCAATACCACTTCTAGGGTTATATCCCAAAAAGATCAGAAAAGTGGGAGGAGGACCCATATGTACAAAAATATTTATAGCAGCTCTTTTTGTGTGTCAAAGAATTGGAAATCAAGGGAATGCCCATCAATTGGGGAATGGCTGAACAAGCTGTGGTATATGAGTATAATGGAATACTACTGTGCTATAAGAAATGAGGAACAGACGGACTTCATAATAACCTGGAGAGACTTATATAAACTGATGCTGAGTGAGAAGAGCAGAACCAGGAGAAATCTGTATACAATCAAAGACACAATGTATGTGTGACAACTAATTTCAATAGACTGGGCTCCTCTCAGCAATGTAAGGTTATAAGACAACTCCAAAAGACTCATGATGGCTTTTAAAGAGATATCCACATCCAGATTGAGAGCTATGGAGTCTGAATGCAGGTTGAAACAAACTACTTGCTCTCTTTCTTTTTCTTGTTTTGTTTTGTTTCCTCTTTCCCACTGATCATTCCATCGGTTATAATCCTTCTTTGCAACCTAATGATTAATGTGAAAATATTTGTAGATCCTGTATTTTAGTACATGCCACCATGACAAGAGGAAGAAGGGAAAGGGAGGGGGAGAGAAAATTTGAAACTCAAGGGACTGTGAAACTGAATGTTGTAAACTAAAAATAAATATTAAATAAAAAAATTTTTAAAACATGTACACAGTAAAAAAAAGTTAATTTAAAAAAGAATTAAAAGGCATCTGGGACTTTCTAAATTTTGTTCTTTTCTGGAATGTTTACTTTTGCCTCAGCTTTTGAAATGTAATAAAACCTGTTAGCCAAAATAATAATAACAAAGTAACTACTGATATTTTAAGGTATTTAACATATATGATTTCAGTTAATCCTCAAAAATAAGCTGTAAGATACATAGTAAAACTATAATTCTTTTTATAGCAGAAAAAACCACAGTTCAAAAAAATGAAATTTCTTGTTAAAATTCACGTTGTTTATAAGGGGGCAGGCTCAGTATTCAAGGCACTTCCTGTTAGACTAAATCTTGGTTATGAAGGCACCCTTACGTAAAATACCATAAGCTTACTTCTGTAGGAAGAGACATCATTTTTCATTGGTTTCTTTTTCCAGCAAATAAGAAGTTGAACCTTCTCCATATTAAAAGAAAACTTAAGGGGCGGCTAGGTGGCGCAGTGAGTAGAGTGCTGGCCCTGGAGTCAGAAGGACATGAGTTCAGATCCGGCCTCAGACACTTAACACACACAAACAAAAAAAAACCTAGCTGTGTGACCTTGGGCAAGTTACTTAACCTCAATTGTCCTCCAAAAAGCAAAAAAAAAAAAAAAAAAAAGAAAGCTTAAATCATTATATCATTCACAAAAATTAACCTTTCTAGTGTTTCCTAATTATAACTAATACGTGAAATAGTCTTATGGACTTTATCTTATAAATTCCATTAGTCTAAAAACCTAACATTAATGTTCAATTTTAACTTTTTGGGGTAAAGTTCTTTATGATTGCACTTATTTGAAATAATTTGTTTACTACAGAGACATCACCCACACTTTGGGATGTGGAATTTGCTAAACAGTTAGCCAAAGTAAATCAACGACTTCCCCAGAATGCTTTTGAAGAGATGATCCAGTGGACAAAAGAGGGAAAACTGTGGACATTCCCAATTAACAATGAAGCTGGTATGTCTTTTTTTTTTTTTTCAGATTAAAAGATAGAAACTACTTCTGGTAGATTTTCGAATTTAAGCTCCATATATGTATATTATTTTGAGTAAATGCATTCATATTACCTAGAAATGAGTTTTTGGAGAGATTTCAGATAAGACTTTTAGATTTCCATTTATTCCTGGCAACTTAGTAAGGAAACGTGAAAAAATTACCTGGCAAAAGTCCATTCTCGATGTCATATGCTAATAAAGTTTATCATATCCATTTAAGTAGTGATGACTTTTTATATTCTAAAGAGATTATGGTACGGCACTTCTCATGCATTATAGACTTGAACAGGTTTATCAGGACTTTAAAATCTTCACTGTATAAAAGCACTGAGTTAAAAGTACCTCAGCTTATCTACATCAGCCTATATATCTGAAACATTAATTCCGCTATAGGAAATGATTTTCTTATAAATTGAATGTGTTGTTGAGTTTGAAGTCTTATGCAAACTTTCCATGAGAAGCCATGATTCTTGGTGCCTTCTTTTTTCTATTCCCCTTGAATGCTGGAGCTTCCTAAATCAAGAGGAAAACTACCTTGCTACAGTATATTTATTTATTCTGTTTTGCCATCAGCCAAAATGTATCCAGTATTTTCTGAATATTCTTTTGAATAGTTTTCATTCAGAATAGAGCCTTTGAATTTCTTTGATGGGTCAGAAAAGGTAGGGCACTGAATTGGATAAAAACAACAAACCTTTACATAGGTTTTAGGAAATTTAAATAGAATTTTTGACTTTTTGATTTTTAATTAGCACTGTAACAGATTTTTATTTTGAATGGGAATACTATTTTTAAATGTTATGTGTGTGTTTTCAATTGAATAATAAATAGAATGGAAAAATTTTAATACACCAGGTAGTCCTGAAATAGTTTTCCTTTCCTTTATTTTTAAGGAAGGTTGCATTTTACAGAAGCCTTTTTGAGTCTTGCTGAATTTTCTCTTGTTATATTACAATGTTACTGTGCAAATACTCAGGTGTTACATTTTTATTCATGTTTTAAAATGTTTATATGTTCATGAACTATAAAACAGAACAAAATAGAATTGGTTAAAAAGAAAAAATCTCAGGAGTCAAGATGGCAGAGTAGAAACAGGACTTCTGCACAGCTCCTGCTTCCACCTCCACCAATTCATGTAAAAAATTACTCTAAACAAACTTTGGAACTACAGAACCCACAAAATGACAGAGAGAAACTAACTTCCCACTGAAGACAGTCTAGCAGGCAGACAGGAAGTAGCCAGTGCAGTGCTCTGGGAGCCAAGCCCAGTCCCGCATGAACTGGAGGTTTTAGCCTCAGGGTGGCCACAACCAGCCCCCGATGGAGGTACTTCACATCATCCTCAGCTATGGCAGTTTCCAGAATTATAAACCCATAGATGCTAAGGACAAAGTGAGAGGTCAATGTAGTGTGGACTTTGGGAACTGGTAGTTTGGGAGTTCAGTCCGGCCTTTACCCCCTGGAGGGAGAAGTGGCTGAGGTGTCACAGCTGCCACCATGTGCCTGCTTCAGAGCTCCTGGCCTGCAGATTGTAGGGGAACCAAGAAACCAGTGTGAGGTGTAATCACTCTTGCTTTAACCTGCTTGGATCTGGATTGCATGTGGAGGCTTCAGAGAGGACACCCAACTAATAGCTCCAGCAGCTGTGAAAACCCCAGCAATTGGGACAAAGCTCCCCTCTCTGGTAGCAGAGTTCTACTGTGGCAAAAAGCTCAAAAGTCAGGTGCTAACATGAGCAAGCAAAGGAAGCAAAGCAAGCAGAGCAGTCTGACATTAGACTCCTATTTTGGGGACAAAAAGGATCAAAGCATGGAATAGGAAGACAACAAAGTCAGAACTCCTGCACCAACAGCTTCCAAGAAAAATATGAGGTGGTTACAGGCCATAGAGGATTTTAAGGAGGATTTTGAAAGCCAAATAAGAGAAATAGAGGAAAAATTGGGAAGAGAAATGAGAATGATGCAAGAAAATTACGAAATGAGAGTCAGCATCCTGACTGAAGAAAATAACACCTTAAAAAATAGATGAACTCAAATGGCAAAAGAGGCTCAAAAAGCCAACGAGGAGAAGAATGCCTTAAAAAGCCGAATTTGCCAGATGGAAAAAGAATCTCAAAAGATCACTGAAGAGAATCATTCCTTCAGAATTAGATTGGAGCAAATGGAAGCTAGTGACTTTATGAGAAATCAAGATACTATTAAACAGATCCAAACAAATGAAAAAATAGAAGGCAATGTGAAATATCTCATTGAAAAAACCACTGGCCTGGAAAATAGATCCAGGAGATCTATTTTTTAAATTATTTTTAAAAATTGTTTTAAAAATTATTTTAAAAAATTTAAAATTATTGGACTAGGGGTGGCTAGGTGGTACAGTGAGTAAGAGTGGCAGCCCTGGAGTTGGGACGACCTGGGATCGGATCCAGCCTCAGAAAATGAGCACCCACACATAAATAATGACTGGCCATGTAACCTTGAGCATTACTTAACCCCAATTGCTTAAAAAAAAAATTATTGGACTACCTGAAAGCCATGATCAAAAAAAAAAACCTAGAAATCATCCTCAAAGAAATTCTCAAGGAAAATTGCCCTGATATTTTAGAACCAAAGGGCAAAATAGAGGTTGAAAGAATCTATCAATCACCTCCTGAAAAAGATCCCAAAAAGAAAACTCCTAGGAATATTATAACCAGGTTCTGGAGTTCCCAGATCAAGGAGAAAATATTACAAGCAGCCATGAAGAAACAATTTGAATACTGTGGAAACACAATCAGGATAACTCAGGACCTGGCAGTTTCTACATTGAGGGATAGAAGGGCTTAGAATATGATATTCTGGAGGTCAAAGGAGCTGGTATTAAAACCAAGAATCACCTACCCAGCAAAACTGAGTATCATGTTTCAGGGGAAAATATGGTCATTCAATGGAATAGAGGACTTTCAAGCATTCTTGATGAAAAAACCAGAGTAGAATAGAAAATTTGACATTCAGATACAAGAAGCAAGAGAAGCATGAGAAGGTAAACAGGGGAAAGAAATCATAAGGAACTTATCAAAGTTGAACTATTTACATTCCTACATGGAAAAACGATAATTGTAACTTATGAAACTTTTCTCAGTATGAGAATAGTTGAAGGGAATAGAAATGTGTGTATATGTATATATGTATATGTATATATACATGTATATATGTGTATACATGTATACACATGTGTATGTATACATACATGTATGTATACATAATCTATATGTCTATATAGGAATGTATATGGGCATATGAATACATATGTATGTGTATATATGTGTACAGGTATACATAGACAGAGGGCACAGGACCAATTGGATAGGAAGAATGTTACTTAAAAGGTGAAATTAAGAGGTGAGAGGGGAATATAATGAGAGGAGATAGGGAGAGACAGAATGGGGTAAATTATCTCATATAGAAAAGGGAAGGGAAAACTATTACAGTGGAGGGAAAAAACAGGAAGGCAAAAGGGAATGAGTCAACCTTATTCTAATTGAATTTGACTTAGGGAGGGAATGATATACACACTAAATAGGGTATCTCACCCTATAGGAGAGGAGGGGGCAAGGGGATGAGAGGGGGGATAATGGAAGGGAGGGCAGGCTGGGGGGAGGGAAGTTGGAAGCACCTACTTTTGAAAAGGGACAGTATCAAAGTAGAGAATAGAACAAGTGCAGGGTGGGATAGTATGGAGGGAAATATAGTCGGTCTTGCACAATATATCCACTGTGGAAATGTTTTGCATAGCTACACATGTACAACCTATATTGAATTGCTTACCTTCCCAGTAAGGGTGGGTGATTAGGGAAGAGGGGAAAGAATCTGGAATTCAAAGTTTTAAAATCAAATGTTTAAAAATATATACATACTATTATTATTTTGCATGTAACTGGGAATGAGATATACAGGCACTGGGGCATAGAGATCCAGCATGCTCTACTGAAAAGTCAGAGGGGGAATGGGGAAGATAGGGGAGAGAGCAGATTGGGGGAGGGGATCTTTAGTGGGATTGCTATTTTGGGGTGGTGGGTAGGGGAAAAATGGTGAGAAAATTTGTAACTCAAAATCTGTGGAAATGAGTGAGACAAACTAAAAAATAAAGAGAAGGGGGAAAAGAATGTGCAATCAAAAAAGAAAAAAATCTCTCCTCACAAAAACAATTTCATTCATTCCTAAAACATCAGTAAGTTTTATGCAAATTGGGTGTTTTTTTGATAACATAGTGTTCCAGTATAATTGGGTATGAACTTGTATTATATGCTTTGGATAGCTGGACTTTTTGTATTCCTGTACATTTTTAAAAACTGTGCACAGTATAACTTTTGAATCTGAAGTATCAGCAGTATTTTCTGGTGCAAGTGACTACCAAGTACAATTATAGGGAGGTAAATCAGGGCACATTGTCATAACAACTATGAGTTTTCTATTTCCATTCAGCAGTCTTGAATTTCAGCACCTAGCAAAAATTTATCTTACAGTCAATAAAGTTGCTGGGAATGTTTAGTCTCTGAGAAAGGGGGAAACATCTGTTTTGATCAGTCAGGGAAGAAAAATGTGACAGGTATCTATATACACTGCATATTATTGATGCCACAATGTAGGAAAAGGAGGTGTCTCATTTCCAGCTCCTTAAGACATTTGAATATTTGAAGGAAAAAACAGGAAAGAAACCATGGAAACTTTTTGAATTTGATCTCCCTCTTAACCACACATTTGTAAACTTGTAAAGACTTTGAGGAACCTGCACTGTGACCTGGTCCCTCACAATAGGGGGTTATTTTCCTTTTGTTGTCCTTGGTATTTAATTTTCATTTTTTTAAAAAGTTATCAGATATGTTCTTCTCACTTGTCATTAATAACTTCCATGAGGATTTATACACATTCCTTTGGCAAAGGAAATTCCATTGTTGCTTTACTTAAAACAGTCTTTATTCTTTATGAGATAAATTAAGTTTTTCTTTAGTTCAGTGATTGAACAAATGTGAGTGTTGGAACATTATAATTAAAATGACACTTTGTGTGTTTACAGTTAACTTGTGTTTTTTTTTTCTGGTATCAGAAAGTAAGAAAAGGGGTATGTGTGTGTTAAAAAAAACTTTTATATTTATGACACTTAAAGTAACATCTAAATTAACTTTCAAAATTCAAAGTGGTTGTCTCTTTCACAATTCTTCACACTTCTTGGACATTTTCAGAGGCTATGATGACATTAACTAGGTACAAGAAGTTTTTTTTCCATGTCTCTTAAGTATTGGGCTGAGGAAAAACTAAACCTTTTATGGATTTGACTGTTGAATAAATTTAGGAATAATTACATAGCAACACCCAGTTAACAACTGGGAACTGTGTTCCTTGAATATGTTCCCAAGCAAGAATTGTCTTTAATCGAAACAATAATAATTGTGTTTGGGGAAATAATGAGATGTTACCCAAAGTCAGTAATTCTCTATTTTGAATTATATCAATTGTAATTCTTTTGACTCCTTGTTCCTTTTTCATTGCCACACTTTCACAATACATGGCATAGAATGAGCTGATTTGAACTTGCTCAATTCATGTGACAACCTATTCACCTGAGCACCTATTTTATGCAAGGCAATCTGCTTGGAGTAACGGGGAAGAAGTTTAATATTGTAGAGCCCATGTTGGTATGTTCTTTGATATTTAGGCCAAGACATTGCTAGAAGAAACTCATGGGGGTAGCATGGAGCAAATCTAGAGCAGACATTCTCAACCTTCGTTTGTGTCACGGACATGAAGTAGAAACATAATTCAGAGTGAAGATGACTAAATTTAATCCAGTGCCCAAAGATATTCTCTATGCAAAAATAGTTTGGAGATTATTGTTATAAACTGGCTTTTGCCCTAGTGCATTTTTTTTTTTGCGTCACTTAGGTATTATAATGACACTGGGGTTAAGTTCTTGGTGAAAATTTCCATCCTGTTATGTGTATCTCTTATTTCTGGTTTTTTTTTTTTTTAACTTCCTTTGGCAGATCAGACCTGAAATAACAGGTGTTTTCACTTAAGAGACATTCTTGGCTAAAATGATTACAAACCCCCTCTCTGATGGTACAAGGGTAATAAGAAACATGATTAGTCTTTCTCATCCTTGTACTTCCTCATGCATTTTCTTCACTCCCTTCACCTTCCTTACCAATTAGTGGATAAAATAACCTCTTGCCTGCCTATCCTAGACTTTCCAAAATAAGTACCTAGATCATATCAGACTTGAGGATAGGGGTGGAATTGTAATTTCATTGATATAAGAATCTCTTTGAATGAGAAAACTACCTCTACAAATCTGCATTTCATAGATTAGTGGATCAGTTTCTAATATGAAAGAATATTTCTGTGTATTTGTCATAAAAGGATGCCAACTTATTTAATAGTTTCAGTGAAAATTTCTTTTCAACTTATAATGGCTTGCTTATTTAAATGAGATTGCTGTCATCATGTGGGTCTCAACACATCACAAATGTGGAAAAAAAAAATCCAGCCCCCAAAAGTAGCTATGAGAAATTCAGAATTAATTACTGCACCAGTTTACAGAAACATATATGGGAAATAAATATATTCATTTTAAGTCTTTTGTGAACAAACCTTTCATTCTTATTCCTAATTGGTAGAAAGAGCAATAAGCTGACTCAGGGCTTTTAATATATTTCTGATTTATATTTTTGTATACATTCAAATGATATGTGTTTTGGCTCATTTTCTAGGTATTGATGATGATGGTGCTGCTTTTCATGAACATATATTTTTGGATAAATACCTGGAAGATTTTCCAAAGCAAGGACCAATTCGTCATTTCATGGAACTAGTTACTTGTGGACTCTCAAAAAACCCATTTCTAACTGTTAAAGAAAAAGTTGAGCATATAGAATGGTTTCGGAATTATTTCCATGAAAAAAAGAATATTCTTGAAGAAAATAACATTCAGTTCAACTGAAAACATGGACATTTTTATTTTTTTGGAGATGGACACTATCACAGAATATATAGAGATTTTACTTTTCCCCCTCATGTTAATTTGTGGTGAATAATTGTTGTAATTGATTTGCTTTACAAAAACATTAAATTGTTTAAGAGATTAGCCATGGTGGCTGAAAAACTTCTTAGTTTTAAAATTTCATTCTATAGATAATAAAAATTATGACATGAGAATTTTAATTTCAGAGAGATGTGTCCAATCATTTTTTCTTTATCAAGAAGCCATATTTCAGTCAAGCAATAAGGATTTCTTAAGCATTTATAATGTTCCAGGCACCGTGCTAAAACATTGGAGCTACAAGGCAGAAATGAAACAGGAAACACTATCTGCCTTCAAGGAGCCTTCCATGGAGATATATATGCTGGCAGCAATAAAATAATTAGGAATGATATTTTACAAGCAAGAGTTGAAGGTAGAATTGCTTTTTGTATTATAATACTAATCATCTAAAATGTGAGGGGATGCTATAGAGAAGTAGCCTTAGGAAAAGAGATTATAGTCTATTTTGAAGATTCTTCTGGGTTTTTTTTTCCTCCTAGTATGCTCTCCTGTGTCCCTGATGGGAGCGTGGTCCATGTGTCCTATAAAGTCAGAACCATTTAATTGTTTTGTAACATGTGCTGGTCACAGAATAAACTTGTAGATTTCATGAGCAATATGATTGGAATATCAGAAGAGAAAAGTAAACATTGAAAAATTAAGGGGCAGCTAGGTGGCACAGTGAGTAAGAGCGCTGGCCTCAGAGTTGGGATGACCCGAGATCGAATCCAGCCTCAGAAAATGAGCACCCACACATAAATAATGACTAGCCATGTAACCTTGAGCAAGTTACTAAACCCCAATTGCTTAAAAAAAAAATTAAGTTTATTCTTATAAAGTTAAATTATTGTTTTCCTGGAACATAGTAGATGCTTAATAATTCTTATTGACTCTTTCTTTTACTTGACTGGACTGGGAGACTAAAATATACATGCCTAGCAAGTCATTTATTAAGCACCTGCTTTGTGCCAGGCACTATGCTAAGTGTTGGGGCTATAAAGAAAAGTACAAGACAGTACCTGTGATTGAGCTCACAATCTAAAGGGGGGATGGCACTTACTACCTGTATAAACAACCCATACACAGAATAAGTAAAAAATAATCTACAGGTAGAGAGAAGGCACCAAAATTAGGAGAGATCAAGAAAGGATACCTATATAAGGTGGTATTTTAGCTGGAACTTCAGAGAAGCCAGAAGGCAAAAGAGGAGAAAGAACATCCCTTGCATGGGGTACCTGGGAAGCTCAGCCCAGAGAGAGTAAGAGGGTCAGACAGCTGATCATAAAGTGATTACAGGAGACCTATTGCTGGCACTGGGTACAGTTAGCACTGATTGGCAGCTCTCTTGCCCATATGCAGTTCTGGTCATAGTTCCAGGGTAGAGATGAGCACTTATGATTGGTCACAAGGGAACAGGGGTCCTGGTCACAGTTCCAGAGCCAAGAGAAGTGCTAGTGTTTGTGGCTAAAAGAGAGCAATGGCCTTTCCTGGGTAAAGACCAGAACATAGACCAGGAGAGCAGTGACCATACCTTTACCATGGTAACACTACCTTGGAGGCACAAAAAAAACTTGCAGACCCTCAGAACTAGCTCTGAAAACAGCAGAAGGAAAAAGCCTGAAGCTTGGAACATTCCACCCCACCCCCCATCCCAGTGAGCAGAGCCTAACTTTAACATAGAGTTCAAAGTCAAGAAGTAAGCTAGAAAAATGAGTAAAAGCAGCAACAACAAATCTACTATGGTGGCAGAAGAAGACAATAACCAAAAAATTGTTACAACCAAAACCTCAAAGAAAATGCCAATTGGGCACAACCCAACAAGAACTCCTGGGACAGAAAATGATAAGGAAAAGAGAAAAAACATTGGGAAAAGAGTGATGCAAAAAAATTATGAAAAGAGAATTAACAGCTTGGTAAAAGGTCAAAAAATACCAAAGAAAATAGCATCTTAAAATGCAGAATTGACCAAATGGAAGAAAGAGGTACAAAAATTCACCAAAGAAAACTCTTTAGGAAGCAGAATTGGTCAAATAGAAAAAGTAAATAATTCCTTAAAAATTATATTTGGGTAAGTGGAAACCAGACTCCATAAAACCTCAGAAAATAAAATAGTCAAAAGAATGAAAAATAGAAGAAAATATGAACTATCTCATTAAAAAAAACTTATTTAGAAAATATATTGAGGAGAGATAATTTAAGAATTATTATCAGAAAACCATGATAAAAGAATAAATAAAAATTTAAAAAATTTCAAGAAAGTATCAAGGAGAACTGTCTTGATAATCTTAAATCCAGACAGCAAAATATAAATTGAAAGAATTCATGGATTACCTGAAAGAGATTCCAAAATGAGGACTCCCAGGAATATGATAGCCTAATTCCAGAAGTCACAGGTTAAGGAGAAACTTGAAAGCAGCCAGAAAGAAACAGTTCAATATTGTGGAGCTGCAGTCAGGACCACACAAGATTTAACAACTTTTATTGTTAAAGAGCGGAGAACTTGGAATATGATATTCTGGAAGGCAACAGAACAAAGATTACAACCAAAACTAAGCTACACAGCAAAATGGAGTATAATCCCTCAGGGGAAAAGTAGGTATTTAATGAAAAAGAGAATTTTCAAGCATTCCTGATGACCAGAACTGAATAGAAAATTTGGTGTTCTTACATAAAAATAAATAGGAAAAAGAAATCATAAGGGACTCAATAAAGTTAAACTATTTACATTCCTATATGGGAAGATGATTTCATGTAATTGCTAAGAACTTTATCAGTATTAGGGCTGTTAAAAGAAGTTTACATTAAGGGCATGGGCAGCTAGGTTGGTGCAATGGATAGAGTGCCAGGCCTGGAGTTAGGAATTCCTGACTCATGTTCCTGATTTAAAATCTGGCCTCAGACACTTACTAGCTGTGTGACCCTGGGCAAAACCCTGTTTTTCAATTTGTTGTAAATTAGTAAGAAGATTTTAGGACAATTACATTCAGTTCAGTTCAACAAGCATTTGTTAAACACTTACTATGTGTCAGGCTCTATGCCAGGGCACTGGAGTTACAGAGAAACAAATGAGAAAGTCATTTAACCCTTTAAGGAGCTTACTGGGGGCAAACAACATGAACAGGGAAAAGTCTCTTGAAGGAGGGGACATGTACTGAGCCTAGAAAGTAGCTAAAGATTTCAAAAGCCCTGAGGGCAAGGAAGGAACACCATTCCAAACATGAGGGTCAAGTCTGTACAAAGTATGGAGGTGGGACATGTTAATTAGGAACAACATCAAACAGGTTTATTTAAAATGTGCTATATAATTAAGTGGGCCCTTTAAAATTATTTTCATCATGCTATTTATTTGGGGACAAGGGTGAAAAGACACAGCTGATGGGGGTCAGAATAGCTGAATTCTAGTCTCGGCTCTATTCACGTTTGATGAGAACTTGATCAAATCATTTAATCTGAGATTGTTTCCTATACAGTAAGATGATAATGGCTCACACACCTATATAGACTTTTACCTGCCCTGGTACTTAGGGAAATTGTTGTGAGAATTGCCTTAGAAAGTGCTTTGCAAACGATAAAATGCTAAATATAATTATCTCAGTATCTCTGCAGCTATTTGGGGACCAACCCAGAATATTGTGGAACAGCCTTTAATACTCTGCAGGTACCATTTGGCCTCCAGTTGTTTTCTGTTGTAATCTCCCTTCTACCTCTCAGAATTTTGTGAACTTTCTCTTGAGACATTTCTTTAGAACTTGGCATTTTTTACTTGAAAAATGACACTGGTGATTAATAGGCAAAAGTTAGGTTTTCTGCATAGATTTGAGGAAGGTTAGATTGCCTGAAATTGGATACCACTCAATTCTGAGGCATAAACAGCTGTAACTAGGCTGATTTGGACAATGAGGGCAGTAGCTCATTAAGTTGTTTCTTCTGCTTCCTTTCCATGTGAAGAAAATAAAATCAAAATCTCTGTTGATGCAAGTCAGTCAATAAACATTTATTAATCTCCTAACATGTGCCAAGCAGGGTGCTAATCTCTGGGGATACAAAGAAGGGCAGAAGACGGTCTCTGCCTTTAAGGGATTTACAATCTAAGGGGAGAATCAAGAGCATATTCAAACTCACCATTGGCTATTAGTTGGAGCAGATTCCAAGTTCAGTTCAGCTACTTTCTCAGCTTTCTTGTGAGCCTTCATTCTGAGGGCAACTAAATGCAATAGCCCTGACCTGATTTCAAATTCTGCTGCAGACACTAGCTGAGTGACTTTAAGTCATTTCACCCCTCAACCTCAGTATCTTCCTCAGATAAAATGGGAAAAATTATAATAGGACCTATCTCACAGGGTTGTTGTGAGGATCAAATGACTAAATGTGCAGTGTGTCCATGTGGCTTTAAGCTGTCAAAGCTTAATAATATGTAGAACACTTTATGAACCTTAAAGAACTATATAAATCCCAAATTACAGCTACTATCCTACCCTCACCTACTCTATGGCAACTTCATTCCAGCAAGCCCCAAAGAAAACCATGCTTCCCATTGCTGTTTTCTGGCAAAAGACCCACATCATTGTAAACAATGCACATTTACTTGGTGCATGCATTGACTTAGACCCTGGAGAAGTGGACACCAGCTAGTAGAAGGGCCTTAGGTTCTTTTCCTTTAGTTCACATATGACAGTCATATGCAAGGGAGGATTTTCCTTTAGCTTGACTGTTAAGAGCACAAACCCTTGGAAGGTAGTTTTTAGCACAACATAAAGAAGATCTTCCTAACCATGACAGCAGTGTGAAAGTGGAATGGACTATCTTATAAGGATCTTCAAATAGAGGCTTCCATAGAGGGTCCTAGGAGGCTGCTCATGCTGCAGTATAACTTAGACTATATCTCTGCGGTCCTTACAGGTATACAACAATGAGGTCAGCACAACAGCTCTGTAGACCTTCTATTTGGCAGGCAGCCTAATACTCCTCTCTCACACTTTCTTTTGGAGTTTCTCTAATACCGAGCTAGCTCTGGCAATTCGTGCATCAAGTTCATCATTTGTATGTATGTCCCTGAAAAGTGTACTGCCAAGATAAATGAGATTATCCAGAGCATTCAGAATCTTTCCATTTGTTGTAACCAATGGTTCAATGTATGGATGGTGTGGTGGTAGCTGATGGAGCACCTGTTTTTTCTGCCAAAATTAGCACAAGTGGCAGAGAATCCATCTATGCTTTGTTGCATCTCGGCCTCCAAGGCTGCACTGAGTGCACAATCATCTGCAACAAAAAGTTGCACACCAGCTCTCCCTCCACAGATAGTTCTTTGTCCCATAAGTGGTCTGCAAGACATCATAAAAGTTCTTTGCATTGTTACTATCAGCATAAAACTGAATTTCATCTGCCTTCTTACTGAGCCAAGAATCCTGCATCTCTCTAAGCTTCACTTGTGTTTTACTCTTGAGGAAGTTAAATGCTGCCTTCTTAGAGATAGACAAACTATCCTGCTGGTAAACCCTGTGGAGGTTTTGTTTTTTATTGATCAGATTCTGAATTTCCACATCATTTTCATCAAACCAATCTTGATGTTTGTGAGTTTTTTGGCTGAGATGAGAAAATGCAATGCTGTATACTAAATCTCTGAAAATTGCCCACTCTTCTTCTGTTCCACTGTTGCCAACCGTATGTTGACTGAGCTTTCCTTCCAAGTTAGCAGCAAAGTGTTCACACAGGGAGAAGCACTCTAGTCTGTTAACAGGTCTTTGGGTAGTCATTTTGCCTTGGAGCTGCCACTTTTGTTGAATGTGGATATTTCTCTTGGAGAGGATAAATCTATGATCAGTCTGGCATTCTTCCTCTCACATTGCCTTAATCTCTCTCTCTCATCCTTTCTGTCTCTTCTCCTTACATAAAATTTTTCTTTGACCTCATCAGAGTTCATGGTATGATGCTTTCCTGCAAGTGGCAATTGCATTGTGGTGAGACTATCATTCACTCCTTTTGTGAGGCATTAAAGCTTACTGACTGGATTAGATTTTATTGTGAAACCTACACCACATTCACAGTGCTCCTCATCACTGTAACCACTCCAGAAAAACATGTATCCAGCTCTGACTTTGGTAAACTGACCTTCCTTTACCAGCCTTGTTTCACTTAGGGCTGGTATTTGGATGTGGTATCTGCAGAGTTCTCCCACCACCAAAGCTATTTGTCTTTCAGATCTACTGGATTTCACATTGTCCATAAATGTGTGCACATGGTGAGTTGATTCATTGCAAAAGTTTTTGTATTTTTTTGTGTGTGTTTTAGCCACAAGATAGGGTTCCCTAACTGCTGTGGTTAAGCAAGCCACGTTTAGGTTAGGTGAAGCAGACAATTTTTAGGGTACCTTTTCTAGCCCCTTCCTTGTGCCAGGAGGTGAGCAGTGTGGTCCTTTAAAAAGGCTGTTCAGATACCCAGAAATTCCATTGCTGCTTCAGTCCAGTGAGAAGATAACCATAGGGTCCTGGGCCTTCTATGGCAACGCAGTTCTCAGTGTATCTACACCTGCTGCTTCATCACTTGCCTTACCACCTTTGAGGTAAGTAAAAATGGTAAAATGGGGGCGGCTCGGTGGCGCAGTGAGTAAGAGCACAGGCCCTGGAGTCGGGAGGACCCGGGATCGGTTCTGGCCTCAGAAAATGAGCATCCACACATAATGTGGATCCACACATAATGACTGGCCTTGTAACCTTGAGCAAGTTACTTAACCCCAATTGCTTTTTTTAAAAAATGGTAAAATGGAATAGATGATGTCTTTTGACTTGTGCATACATGGGATGTAAGTGAGGCAGAGTTGTGTGAAGTCTTTGGCCTCATTCTCTCTTCTAGAGTTTCAGAAGTCAAGTTGACTAGCTGTGGCTGTGGATGCAGTAGGGGACATTGGCATCTTAGATGTCTAGCCAAGCTTTGGGCTCCATAGCACCTGCTTCCACCACCTTCCTGGCCCATTAGAGCATATTGTTTACATTTACCTATTCTGCCACTGGGGAACTCTTCACATGCTTGTTATAGACACCCCCCTAATTCACCAATGGGTTTGAGGCCCATCATTTACTCTCAACTTGATTTAGTCCTTTTGCCAAAACAGTCTGGCCATTTCACATACTACAGCTTCTTGGAGCCACAGATGAGCGTTGTGTGACAGGCAGATGCCAGTGGTGGAAAACAGCCTCCAAAAAGGCTCAGCAGCCCTCACACCAGAGGTACTGGTCTTCCCTTAGTACCCCATATTTTTGTGAATCAAAAGTTATGGAAAAGGATGGCCTGAATGTAGAGGTACGTTGGTTTCCCCTAATCTATATAAAATAATGCAATGAGACCTCTAACACATTCTGTAGATTTATGAGAAACCATGGGAGTTTTATGGAAAGGTGTGGAAAATAATATGGGTTGAAAAGTCATGGAGAAATTATACTCTCTCTATCCACATTGAGCAAATCACTACTGTAACAATACCTTACTGAATTTAAATATTCAGTCCTTATATTTTAACGCACCAAGGCAATCAGACTGAGAATTCCTCTTTGGAAAGTATTTCTTGCCATTTATTTGAGTGGGTTGGAAAGAAGATGGTTTATTTCTTTTTTTTCTCTTTTTTGAAGGGGAGAGGGCAGGGCAATTGGGGTTAAGTGACTTATCCAAGGTCATTCAGCTAGTGTTAAGTGTCTGAGGTCACATTTGAACTCAGGTCCTACTGACTCCAGGGCCAGTGCTCTATTCACTGGGCCACCTAGCCACCCCAGTTTATCCCTAAAGTGTTAATTAGATAGGATTATGTTCCTCACTTCAATTTAATAGAAGGTCATGGGGATCATAGGATTTACAGCTAGAAGGAATCTTATGGGCCACCGCCTTCATTGTGCATGTGAGGAAACTGAGACGCAGATAAAGTCACTTGCCCAAGTCCACACAGATAGTAAGCAGCAAAACCAGGATTTGGACCCATATCTTCTAACTCCAAATTCACCATATCTTCCAAGGACATGCTTTCTAATATTTGAACTCCTTTTCTGCAGGTAATTTGAGAATTTCAAAATTAATGTTCACAAACTTTACTTTACTTGGAAGAAAGGGCAACAAAATCAAAATAATTTTGTTTCTTGAATTCTTTAGGCAATTTTAGAGATATTTTAGAAGAAAGGATCTATGTATGTGCCTTCTTTCTGGGAGAATTTCAGGTATTTTTTTTAAAAGGAGACAAAAATTTTGGCATGTAATTCCTGAAGAATGTGAGCCTTTTACTAACTCATGCCTGTGAGAACACTAATATGATCATTGTCTCCCTGAGAGAATTTTTTAATTTTTCTTTTTTGGAGAAGACAGTTCCAAAACTGAGACAGTACTGTTGAAAACACTGATCCTTTAGCACTCTGACCTTATGTGCTCAAGTACTTCCAAGACTAGCTAATCAGTCATGAGCTAAGAGTCTCTGTAAAGAATTCTACTATGCTTGGATTTTTGCTTTGAGACATTCTTAGTATTGCTTCTGAATTTGTTCCAGGAATTAGCATTAATTTTGATAAAGGGGGAAAGGACAACCAACCCTTTTTCTCTTTATGATTTCTTTACAAATGTATGCATTTGGTGGATATGGGAGCTGTCCAGTTTTTGTTCTAAGAAAGTAAATAATATAAGGCCTAAGGCTACTCTGCCTTCTGAGTTCTCTTAACCCAGGGACCAGGCCATTTCTAAAAGTAGTCCCAAATGATTTACTTGGCCTGTTAACATCTCTGTGGACTAGGAAACTGATGATGAGGGTGGCAGAAGGGAAAATATTTTGGAGAGAGAAGAATGTCCAGCTGTTTCTTGGACTGCTGATGCATTATCATAAAAGCACATAGCAGCAGCAGTGGTGAGGAGCCTCTTAAAAAAAAATTAGCTCCAAAAAAAAGTAGGTACTCATATTTTCCAAGGTCATGGGATAAGTGATTTTCTGAGTAAATAGAAGCTAGAATTAAAAGTGTTTGTACTCTATTAGCCCATGGTACATTAAGGTTAGGTAATGCTTTAGTAACAGCTTATCTGGTATAAAATTCTGCAAGAGGGAACAGCTTGCTCTTGGTAGTTGCTCATTTTTATTTCAAATAGACCCATACCACCTCTGTGCTTCTCCCTGCCAAGTTCTGGAACAGCAATGGACCTAAAAAATAGGCCTGGAGTTTTCCACCATTTATCTGGAGAAAACCAAGCCACAAAAAATAATCCCTGGGGGAAAGGAAGTAAAGAGAAGTAACACTGGAGCTTTGGCCGTATCCCATCTATTCCACAGTCTTGTGGTGTACAAATCATTCGAGTGTCCTTCCTACCTTTTCTTCTGTTACTTTTCTCTTGCCCATCCCCTCTCCCACAGCCCTAGTGACAAATAGAAGAGAAAGTCATAGAATTCTTGATTTATTTTTTTCCTCCACCTCTAACCCTGCAGAGATGATTCTCCTGAGGATGGTATTCCCATCCCCAATTCCCAACATCTCTGGAATTTCTTTGGCAGCAACAGCTTGCTCCCTTTTTCCTTTTCCAGATCTAATCAGTCTACACCAGAAAGTTTCAAACTTTTATCTTGTGATAACCTTCCCTGACTCTTTAATATCCTATCTCCTCCCTTCCTCCTAATCCTATCCTGACCTAAAAGAGAAAAGAAAAGAAAAAGACTTGAAATAGAAAATAGTGGAATGGTAGAGTGAAAAGCGGTACTTTTTCCTCTTGCTCCCTTCATGCAACTGTGTTCTTAGTGACTTCATGTAGTTAGAGGCAAAGGAAGTAGATGGACTTCAGACAAGCCCATAAGCTATCATCCACATCACTAATATGATTAAATTATTTCTGCTTTATAGCCTAAACCAATACTTCTATGGGTACCATAATCCTGTAGAGTAAAACAGACTTGTTAGTAAGAGACACATCATTATATTTGTATTGTCATTTTAACTGACATTTCAATTCCTCTCTTCCCTCAAAAATGAGTCCTAGAGAAGGAAAAACTACTAAGGAAAGAAGTGCTAAAAGAAGAGAAAGAGGCCTGCGAAGAAGAAAATGGTTAGTGAGTCAGGGACTGCAATCCTAGTGCTGTACCATGGGCAAAAAGTCTTTCCTAGTGGTTTTCTTCTTTCCAGCCTTTGAAATCTGCTGTCACTTGAAATTAGCATGAAGGGTTTTTTTTTAGCACCTTTTGGGACTCTCCTTGATACCCTGCTTCTTAGAAAATGCTAATACTTCTAAGATCCTAATAAGAGACATGTGGGGAAGTGGAGAAAGGAGAGTCTCTGGAGTTTGGACTTGTGATTTTATAAGAATGGTGTGGAAATGTTCTCCACAGGTATGGATCATCAATTGCTCTATACCTCGGATTCTTAGAGTTGTTTGAAGGCACTATTACGGTAAATTTGATCAGTCTTTCAGTAAATCCTCATTAAGCATCTATTCAGTGCCAAGGACTGTGTTAAGAGCTAGTAAGTAACTTGCTCATGGCCAGCTAGCTAATATGCCTTGAACCCAGATATTTCATACTCAAAGGGTGGTCCACTGTCCATTAGGTTGTCATTTAGAGAGGCTAAATGTTAACAATTTAGAAATGATAGCTAATATACTTTTATCCTACTTTATATTTTAAAAGAGTTCTGAAGGTACACTTATCTCAACTTGAGGGTCTCATTGTATTACTTAAACAGGAATCATCTATCTATGTTAGTTTCTTTATAGTATATTTTTACAGTTTTCACACTTTAAATAGCATTGAATCAACTCCATGAGCTATATCAATTGGAGACACATTAAATGAAGCTAGCATGAAATATTTATTTTAGTATTACATTTCCTCAGCTTTAATTCATAGAGCTAAGGTTTTACTATTCCATCATTAATAGGATCCATTCTTGGTAGCTTATTTCTACAAAACAGAGAACCCAAAAGGCCACATGATACCTGTTTATCTGCCTCTTGCATTATATATTTTTACATGTTCCCCATCATTATTAAAAATAGTACCGGGTCAAATAATACTTGGTCACAGGATAGGTCAATACTATTTTTCTTCTGTGGGAAGGGAAACAGAAAAGAACAGGTTAATTGTATTTCTTAATTCCTGCTTCTATCATAAGCAGTAATTTTGTAGTCTTTTTTTAGTCAATTAAAAAAATCATAAGCATTTGTCTTTCTCCCCTCCTATTCCCCCCCCCAAAAAATTGAATAATAGATAAGTGGAGAGAGAGAGTCCTTTTAACAAATATGCAGTCAAACAAAACAAATTCCTGAATTAGGCATGTAAAAAAAAATCTTTGTCTCATTTTAAGTAGTCTTCTCTTTTTTCTTCCCCCAAACAGGGTAAAAGGAAGTCCGTTTTTTTCGTGATTCATTTCCCCCTAGGAACTCTATATTAGCACAATAGGAAGTGTAACAGGTCTGTAAAATACTGACAGATTGCTGCAAAAGGCAAATTCCTTATAGTGAAAACTAAATGTATATAATAAGTATATTCCCAAATTTGTGGGAGAAACATATAGCATATTTGGGGGCTAAACATGTGTTTGTTATCCCATGTTGTTAAGAAATGGCTTCATTGTGGTGAATGACTTTCAAATGGGCTATAACAATGAAAGGGATGCCATTTTGATGGATGGAAGCAAGAGTGAAATTATCTCCCATTCCTGGATAACTGCGTGTAAGGACTTGATGAACAAGTGATTATCTCTTGCAAAGTGGAGGCATCAGAATTCCCATTCACTTAGAGTTGGTAGAATGGAGTGGGCTGATCAGAGGGCCACAAAGCCCACAGTCTTTAGACTTTGGTTTAATGTTTAGATGAGGCACTATTAAAGGTGTATTGAAGAAGAACAATGAGGTCAGAATGGGACACAGCTTTGGCTGAAGCATTCAAGATGGACTGAATGAGAGCATCTAGAGGCAGAAAGCCTAGTCCTTCAGCAACAGATTTGGAATTCAGGGTGGAGGTTATATAAATGGAAAAACTTGGACTGAGAAAAGTGATAATTTCTTCACTGAGTGAATTATGATAGAGTCTGGGTGTTCTAAATTTTCATCCATCCTTCACTCATTTTGTTTAAACCCTTAGTTACCCTAAACTGATTATCCCAAACCATTGACTGACCTCTTTTGCTTTTAGGGCCTGCCTTTTACTGGACATCTACCAAGACAGTTATCAAGAGAAGGAAAAGAGGTAGAATTCAAATCAATCTATTTTATTGTTGCAGTCACTGAAAAAAAAGTTTTAATGGTAATTGGCATATTTTCTCAAAATGAGGTTTGTAAACTATGTGGATTTCATTTGTCCTCTTTCTGATGCCCATTACTTTGAGAAATTGAGATTTAAATGAGTTTAAAAGACAAATACTGTGATTGTTAAATATTAAGAATAGCATTCCTTTTGAAAGTACATTTTCATAATCTGTATTTTAAATCTTGAGAAGCAGTGTGAAGTTCAATGGTGTCAAACTCAAATGGAAAGGGGTAGGGCATTAAACTGAATATAAGGATCCTTGCCAGCCACCCACGTGTTAGATAACCACATGTTCACATTCTCTATACTCTATTCTATTTTTATTTATTTCATTGGATATTTCCTGGTTACATTCTTATCTGGTTTGGGCAACACTCTGGTGGGGCTGTATGTTTGATACCTCTGGAGTAGAGGATAGAGAGCTGGCCTTGAACCCAGGAATACCAGGTTCAAGTCTTTCCTCTGACATACTCATTATGTGACCTTGGGGGAATTCCTTAATGTCTTAGTGCAATTCTCTAACACTCTAAATTGCAGAGAAGATGTTGATTGATAGAGGGACTTTCCTCCCCTGGGAGATCCCTATAGCAATAAAACCACGAGTCCAGTCCTTATGATGTTATACTTGGTTAACAGACAGACTTGAGCAAACTGACACAATAAAAGCTTGAAAGAATTTTCTTGCAAATTTTGGTGCTAGTAGTTTATACAACATGATTTAAGGGTTAGGGTCAGTTTGACTTAATGGAATTTTTTTTCAGTCATTTTCAGTTATGTCTGACTGTGACCCCATTTAGGGTTTTCTTGGCAGAGATTCTAGAGTAGTTTTTGATTTCCTTTACAGATGAGGAAACTGAGATAAGCAGGGTTAAGTGACTTGCCCAGGATCACACAGCTAGTAAATGTCTGAGTTCAAATTTGAACTCAAGAAGGCCCCAGCTTAGTGGAGTACTGTGGGATAAACATCAGAATTGTCCATACATTTAAGTACATGAAAGCTATCTTTATGAATGACAACTCACATTGCTGCCAGACTTCTCTTCCTTATGCACAGCTGTTATTATATCATTCCTCTGCTCTAATGCCTAAAGCTGTTCCCTATTGCCTAGCAAGTAAAGTTCTTAATCAATCCTCCAATATATATTTGATACCTACCCTGGAAAGATACCTTGGGGGTTCTGGATAGGGAGCTGGCCTCTACACTAGAAGGCCTGGACCCAGTCTTGCCTCCGACATATACTGTCTGTGTAATCCTGGGCACAACACTGGACCTCTCAGTGTTCTAGGCCAGAGGGGCCAAAAACATGGCTTAAATTAGATTAAAATGTAATTGGGAAATATTTAGCAAAATAAATAAGAAATACAATATAATGCAGATATTATTACAGTGAATATACAGATTTCTTTTTGCACCCATGCCTGCCTATCCTGGATGAGTCTTGTCTATTTTTTCCTATACATTGACCATAGGGGTTCTGCTTAATGTTCTAGAGGCTTTCCTCTCTTTCTTCTGACATCTCAAGGGTACCAGTTGTGAAATACTTTGGCTGTCCACCTTTCCCCTCTCTCCCTCCACCCCTTGCTCTCCTTACCCCTGTGGAATCAGTTTCATTGAATGAATTATAAAGTCATAGAGCATTTTCAAGTTGAAAATAACCTCAATAGTTTTCTAGTCTTAGGCTAGACCATCCCTCCTTTCTTCCACTTTCCCCCACCCATGGCACTGGAGCATAAATTCACTCTATAGCATCCTTTACAAATATTTATTCAGTATCTCATTGAAAATCTATAGTGACCAAGAATTACCACCTCCTGTGACAGCTAATTACATTTTGGACAGTTTCAGATGTTAGACTGTCTTCCCATATATTTAGCTGAAAGCTGCCTTCTGCCCCTTGGGACCAAATAGAATAATCTCTTCTATTGACAATCTATTCTATATGACAAATCTATCGACAATCTATTCTATATGACAATCTCTTAATACTTTGATTAAACTTCATGCTTCCCCTGTCTTCTGGGTTTGACATCCTTAATTCCTTCAACCAATACATGTATTGTCATTTCAAGCCTTCTCTCTGTTTTCTTTCTCAGGATATGTTCTAGCTCAACAATGACCCTTTACAAATATAGCACCTAGAACTATGAACCCCTATGGACAATGATTACCTACCTAAATTCATTCCTCTACCCTGTAATACTGCACCCTAGTGATTCTGAGCCCCTCAGTTACCATTGTTCAAATTCTGTTCACTATCCCCACTCCCTTATTCCCATACCCTTCAACCGAATCCCTCCAATTTCCTAATTTAAAACTATCCCGTCTTTCCAGTGTGATCTTGTCTACTCTATAGGTAACAAAATATTTTGCATTTTCATTTTAAGCCTTTTCCTTTCTTGTTCCCTCCACATTCTTGTACGAATTGAGACCTGGATCCCTCCTGATGAAAGCTTCCCTAGCTGCCCTTTCCAGCTCTGGTTGTGCTGCCCCTCTCATCGATAATGGTGGGGCAGTTGGATTACTTCTTGCTCCCCATTGCCACTTCCATGCTGTCCTTCTACCATTGTCACTCAATAACCCCAATTCCTTTGAGGTTTACTCAATTCATATTTATCACCCAATCAAGATTCTGATGGGTGTTGTCAGCTGACCTCCAGAACCCTTTCCTTCCTTCCTTAATGAATCCAATGCTTTCCTTCCCAACTACTGCCCTCTTATAAGGGGACTTCAGAATGAATAGTAATACTTCCTCAAACACCCTAACCTCCATAGCCTTCCTTATTCATTTCCCGTGATGTTACTCTTCCACTCCACCACAGCTGTACTCAGAGATGCCATTACTCTTGATCTTGTCCTCATCTATGAGTGTTCAACACTTATGTCCTTACTCCTTGTCATTCTTTGATCAAATCAAAATCTATTGGCATTCTCCCCCTTTCTCTGTCTTGCTACCCCAAACCTTGTTCATTATCCTTACCACTCAGTTCTTCCTCAGACCATCATCCCTGTACTTGCTACACTCTGTTCCCTTCTTCATCTTGAACCCTTGGCGAACCAGGTCAACTCTATACTGTCCTCTTCTCTATAGTACCATGTTCCTTTATCCTTTTGAACTTGCCCTGCCAAACCCCAGCCTTGATTACTCCCATCATCTGGTATCTCCACTCCTACTCACATGCTGCTGAACAAAACTAGAGTAAATCACAAAACCATGTTGACTGGATCCACTACATAATATCAACTTGGCCCCTCACTTTGGCAAAGAAATTCCTTTGCCCTTCCCTAGTTGATTTGCTATTATCCCACTCAATCAACCCTTCACCACAGAAGCTTTTCCAAAACTCCTACCTTGACTCACATTTCACTAAAAAAAAAAAAAAAAACTGAGGCCACAGCAAAGAGCTCCCTCTTCTCTTCCTCCTCCTCCTCCTCCTCCTCCTCATCTCACATCATTCAGATGTCTTTGGAAGCTGACTCCTCCTTCAAACTGGTTTCACATGAAGAAGTGGCTGTTCTCCTTGAAAAGGAGTTGCACAGATCTTCAGTTTCTTTAAAAAATAAACAAACAAAAAATCACTATCTGTGAACTACAGTAAAGCAAAGTACAATAAAACAAGGTATGCCTACGTATATTTGGTTAGAGTTAGCTACTTTGTTCAGTTTTCTCATTTTTCATTCCTTATAAGTACGTCGGATATAACAGGCTGAATTCAAATGGCTACAGTGCTATCGATGGTAATAATAGGTCACTATGGAAATGCTGCAAGACCTCGTCATCAGTATTGGGCAGTGGAAAGAGTACTAGATTTGAATCCAACAACCTGGTTCAGAATCTTAGTTTTGATAGTTCCTGACTGTACAACTTTGGGGAAGTCACAACTTCTCTGCATCTCAATTTCTTGATGGAGTTGAATGAGATGCCTTCCCAAAATTGCTTACAACTCTAAATCTGTTACTCTGTGATCTACAAATGCACTTGGAGTATTATGGCCTAGTTGGGGCACAGGCCAAGAATTTTGCAGACATATTCCCTTTCAACTATTTTTTATTGTTATGTGATATGATCCAATTTTAAATCTTCAGTAAGTAGTATTTGCCAAAAGACTTTTTATTCTAAATTGGTTTTGTACTTAAGGAGATCAAATGTTTGTTGGCTAAGACATTTTCTAGACTTTTTGACCCTCTATTTTACACAGTTAAACTTGTCTAGGAAATTAGAACCAGTGGTTCTATTATCCATTTTTCAGATCAACAGTTCAGTTATGTTGTATGGGAGCTGTTACTATTGTAATAAATGTATGGATAAATACATGAATGAATGAATGAATGAAAAAGCTTTTAGGTTCATACTATGTGCCAGGCCCTGTGCTAAGGACCGGGGAACCAAATACAAAAAGCAAGATGAAGGCAAAAAATAGTGTGAATTCTCAGGAAGAAAAAAAAAAGATTACATCCTAATTGGGGAAGATTCAAGATATTAGTGGCCAGGGACAGAAATTTTGTTCAAGGAAGTCACAAAGATCAAGAATGGTATGATAGGAAGGGATGCAGAAAACAAGTATTTCTGAAGTGCCTACCATGTGCTAGGTGCTTTACTGAATATTATCTCATTTGATCCTCACAACAACCCTGGGAGGTGGGTACTCTTTACTATCATTCCCATTTTTCCACTGAGGAAACTGAGGCAAACAGAAGTTAAGTGACTTCCTGACTTCAGACCCAACATTCTTACCCACTATCTAAACACTAGCCAAACTATCTCCAAAGGCAGCTCATTACTCCTAAGTACAAATAATTAAAATCTCCTCTCCAGGAATGGTAGCATTGATTTTTGTTCCCAGAGCTATAGGTGGAAGGGAGCAGGATATGGAGGATATGCATGCAATAGCAAGATTTGAAGATGAGTGGGAAGCAGCAGAGTGAATCTGGGTTGGGCTAGACAAGGTGATCTCCCATCAGTCGGAAGCCCAGATTTCCAGAGTGGGAGCTAGAGTGTCTGGTCAAAGATGGGAGACTGGTATAATGATGTCCAGGGAGCAACAGAACAATTGTAACGTAAAAGGTAGAATCCTTGATGGCCAGCATTGGTTGAAGGTTTTGACTTTGTATCCCCTTGTAGAAAGTAGGTGCTTGTCTAACTGCATGAAGACAGCAGATGCCAAATGATCCCTACGTCAGTCACCCTTCTTTCCTGGCTTTAAGATAATAGTCAATTTAATGTTTTGATATGATGATTGGAGGTAAGCACCCTTATGTATCAGGTACTGTACTGTGCTGGGGATACAAAGAAGACAAAACGCAAGCATAGTCCTCAAGGTTCTTTCTTTCTGATGGGGGAGACGATCTATTAGAGCTGTTAGTAATTAAGGACATACTAGATATGAATACATAATACAACAGGAAAGTCAGTAGCATCAGGAGAGGGCAGGAAGGACCTCCTGAAGAAGACAGCATTTGAGTTGAGTTTTGAAGGAAGTCAGGAACCAGAGATTGAGAAGCATTATGGATAACTGGATTGTGGAGAGTTTGGTGGGGAGTGGAATGTAAGAATTAGAAAAGGAGAAAGGGGCTATGTTGGGAAGGGCTTTAAAAGCTAGAGGGGCTTTATGTTTGATCTTGGAGGTAACTGGAGTTGAGTAGGGGAAGTGACATTTTGTTATTCAATTGTTTCACTCTTTGTGACTCCATTTGGGGTTTTCTTGGCAAAGATACCGGAGTGGTTTGCCATTTTCTTCTCCAGCTCATTTTACAGATGAGGAAACTGGGGCAAACATGGTGAAGTGACTTGCCCAGGGCCATATGTCTGAGGCTGGATTTGAACTCAGGAGAATGAGTCTTTCTGACTCTAAGATGTCTAGGACTGATTCCCTCTATCCACTTTGATACCTAGCTGCCTCTGGAGGTGACATGGTCAGACCTATATTTTGGCAGCTAGATTGTAATAGGGAGAAACCAACCAGAAAGCCCACAGGAGGGAGAGGTGAAGAGAGCCTGAGTAGATTGTCTTTGAAATGGGGAAAATACATTCATGTTACCGATCTCAAAAGGCTATTGCAAGGAAAACATTTTGTAAACCTCAAAACACTATATAAATATTAATTGCTGTTGTTATCATTATTATTACAAATTATGAACTCTTGATCCAGCATAGGAAATATGGTTTGTTTTGTAAGTGCTCTGCATGGAGTATAATATCAAGAATAGCTGTTCATAAAGGGTGTACACTTTATTATAATTTTCTATTGGTCTAAGAGATATTGTATTTGGGAATTAATTTGTGCATTAAGTGAAGTAGTAGTGGACTATAAAACACACCATTACACCATTTCTCCTGACACAGAATTGTCTGATGAGAACGTGAGCTTGAAGCTAAAAATGTTGCTTTGAAAAATGAAATATCAAGTAATAGAAAACAATTGGCTAGCATTTGTTCATTATGGAATTCGGGAGACTCAAATTTGTATAATGCTATTCAATTAGACTCATACTTTGTAAAGAAATTTAATTAGCATTTAGATGATAAAAGCCTAAGTTTTTTTCAAGATATCAAAAAATCATTTTGGTAGCATAATAGACAAAGACCACCCACATTCCTTTTTTTTTTTTTGTCTCCCCCAACAAAAAAACCCCCAACTCTCTTCAAGATAATTTTTTAATGTCAGTCTGAAGAAGGCACTGTGATGGATTTGGAATCCCGGGACTTTTGTGCATGAGCAAATCATTTCACCCCCTCTGGATCTCAGTTTCCACAGCTGTAAAATGGGAGGGTAGATCTAGATGACCTAAGGCTCCTTTCATCTCCGTATGTATGATCCTGTGAAGCAGGGATACACCAGGCAATGGAGAGCATTGTTGGATTAGATACTTAACAGCAATGAGAGAAACAGAACTTGCCAGGTAGAGTCAGGGAGTGAGCCCAGAGCTTCCACTATCTACCACTTCCCTTGGGGGCCCTTTGGAAGATCCACATGCTAGAACCCTTCTCACTGAAGGAACTTAGAAACAGCATGCAGAAGAAAGTGCTTTTTATACTTCCAACAAAGGAAGTGGGGAGAGTGATACTGACTAGGGACACACCCACAGTGATGCAGAAGCAAGAGTGAGGTTCTACAATTCTGTCCTTCCTGGTTGACTTAGGGTTAGTCAAATTCCTCAAATTCCTCACTTTATTTCCCTACATTCCCTCTATATATGCAGATTATATAGGCGTGGTAGTGAGGATACTTGAGACCTAACCAGGCCTGACCTCTTCTAAGGTGAAAGCTATGTGCCACACCCCCACCTTTCTAGTTCACTCTAGTCATTGTCATAGTTCCAAGAAGGCCAGGCTTTTAGTAAAATAAGATAATGGAGCTTCCCCACAGCTACTGATTATTTTCCAATAACTTTTGTGGGAGCAAAACAAGATACTATTATATCCCCCCTTACAGGCAGCTAAGTGGCGAAATGGATAGAGTGCTGGGCTTGAAGTCAGGAAGACTTCTTGAGTTCAAATCAAGTCACTTAACCCTTTTTGCCTCAGTTTCCCCATCTGTAAAATGAACAGGAGGAAATGACAAACCACTCCAGTATATTTACCAATAAAAGCCCAAATGGAGTCACAAAGAGTCAAGCGTGACTGAAAAAGACTGAGCAATAGTAATGATAACATTTACATAGCACTTAAAAGTTTGCAAAGCATTTTACATATATATTCTCATTTGGTCCCCACAACAAAATGCTGAAAATGGTGCCATTATATTGCCATTTTATAGATAAAGAAACTAAGACTGGAAAAGATAAGAACTCTGCCTCCAACTCTAGTAAGGAGAAGTAGATATGAAGAGATTAAATATAATTTATTTAAATAGAATGTAATCAGTGCATAAGAGGAATATGAAATGTTAAAATCAAATGAAGGGAATAACAAAGGTCAAGAAATCTTGGGACAGTGAACCTGGGATTATTTGGTGTATGCTAATTGTCTTTCCCTAAATAAGTCCTGGAGGCTAAAAAGGGGCATGTACCTGCCGCGTTCAAGTTCTCCAACTTTTCTGGGTGAAGGAGACAGTGGTTTTGCTTTGAGAACTGGGTTCTTGCCCTGAGTTCACAGAAATCTAGACAAAACTGTATTTATAGGTGAAATTCCATTAAGATGATCCCCACTTGAGCATTCTTTCTCCCTGGACCCTGGTATGCCCAAGCACTGGCTCCCTGCTCTTTTATTAGAGGAAAATTTGCATTACAATGACTTGCATTGTAATAAAGCACCCTTTCTTCCCTCTTTCCCCCCCACCCAAGAAGCTTCGATTGAAAAGTCTGATACTTATCTTTGTTTATAGCCCAGTGTGCCCCTCTACTTTTGTGGAGAGATCCTAGTTTTGCTTGCTTTCTGTCACATTATAATATGCATGTTTCGTTTTAGAAGGAAGAGCTGTCAATGGAGGGAGACTTTTTTTGCAGTGTGACTGATAATGGCAGTTATTAAAATTGAAGCTAAAATGTCTAAAATTAACATTTTGGCAGAACACACTGAAAAGCTCTCGAGTTTTAAACATCTTAAGCACATATCTTATTAAATGTTTATTTCCTACCTAATAGATTAAAGGCAAATGGGTGGTGGTAGAAGAAATCTGTATCAGTAAAAGTTATATGACACACCTTTCCCTCCATATTTCCATATATGTATATATGTATGTATTATGTGTGTATAGTGTCAATATAAGGAAAAATGTGTACAATTAAAAATGCATACAGATAAATTCTGAAGGACTGAAAGCAGTTTTTAAAGCATACCTTTAAAGAACTTTCAGAAAAATATTTTTTTAGAGCTAATGTAAATTTCCTAGGAATTTATTTGAAGAATTTAAGATACTCTGAGTACTTTCCAGGGGTATGGCTATTCTTTCACATTCTAGTGTATAAGAATTTGGCACCAGATTGCAAATGAAAGGAATTTCAGGGCCCCCATTTGACAATGGTCTATATCCCCAACTTCCCTCTAGCTATGCATTAACAGCCACACCTAGCTTTTCTGCTGAAATGAGAGCTTTGCTCCTAGCAGCCCTTGAATGGCTGGGTAATGAGTGTCTTCCCCCGAGCTCCCCGGGGGCTGGCTAATCACTGCGGGGCAAGCATGTGGTTGGTTGGAATGTTAGGAAGCTTGTCTTGGTCTCCGGTTCTTTATCTCAGTCTTGAGAATCCACAAAGAGCTGTTCTCTTCAGCCCTAGGTTCTATCTAAATTTTAACCAGAGTTTAGAGGTGTCTTTCCCCTCACGCTCATGTACAAATTAAAATTGAAAAATTAACATTAGATCTAAAGTGAAGCTTAACTTACTGAAATTGGGTTTCTATATGAAGGTAACTGCTACCTATCTAATTTATAACTATCCTTCCTCACCATGTCTCAACCACCAGCAGGACTATTCCACTTCATACCTGCCAGTTTAAATCTGCCTTTGGTCTAGCGATCTAATTTAGCGGTCAGTAGCTATTGCTTATAATTTATAGGGAAATTTTGACTTTTTTTGTTCTTTAAAAATCTATTTCCACAATAGTAATCCATGAGAATGGGGGGGAGGGCGACACCTGCGACCTTGAGACCACATGTGGCTCACTACATCCTCTAGTGTGGCCTTTTGGCTGAATCCAATCTTCACAGAACAAATGCCTTTAATAAAAGGATTTTATCCTAAGGACCTAGACGGCCACATGTGGCCTTGAGGCTGCAGATTCTCCACCCCTGATGTAGGCTATAATTTGCCCTTTTCAGATTGCTTGGTTCCCATAACTTAATTTTTCTCCTAATCTGAAATAAACAAACATCTATTTATTAAATGCTTACTCTGTGGGAGGCCCTGTACTAAGGCCTGGGGATACCGGAAATGTAAAAGACAGTCCCTGACCTCCAGGAACTCACAGTCTTAATGGGGTTGAAACTCCCGTGTACAAACAAGATGCATTCAGGATGAACTGGAAATAATCTCCTGGAGAAACCCCTAGCACTGAGGAAGATCAGGAAAGGCTTCCTGCAGATGGTGGGATTTTAGCTGAGACTTGAAGGAAAGCAGAGGAGCCAGGAGGCAAAGAAGGAAGATCATTTTCAAGACTTTGAAAAGAGCTGAAGAGTTAGCATTTGTAAATGAGGATAAATGTGGCATGAGTAAACTAGATATGCCAGATACACTAGATATGCCCCAAACACAAAGAATATTGTTAAATTCTTAAAGAATTACCTATTTTACTCTTCTGGTTTATAAAATTATTTAAAATGGAGTGTCTTTTAAGAGCCATATCGAATTGTGAAATAGCAACTTAAATGGGGTCGTTTCTGCAGACCATTTATCATACAACTGAATGTCTTTACCAATAGGGGGAGCTCAAACATTGCTTTTGAATTTGTAATTAAAAAAAGCCCAAACAAAACCTCATTTATTTCAAAGGGGGAGGGAAGATTTTTTTTTTCTGAAATATTAATTTGCTCTACCTATTGATCTGGAAAAGTCTCAGGAATTCAGACATACTGATAACCAGGTGAGATGTATTTCTGGCAGAAGAATATTACTAATCAAATATGGCCCCCTGTATTGTCTTTATGAAAAGAAGTGAATAAGAAAAACTCACCTGTAAGGACTCCTTTCCTTATAACTTTGTGACGTTGTATTTGTATTAACCCCATTTTATAGTGAAAGAAACCAAGGCACAAAAATCAGAGGCTCTAACTCAGGTATTCTGTGGTAAAGCCCTTGTTTTTCAGTTAGTGAATTAAGACCTTACACTACTACTTGTATGATAGTTCACAACTGCTGTGGACAATTATATATGGAGAGTCCACAGACTCTAACCAATGGGGAAAGTTAATTGCACATTTTCTGTCTTACAGTTTGATTTCCTCCTATAACATTTCATTTAAAAATTCCAGATCCTTGTAGCTCTAAGAGAGATCATAGTTTGGGCATGAACTACTCTAACCATCCCACTTAAGGCATCGTAAAAATAGCTGTTGAGAGAATGGCCAGGGGCATACATTTTTGGCATTGCTGGGTTCTTTGGGGTGTCTTAATTACTTGGATATGCTGCACTATTTGGGGGGCAGTGCTCATCTGTTGGCCAGGACATCCAGGGCTATGAAATAAATGAACATCTGCCCCTGTAAAATGAGTGTCTCTCCTCTTGGGTTTTGTTTCTCACTAGAATAATAGAAGAAAGCAAGTCCGAGTATTTCCCTATCTACCTTGTCCTTCTTAAAGAAAAAGAAATGAAGAGCCAACATGACCCTGTGGCATTTTGAACCTTTGTCTTAATTTTATCTAAAAGTTGCTGGAGACAGCAACTGTAGAATTCAAGTTTCTACCCTGAGCTCTTTGAACTCAGCTTGTCTTCTATCAGATGGCAGGTCCTGGTCTTTGGTAAGTAAGTTTCAGAACTCTGTCACTCAAGAGGTGATGAAAGAGCTCCAAAGGGCAGCTCAGCTGTGCTGAACATAAGATGGGGAGGGATAAAATTAGGCTGCCAGAGCAGCTGCTGCCTAGTGGGCTGACCACGCAGTGGAACAGGAGGCTTTGGAAGCACTCTTCTAATGCCATTTTTCAAGTCTGTCAATAAGCATTTATTTATTGCCTGTGTTAATCAAGCACTGGGGAAACAAAGACCGGTTAGGAGAAGTTCCTGCTCTCAACGAGTTCACAGTCTAAAGAGGAAGAAATCGTGTAAGTCAGTATATACAAAGAAGTGATAGATATGTATATACATACTGAGACTAAAATCATTATGTAGGTATGGCTAGATACATATATATGTATGTATGTATGTGTATATACACACACATACACACATGTGCGTGCACATGATATATTGGAGATAATCTTAGAAGGGAAACAAAAAGTGGAATTTTAACTGAGATTTTTAAAAAGCCAGGGAATCCAGGAAGTGGCAACCAAGAGGGGAAGCATTCCAGGCATGGGAGTCAGCCAGTGAAAAATGCATGGAGATGGGAGATTGAGTGTCTTATGCGAGGAACAGCAAGAAGGCGGGTGTCACTGGATCTTAAAGTATGTGAAGGAGAGCAAGCTTGGAATGGTAGAGGGGACCTTGTTTCTTATGAGCCTGTTCACACCATTAGGGAGGCATGTTGAAAGCAACTTGAATTAATTCAGCTGACAGGTGAAAAGGGCCAAGGGAGCTCTAGATTACTAACTCCTTTGTGTTTGAGTCAGAACTAGTCCAGAATGAGCTTTTCTCACATGTGTAAGATTATCCCATAGGGACTTCAAAAGACTTGGATTAGTCTAGTACCATTACTCTTGGAAGTGGAGCACAATATTCTGTGGCTCTAGGTTTCTTCTGAGGAATTTGGTTGGGGTTGGGGGGTTTCTCATGTGTGATTGTGTGGGACTGGCAGTGCAGTCTGGTCTGTGCCCACACCCTGCTTGTCTGTCCTGTCCTGAGCCATCCTGGTTGTATCACTAATAACCCAAACGTGGTAGCTGGGGAAGAAGGAGAAGAGTAAAGCCAGCATCATCTTCTTAGGGTACCCATGATGATGGGAAGTGAGTGGGACTAGAACTGGTGAACCAAGAATTTTACTTAGATGACAGTTTGGGGGAAGGTAGGAAGGAGAGAAAATAAATGCTTGTTATTTGAAAAACAAAATTTTGGAAACAAAAATAAAATCAATAAAATGCTATGGCTTTCTGGATTGGATGGATACTAATTCTTACTGAGAGATTTGACTGAAAGGTATAGTTACTTTGAGGCCTTGAAATCTCAGGCCCAGCTTCTTAGGACACTTCTTCATTAAAATCCAAAGATCGTCTGGCATGGTAGCTTTTTGAGATACATGATGGACATATTATTACCCTAGACTTTATATTTGTTCATTTAAAAAATATCACAAGTACATATACATGTTAGACATAACACCTGACCAATGGAGTTGTCATTCATGACTCCTTAAGTCTTTAGTCCCCACAATCTGATTAATTCCAGGGCCCATGGACAGTGTAGTATAATATGAAATGTGCTGGAGTCAGATGACCTGGGTTCTGTTCCTGACGCTGCTGTTTACAACCTGGGCGACCTTGGACAAGACACCTAAATTCTCTAGGCTTCGCTTCCTTCAACTGTAAAACAACGAGGTTGGACCAGAGAGCCTCTGAGGGCTTTTCTAGCTCTGGATTTAGAGTCCTGTATGACCTTTGGGAATTGGTATGGCTGACTACAAAGCATTACAAACCCAAGGTTAGACCAGAAAGGGCTGAAAGAGAGGAAGCAGAATATATCCACATTACACAAAGAACTCCCCCAGATCCTGCGTGTTAAAGAAAACCAACAGGTAGGTTTATGTGCCTATATGTTGGCTTTCATGGCCACCAAATCCCACCTGAGGGATAGAAGTGTTTATTGAGTTAAAGGAGAGTGATTGGGAAGAGTTATAATGTTTAGTAGGTGGTAGGTTTGTGACTGAATTCACCTTTCTGATTTTGGAGGGGTGGGAAACCTGTGGCCTAGAGGTCACAGGTGGCCCTCTAGGTCCTCCAGTTTGGCCCTTTGACTGAATCCAAACTTCACAGAACAAATCCTTTTAATAAAAGGATTTGTTCTGTAAAACCTGGACTCAGTGAAAAGGCCATACCCTATAAAAACCTCAGGTCAATACTTTGTTGATTTGACCATTTTCATTAAAGTTTCAGGATTTTGATGATTTAAAAAAAATACTCATCATTTAGCTTTGGTAACAAAAAATGTAATATTATTTATTATATTTGGTTAGGTGTTATTGGTGCATAGTAAGTACTTTGCACTGAAAGTGTTCAGTGAAGGATTATTTAATTGAACTGAAATAATTTGGAGGAAGGCGTCTCTTGGCAGTTAAATAAAAACTCCATTAGATTGAAAGCAGATAGAAAATGGGTACAATCTGTTAAGTGGCTGATAGCTGACGAACCTCATCAGGAATGTCATATTTGAAGGGGGTTGAGGGAACCATTCTCTCTCTCTCTCTTTTTTTTTAGAGGAGGGAGGCAGGGCAATTGGGATTAAGTGACTTGCCCAAGGTCACATGGCTAGTAAGTGTTAAATGTCTGAGGCAGGATTTGAACTCAGGTCCTCCTGAATCCACTGTACCACCTAGCTGCCCTGAATATTTTCTCTCTTTCTCTCTCTCTGTATACACACACACAAACATACACAAATGTATGTGTATATGTATGTTCACATATATGTGCACGTATGCATGTGTGTTTATGAAGAGAAAGATAATGTATGTCTAGAATGAATATTTGTTTGCATAAGTACTTTCCATGGTTGTCATCAATTCTTGTCCATTAATGACTACTTTGACTGCATATTTTAATTGGGCTGTGAAAAAAGTACTATGTGGCATTTCACTCTCTCTTTTAATAGAACCTTAGTCTTTGTACATACACACACTGACATGTGATTCTATAGCATACATGCCAAGAATAACAAATCTAGGAATAACTACAGTATCTGATAATACAGGTGCTATGCCTCGTTAGAAATAATTTGTCTACATGAGGAGACATGAATTCCTTTTAACTGAGACCTGAACATTCAAATTAATCTACTACCTTCTTGCCTTAAACAAACAAATATTCTTTTAGAAACTCCAATCTGGGGGGGAGGGGGCAGGGAATTCAAGACTTATAAGACATCATATTCATGCCCCCTTAAGTAATAGTGTTCTTTTTCTTTGGAGACAGTAATTCTGAGGAGGCTTTTGTGTTACTTTTTACCAGATCACAAGAAAGTAAACACAGATAAGTCAGGGATCAGTCACCTCAACTATTTAGGTGGGGTTTTTTTCAAAATGCTAAATACTAATGCCCGTCTTGGAAAAAAAATGGACTTAGTTGAACACAGTACTTCTTTTAGACAAAACTTTGAACACAAAAAGGATAGACAAAAGCACATATCAAGCTCTTAGTGTCAATGCTTTACCAAGATTATATCATTTGATCCTTACTACAGCTCTGGGAAAGAAGAGATATTATTATCCCAATTTTACAATTGTAGAAACTGAGATAGACAGAAGTTAAATGACTCACCCTAGGTCACACAAGTAAGGAGTGTCTGAGGCTGGATTTGAACTGACTTTAGGTTTATCACTCTATCCAGTGTGCTTCTACTCCAAATAAATGCTAGGGCCATCTCCAGTCATCCTGATCTATATCTGGCCACTGGACCCAGATGACTTTGGAGATGAAAGTGAGGCTGGTGACCTTGCACAGCCCTTCCTCACTTAAATCCAATTCACTTGCAAGTCATGGTATCACCTTCCTCATATCATGGTCTTCTACCAGAACAAAGGACAGACAACAACTTTCCAAATAAATGTATTTTAAGATTATATTTTCATTTTTAACATGCTTAAAATATATTGTAAGTCTTTAAAAGTTTTCAAAGGCCTTTAGTTGTTTAAAATATTTTTTATATCTTTGACATTATCTATTAACTAAAGGTGCCAGGAGAACCATTATCAGCTATTCCCTTGAAATGAGTCAGCTAATTTTACTTTTAATTGTTTTTTTAAACTGTTCATTGAGATTGTTAAGGATAATGTGATAGGAAGGTAGATATAGATATAGATACATATACATATATATGTATATATATATATATATGTATATAAGCTTTTGTAACAGAGTCACTGATTTATCAGGCAAGTGTTTAAATGATTTCCCAGTCCTTCCTAATTCTAGCATTATAACTTTTTATATGGATTTTTTTTAAAGTATATTAGAGAGTTTAATTATTTTAGGTCAGTTTATTTTATTTCTTTTTTCTATACACATGGCCAAATGGCATAGCCTGGTAGTAAACTGCTACAAAAACTTGGCCAAAAGGAACTAACCCAATTAATCTGAAATTGTATTAGTAGTACAGAGATTACCCCCAAATACACACAGGAGTATTAGAGTTTAGGTAACTAAGGTGGTTACCTAAGGTGGGAAGTTATTCTGTAGCCTGAAAATGAGTCACCTATAAACTGATTAGAAACAAATGCCTGTGATTTGGAAATAATGCATTCACCCAAGTTAGAACTCAAACAGCAGCAAACACCAACCCACGAAATTGTCCCGATGTCAAAGTACAAGCCTTTCATCCTAGTCTCAAAGCACTTTGCAAACATTACCTTAATCCTTACAACACCTCATTGATGTATGTAGGTGGTACTTATAACTAAGATAACACTCCAGAATGCACAGAAGATTGACTTTTGCCTGCAAGGCCTTCCGAAAATGATTTTTTTTTGTGTGATTTCAACGTGTCATGTTACATAGGACCAACATTACTATATATTTGATTAAATAGTGTTACCTACAATGCCTAGCTTTGGTAAGAAAACCATTATGCTAAACATTTTGTTTACATGACCATTTAGCTGTTCTGTGCTTTGAAGCTAAAGGTAGCTCATGCAACCAGTGTTATTTCCTAAGGGCCCAAGAGAGAGGTATTACTCTTAGGTGGCTGCCATAGCATTCAACTGGTTAATGTGTTTACCCGAGCCTTTGGTGAAGCATCTGTCATGACTGTGTCTATAAAATCAAATATCAACATGTTTGGTTGATTTTCATTTTAAACTTTTGTAATTGTGTACTTTTTTTATGACTGCTACTTGACAGACAATGTGGTTGGGTGAAAAAAGTACCAGATTTGGAGTCAGGGAGACTAGGGTTCACATCCCTGCCTTTGACACTGAGTAACCATATGCAAATCACTTAACCTTGTTGAGGCCCAATTTTTCATTACTAAAATGGAGGTGATCATTGCAATCCTTAAAGCAGCATAAATGTCAATTATTCTTTGTAATGTTGCACTAACAGCCAATTTTATCTGGTATTTTTTGCTAACATTCAATGCTTTAGAGCTGGAAGGGTACTTTTTTTTTTTTAGTCATTTCAGTTGTGTCCAACTCTTGTGACCCCATTTAGGGTTTTCTTGGCAAAGATACTGGAGTAGTTTGCCATTTCCTTTTCTAGATCATTTTACAGATCAGGAAATGGAGGCAAACAGGTTTTAGTGACTTTCCCAGGCTCACACTGTTAGTAAATGTGTGAGGCAGGATTTAAATTCAGGTTGTCCTGACTCCAGGCCTTAGAGTACACTATTCACTACCCCCAAGGGCCCTTAGAGATCAACTAATCTAATTCCCTCATTAGGTAACTGGGAGAGGTTAAGTAATTTATCTGAGGTAGTAAGTCACAAAGGTGAGATCTGAACCCAGGGTTTCTGATTTCTAATTCAGCATTCTTGTTACTACTCCAAGAAAACTCCTTCAATTTCATTGTTCTAGTTTTTGTCACCCACAAGGTAGTTTATACAGCTAAAGGGGAAAGGTGGGCAGATATTTAGATGTTCGGATTACATTGAATAATTATCTTGCCTCATGTAGCCTGGCCCTTGGAGTGGGGTGAGGAACATGTCTGGGCAGGGTCCATGGTATGGGCAGAACTCTCTCCTTTCTCAGGAATGAGAAGGGAGGGGAACAAAAGTGGTCCATTGTATCTTCTATGTTTGAGGGTATGGCCTTTGGCTCATTGGATGATTAACTGGAATGGGACAGAGACAGAAAATGGTTTCTGGGTCTAAATAGAGTTTCATGAAAAGATATGAGAAGGGGCCAGGAGAAAGGCAAGCACTAGATTTTTAGGTTGCCTGGAGACAAAGGAGAGGAAGTCGAGTTAGACAGGTCATATAACTTGTCCCACTCAAGGCTGCTCCTATGTATGGGAACTTGACATCTAGCCATCAGCTGGGGAATTTTTTTCATCATACAACCTTAATTTGTGGTGGACTCATTCACATGCTGCCAGTTCTCAAAGCTTTTTTCCACCTTTATCAGCCTCCATGGAATTAACCTCCACTGAACATTAACCAGCTCTCAACCTAAGGTTGGATATCAGTCTGAAGAAAATGAGATATTTTTCAACAGCTTGCTAGAGCAATACTGGGCTATTTATGCTACCCTGGTCTAATTAAGATTAGAGAACGTACATAAAACACTTTATTACATGAAAAGTGATTTTTAAAAATTTCACTTGTTTTAAAAGGAACATTGAGTCAGGAGACCTGGGTTCTAGTTCTGCCAGACACTAAATAAATATTTGACCAAATAAACTAAAATTTGGCTAGATATTGAATTTCTTTGGGTCTCAGTTTCCCTTAACTGCAAAATGATGCTTGATTAAATCAGTATTCAACAAATTGTTCTGCATAACACTGGGGTTGTTTCATGATTAATAGGGATAACTTATGATTGTTTTGGTGGTAGTAATATTTTTTCAACTCTATAACATTAAATGTGAAATTGTGTATGTATCAAGAATATTTATTACAGGTGGTAATTTTTCAGTATGAAAAGAGGCTAAATTTCCTCAATATTGCTCAAGGCTTCTACATATCCCCTCCCCTTTATCTTCGGGGTATTTCATGCTTCCAGCTCAGGCACCAGCCTTCTAAAATAACATTTCAACACCCCTAAAAGGTCACCAAGTCCAGATTAGTTTGAGAAATACAGAACAGAAGGGAGTAAGTTGTCTTACAGTTTTAAAAATTCTGCAATAAGTCTGGAATAAAAAAATAGTTATCCGGGGCGGCTAGGTGGCACAGTGAGTAGAGTGTCGGCCCTGGAGTCAGAAGGACCTGAGTTCAGATCCGGCCTCAGACACTTAACACACACAAACAAAAAAAAACCTAGCCGTGTGACCTTGGGCAAGTTACTTAACCCCAATTGCCCTCCAAAAGGCAAAACAAACAAACAAACAAACAAAAAAAACATAGTTATCCTCCCATTTCATGAATTTCCTAGCTTGACTAAAGCAAACATCTATTAAAAAATAACTAAAATACCCACTTCCAGTAACTTTTCAAAGGTTCCTTTAAAGAATTTTTAGTAAGGTTTTGTATTTATTTTTTCATTATGAAATTCATCATTTCTCTTAGATTTAGAATTTGAAGGAGAAGGGAACATTAAGCATTTTTATTTCACTCATTCCTGGATTGAGACCAGCAGTATGATTTGGACCATCCTTTCATTAAGGAGAGTTAACAGTTTTCATGGCATTATGTAGAAAGGAATCTTGATTTGAGTGAGAGATAGAACCAGATTCCCAGATTCTCTTTCAGCACTCAGATTTTGTGATCCTACAAGTGCTGGGATTAAGTATTCTTGGAATAAACCTAACCATTGGAATTGTCTAATGCACATTCAATGGTTCCCATCTAACCCTAACCCCAAGCCTTTGAAACTGAAAGCAAGAAGGATTTGGAGTAACAAATTTAAGAACAACCTCTCTTTTGAGTGGGATCTGGGCCCTGGACTGGTGCTACAGAGGGAGGCTAGATAACCTTCCTTTTGAGACTCAACTGATAGCCAGAGGTTTGGAAACCATTGGAGTCACACCTACGTTTTTGAAAGGCTGGCTCCTTTTGTTATATATACAGAGATTTTTGGGTACCTTGTTCAAGTAGCCTGCCAGTTTTGGGGAGCAAATATGAAGGTTTGAAATCCTCTACACCTGTAGTGTTATTGAAAGGCAAAGCCTTTCTAAACTCTTATTATTTGTTTTTCTCTGTCTAGGATTCTTTCCATGCACAGAAAGTGCTGGATCCAGGATTGTTGTTCAGCTATTTCAGCTGTGTCCTATTCTTTGTGTCCCATTTGGGGTTTTCTTGGCAAAGATACTGGTGTGCTTTTCTATTTCCTTCTCCTGTTCATTTTACAGATGAAAGAAACTGAGGCACACAGGGTTAAATGACTTGCCCAGGGTCACACAGCTAGCTAGTAGGTGTGTGAGGCCAAATTTGAACTCAGGAAGATGAGATTTCCCGACTTCAGACTGTGCACTCTATCCACTGCGCCATCTAGCTATGATTGGTAATGACCAGCTCAATATCTGTATATTCATTTTGTAGAATAAAATGTGAATCTTCAAATTATCCAGGACCTGAAGTCCAGGAGACCTAAATTCTTATCTGTCCTCAGACATTTAATAGCAGTGTAACACTAGATAAGTCATGAGACTTCTCCTTGACCAAAGGTGGAGAACTTGTGGCCCCCTGAGGCCACATGTGGCTGTGTAGGTCCTCAAATGTGGCCTTTTGACTGAACTTCAAGTTGGACTCCAGGTCACAGGCTCCCCACCCCTGTCAAAGGGCTGTACTTGAGGACCTAGAGGGCCATATGTAATCTTGAGCACCTCTAGCACTTTTGTGCACTTACTTTAATGTTGGGGAGAAAATAATTCCCCCTTTAAAATAAAATAAAAAATCTTGGCAACAAAACAGAGAAGTGAAAATTGTCATCAGACTTAGTCTTGGTCAGTGATAAAGAGGCTGTCTTGTTTCAATATGCTCCTGAAATGCAATATTACTGTCAAATACTCTGCTTTCAGTTTGTTGTTCAAACATAAACTTAATTTAATGTACATATGGCAGCATGTGAAGCAAGCTAATTTCCCCTCTAGCAACATATCAGTAATAAACAAATGAGAAATCCCCCCCCTTTTTTTAATGTTGAAACTTAGAGTATGGAATGTTACAGAGTATTTTAATCACTGTATTTACAACAAAATAGAGAAATATGATCTACTGGAAAAATATACTTTCTTTTCATTCTCTGTTTCCTCTCTGGCCTGTTAGACTTTGCATATGGGTGGGCTGTCTGAGTCAGCCAAATCTGAAATTTGATAAACTCTTACCTCCTGCTTTTACACCATCCCTGAAACAGTCAGAGGCGACACATGTCATATTAAAAACAGATGTAGCTACACACTTACTACCTCTCACTACTGATTTCTATCAACAAATGACAAGCAACATACTTGGTGAGCATGATGTAAAGTTTTAGAAGCTTCCTCACTGTGCCTTTTAGTTCATTTCTGCTATTGGCCTTTATGGGTTGTGGTTTTTTTTTTTTTAATAATCACTTAGAACTCCTAGGTCCCAATAATATCACTAAAATGTCCTATGGCAGGTGTTCTTAACCTTTCATTGGGTCCCTGAATCCCTTTGGTAGTTTGGGGAAGCCCATGGACCCCTTTTCAGAACCATGAATTTAATGAAACACATAGCATTATAAAGGAAACCAATTACATTGAAATATAGTTATCAATATATTAAAAAACAAAAGTTTATGAACCCCAGGTAAAGAACCTGTCTCTTATGGAAAGAGAGCATCTTAATTTTTAAAAATGTAATCCTTCTTACATACTATAAAGTAGCAATTAATTCTCCCTGCCTAACTTGCATATTCATTTTCTGAGTAAATAACTGAAATGTCTTGTCGAACTTCCCTGCTGCCAAAAATGGGCTGCCATCTGTATACTGCATTTTCTTGGAGAATACATATGGCCTCCCTTTGGGGAAGCATGTTAAGGAGTTTTTAATGTGACATGGAACAGAAATAAAATGCTAAAAACACATTGTATTTCTGACATGAATACAAGACTCTGGTCTGTAAGTAGCACCAAGAAGATTTGGTGTGCCCTGTGTTACCCATAGAGGGGGGAGTATAAGTCCCCAAAGATGTAGAGTGGGAATGAAAATAAAAATTCTGTGTCATTTGGGGCCCAGGAGAGTTCTTTTAGACTGCTTTTTACTTAAGGCCAACTCTGACATATCACTGTGGGGCAATGATGATTGTGTCTTCTTGAGGGATTTGTCAGCACACCTCAGATGCTGCCTGGTCCTCACATTCTGTGAAGCCTTTGAGTATAAGCCTAGTATCAGTGGTCTGAGGACAGCCTAATTGCCTTTAAGAGGGTTGTCACGGTCAAAATAAGGATTTTTTGGCCACAAAGTCACATGAAGAATAAGTATTTCCCAACCTGAGGGCCTACCAAACCTTGGGAGACCGTGCAGTCCCTGTAAACAGTGCATGAATCCAATTGTATGGCAAATATTTTTATCATTACCTAATTCAAAATATACAGTATAACTGCCTACAAAAAATAAGAAAACATATTTTCTGTAGACTGGAAAAAAAAAAACTTCACGCATATATGTATTACATTTTCCCACGTGTGTGTGTGTGTGTGTGTGTGTGTGTGTGTAAATACAGACCTATGATTTCAACATTATGGAAGCTCCTTCTAGTGAAATAGATCTGCAACTCATCTGTACTTAGACTTAAAGAGCCACATCAGGCATTAAGAAGTTTAATGATTTGACCAGGCTTGTTCTATTTTGTGTCCTAAGTAGCACTTGAACTTCCTGACTCAATGGCTATCATACTATTCCACCATGTTCCTGTTCATTTTCATAATTAATAAAAATACTAATTAACTTTAAAGTACTACTTTGCTGATAGTAGTTTTTGTTATCATCTATTTTTCTCAATCAGTTGATATTCCCTCCCCCTCAGGAAGGAATCTAAGAATTTTTTAATGTTAAAAAGTGATCATCACACCCTCCCAAAGTGGGTAACTACTGTAACCTCAATGTCAATTCTGTCTCCTGGACCCCTCTTTTATGACAGGTGGTTATCAGAATTCAACCTTGAAAGTACCCTACTGAAAATAATGGGAATGGGAAATTTTTCCCCTAGGCTTTGGTCCTAGGAAGACCTAAAGTTGGATAATTTCTAGCTCTGGTGAGGAAGTATTCAACTTCAGAAGCATTCTGGGCTAATAAGGTCTGGAATATGCAATAAGAATTACAGAAAATGCAGAACCTAGAACCTATAAATAGTAAAGAAAACTTTCTCTTATGATGGTCCCTGTCTCCCCCAGGAGCCTCTATAGGTGAACCCAAGTGGGGAAAGAACTCAAGGCACTCAGTTAATTCCTGCTTCCCTGGACCTGCAGAGTCCACATAACTCGAAGGACCAGTCAAGACTTTGCTTTGGGTTTGCTCTTCTCCGTGGAGACTCTATGCCTCATTACTCACAGATTCTGGCCTTTCCTATATTCCCTGGGTCTGGGGACCCTACCAATTTCTCTTCAGCCCTTTGGACTCTACTTCTTTGCTCCAAGTTGGAGTAGTGTTGGTCCATCTCCTGTCCATACGAAGCTTGGCTTTGTTAATCCATTACTCAAGTACTACATCTCAGCTGTCCTCGACACTATTAAATGCATCTGTTTCTTCCATAGGAACCTATTACAAGTCTTACAGTAATACAGCCAGGAGCAAAATCTGCTGGGCCCGACAGCACATAAGATTGATGTGGTGACAGCTCTTCTCAGGCCCCAGACTTCTCTAGCTGGCCCATAAAAATGTCCTCAGGAACAGAGCTTAGCATTTTATTCCTTGCTCAAAAATCTTCAGTGCCTCCCTATTGTTTGTTCTTCATTCTCCACAAGGACCAATGACATTAGGAGGGTGATGTCTTGACTTACAAGTGAATTGGATTTAAGTGAGGCAGAGCCATGCAAAGTCATCAGCCTCATTCTCTCCTCCAGAGTCTTCAGGGTCCAGTGTCAAGACATAGGAGATGAATGGGATTCAGTGGGGAAGCAGTGGGAGATCCTGGCCTTTCCCAGGAGAAGCAGGTCCCACTTTGCCTGAGGCAACACCCATTCAGGAGTTAAAGACTAGGTAAGAATTGAGGCAAAAGATGATCTAGTTTGACTTCACAAAAGAGTCAGTCGGTGAGGAGGAGACCCTCAGAGTTTCTGCCACTAGGATAAAAGACAAACTATTTAGGCTAGAAGCAAAAGCCATTCCTAATGAGTCACTAACAAAAGGAGAGCTAACATTATATAGCACTTACTTGTGCTAGGACTGTGCTAAGAGTTCACAATTTTTAACTTGTTTGATCTTCATAACAACCTTAGTAGGAAGGTGCTGTTATGATCTCCATTTTACAGATGAGGAAATTGAGGCAAACGGGTTAAGTAACTTGCCTAGGATTATGCAGCAAGTGTCAGAGACTGGGTTTGAATTTAGATCTTCCTGACTCTAACACCAGCATTCTGTCCACTGTACCACCTAGCTACAGAGCTGGTGTTGGTGGACTGGGCAGAGTGCTGGACTTTAAGTCAGGTCATCAGTAAATTCCAATTTCCTCATCTATAAAATGTGAGTGATAATACTTTCACTTCAGAGGATGGCCAAGGAAAGGGCTTTTCAATCTTTAATATGCTATAAAAGGTGAGTTATTATGATGACCTTTCCAGTCTTTCTTCTCCTTGTTCCTGTTCATTCACCTATCCTGAGTTTCAAGGTACAGGCCCTTCCTTGATCTCTTGGCTCTCCATTTCCCACTTGGCAGCAAGAACTGAGCTTGATTCCTACCTCATACCTTGGGTAAGTCACTTAACATTTTTCAGGCCTCATCCACAAAATGGCGATGATAATAGCATCTACCTTGCTGGGTTGCTGGGAGATCAATGAGATAACATATATTTAAATTGGGGAGCCATGCAAAAGCTGTTTTGGGTGGTTAGTGGCATCTCCAAAGAAAATGAATAGCCAACTCTATTGGGGACCACTGGGGAAGAAGCATTGAAATCTGGGATTATTATGCTACAATTGAAAAAGAAACATTAAAACTTTTTTTTAATGTAGTGATCTGGATTTTAAAATGACCTATTTGGGCTATATAACATAAAGTAAAAAATTATCTAGCAGCTTCCTTATGAGAATTTGATCCAGAGTTCAATGTGCTAGTGCTTAGCAGGGGTAGGGAATCTGGGGCCTTGAGGTCCTCAAGTCCTTTGACTGAATCCAAAGGTCACCAAACAAATCCCCTTAATAAAAGGATTTGTTCTGTAAGGGTCTAGAAGGCCACCAGTGGCCTCGAGGCTGAAATTTCCCCACTTGGGGGTAATCGAAGAAAAGTTTCTTCAGAGTGATCAACTGAAATGACACCTTGGTCTTTCTGCCTTTTATGATGAAGCTGTCACATGGAAAACTAGGCTTGAAAAAGATGCAAATGTGGTAGGGAAGTAGGATCATCTAGGATCTTTTCCTAGACGGTACCTGATTGAAACTTTTTCTTCTCTATTTCCTAGTCTGACCACGGATACTGGCTAATCCAAGCTGACTAATAAGTGAAAAGAATTTATGAGCTTTAAGAGAAACTGTAGGGGTTGCTAGGTGGCACAGTAAATAGAGCACTGGCCCTGGAGTCAGGAGGACCAGAGTTCAAATCTAACCTCAGACACTTAACACTAAAACTAGCTGTGTGACCTTGGGCAAGTCAATTAACCCTTAACCAAGTCAGTTACCTTCCCCAGTCCAAAAAAAAAAAAGAGAGAGAGAGAGACTCTAAAAGACATATTGGCAATAAATTCCTCTAAAAAACTGGTTGGTGCTGTTTTAAATGCTTTAGTATCCAAGAAATAAAATGTTTCAATATTTTTTTCTTCAACAAGCAGATCATTCTTTACATATCTTGCTTCTTTCATCCCCATATCTACTCTCTACAGGGACTGTAGTGCAATGAAATGGGTCCTGAAACTTGAGTCAGAGGGTTTGGTTCAAATCCTGGCTCTCTGATCTTAGACAAAATCATTTGATATCTTTGGGCCTTATTTTCCTCATCTAAAAAAAAGGAGTTGGACTAGATAATCTGTGGTTATTTCCAGCTTTAAATCTATGATAATTTCTTCTCCTTAGACCTACCTACTTTATTTTTAGTGAATCTTATCAGGAATGAAGTTGCTTAGCTCTTCTGATTAAATTCCTTGAAATGGAAATTCAGGAAGTTAGATTTTAAGTCAAAACTCATTGTGCTGAGTTCTAGAAAAAAGATTTGGCAACAATTTAAATTTTAAAACGAGATCTACTTTTATTAGTAGGTTCTTTGACAAAATAATAACTGTGTTATGAATAACCATATTTGTATAACTCAGAAATGGTTTCTTACTATGTTCTCACTATGGAGTTAATCCACAGAAGGGGATTATCCACCCTACTAGATGGTAAACTTGAAGAAAGGGACTATATCTTGTTTATTTTTTAATTTCCCACAGCACCTAGAAGAATGCATTCTGCATAAAGAGTAACTTTAGAAATGTTTGTTAGTGACTAAAGAGAGAGTCAGAGGAAGGTACTGGGCACCTGGCCCAGGATGGGGCATATGGGAACATACATAAAACAAGTATTTCACTCTTTTGCCTTAGGCCAATCCTCATGTAGAAGGAAGGAAAAAGAAGAAAGCCTTTTACCTAAGACATGATGTAAGAGGTAGAGAACTCAGAGAAATTGTCTCTTAGTAGTAATGAGGTGACAATGGGGTCAGAGGTTGTCTGTGCCAGGCCCTTTTAAAAGATCAACCCAAATCAAACTTCTATATTTGAGGAAAACTAGCAAAACTCCCTGGAGATGTTCAAGAGGAAAAGATGCAGGGACAGCTTTGTCCAAAATGAAATTGCCTAGCTGATCTCACACTCAGAATGTGGGGTAGTGAAGAAATGGAATTTTACTTTTAACTCCAATTGATAGATACAGAAAACAAGAATCAATGTGATAAATGATTTGACCCACCTCACAGTGAACTGATGGCAATCAAGAGCAGGAGACTTTCCACTCAATACCACTTCTTCAAAGGGTTGTAAATAATTTTGCATACATTATCTCATTTGAGCCTTGCAACAGTCCTGTGAGGTAGGTACTATTGGTTTAATTTCTCCCCACTTTATTGATAATCAAATGGAAAGTTTAAATGATTTGCCTATCGTTCACACTGCTAGTTAATGTCAGAGGCAGGATTCAAACCCAGGACCTTCCTGACTTCAAATGCAGAGTACCATCTACTATCCCAAGCTACCTCTCTATCAGGTCAGAGGCCTTGGAGTACTTGTAGGTAATGTTTCCTTGAAAACCTAGTTTATTCATCTGTATGATTAGTTATGAAAACAGTCATTGGAAGGGACTTGGATTTACTGTGTCAGCTCCAGGTGCGATGTCTTGGGTTACTGGGTGCCCCCTGGTGGCACTATGGATGTGTATTCTGAGGTACACTATTCTCATACCGTGGGGGGAGGAGGACGAAGAAGAGGAGAAGGAGGAGGAGGAGGAGGAGGAGAATGTATGTGACAAACGGATTATAATTTAACCCTTTTCCCAGTGAATTTCAGAAGGCTTTTTTTTTTTTTTAAGCTTTGGTAACCAAGGTAGGGGAACTCAACTCCCTATAATTCTGAAGAAAAGTGACAGAAACCCTTCTAATATTCAGGAAAAGCAAAAGCCGGGCCCTTGGATGCAGGGGGTGGGGCATTATAGGAAATGTTCAATTAACAACTTGAGTGAGATGGGTATCTACTTATGTTTTATATAAGCTTTTCATTTTTCGCAGTACCTAGTACAATATTCTAGATATAGTAGGGGTTTGATAAATATTTACTGATTTGAATGGACTCTTCAGTTGTAACATAGATTCAGAGATATACTAGAACCTAGAGACTGTCTTCAGTCTCCTCCTTTAATGGATTAGGGGAAAAAAGATCTGGTAATATTTTAAAAATTAAAGCAAGTTGGTCTAATTGTATAACGTAGAGGTCATATGCTAGGTTATACAACTAAGTTAGGTGGCTAAAGATAGAGTGCCAGCCTGGAGTCAGGAAGACCTGAGTTCAAATTTGACCCAGACATTTATTAGCTATGTGTCTATGGGGAAGTCATTTAATCCTGTTTGGCTTAGTTTCCTAGAGAAGGAAATGGTAAACCATTCCAGTATCTTTGATAAGAAAATCCCAAATGGAGTCACAAAGAGTTGGGCACAACTGAACAACAACAAATACAATTAGTAAGTGATAGAATAGAGACTATTCCCGGGATCTTCTGGCTCCCAATCCATTGTTCTTTCCATAGGCCACCTTCTAAGGGATAATGGAATAAGGGGAACAATCTGAAGGGGACAAAATGTGAAATGTAATGAAATACCAAAGAAGTTTTCCCCTGCCTCTTGGGGGGGGGGTCACAGCATCCCAGAAGCACTGAGCATAAGACTTTTGAGAACTGGTGTTTGATTATAATTTTTTTCAATTTTATTTTCATTAAAAATGACAAACATGAACATTTCACTGTACAATGAATGAAAAACAGTATTGTATAGGAAATTGTTGATTATTACCTAGTATTTTAGGTGTATATTAGATTCAACCTAACAAAACTGCTCTGATTCTGTTCCCTTGAACTTCCTTATGTTTGCTTCTGCATATTTTAAATGTTCCATTGAAAATCTTCCTTTCCTTTTTTCTATCATTAACACTACCTGCTAACTCACCCCCAGAGAAGTAACAGATTTTTTTTTTTTGGAGGGCAATTGGGGTTAAGTAACTTGCCCAAGGTCACACAGCTAGGTTTTTGTTTGTGTGTGTGTTGTGTCTGAGGTTGGATCTGAACTCAGGTCCTTCTGACTCCAGGGCCCAAGGCTCTACTCACTGGGCAACCCAGCCGCCCGGAAAGTAACAGATTTTTTACCATACCATACCAACAGATATTTTAACATATTTTTTCCTTGTGCCTTCCTTATTTTCTACTAACAATACTGAGTACAAACTATATACAATACATTGTGGGATGCTACAAAGAAATACCATACCTAGCATCTTTACTCAAGGAACCTACAGGGCAGTTGGGGAAATAAGGTGTACCAGTATGAAAAGGCAAAAAGCAAACAACAGTGTAAGTGATGTCACAAGGCAGTACTATTTATAATTAAGTGCTAAATGACAGGCAGTGGAACAGGAAATCAGGACCATGAGTTCAAAGGGAAGAGAGGTCACTAGGGGCTAGAGTTCTCAGGAAGTCTTCCTGAGTCTTGATCTAGGCCTCAAAGAATAGGTATTAATTGGAAAGGTGAAAAGAAGGAAAAGCTCATTTTAGGTAGGGGCAAGAAACCAAACACAAAGTGACAAGGATGTAAGAATTAGGATTATTCAAAGGAGAATCCATGAGTAATCCACTCATTCTAAAGTGAGGAGTTTATGTTAAGGAGTAGATGAAAATAAAATTGGAGGGGTAGGAAAGACCCAGATTATTGAAGGACTTGGAAATCAGGAAGAGAAATTTAGATGTGAAGTAGGCAAGAAGGCAGATCTTGTAGAGGGAGTGATACATCAAAATGGTGTCTTAGTCTGACAAACATTAAGAGGATTTTTTGGAATATGATAAGTTAAATCAATAAAGGGCTATTGCAAATAATATAGGTATGAGGTAATGGGGGTGGGGGGAGTCTCCACTAGGGTGAAGGCAGTAGAAATGGAAATGAAGGGATGGATGAGATTTTTATTTCAGTCTTTCTTTTTTGCTTCTGCAAAAAAAGCCATAACATTCTAACCCTTTACCAGTTTTATAATTATTGGTGGGAAGAAAGGAGATTGTCTAGAATTGGCAGCTGTCAATTTAGAATAGATATTAAAAAAAAAAAAGAACCAACCCAGCTGTTCATCTTCTATGTTAAGTGATTCTGTCTCTCTGGAAGGAAATGTCTTCCACACCCCCTCCTTTAAAAAAAAAAAAAACTTAAATAGAAATCTATTTCTCCTGCTCCCAGAGACACAAGGTCCATTGTCTTTCTACTTCTGGCCCCATTCACCCTCTACAGGACTTCCTGGACCTGTTGCCCTGCTTGGGGAGAGGGGGAAAGAGAATAGTCATGGTTTGATTGGCCCAGAAGACAAGAGGTCTTATTACAGCCTAGGGGCCCTTTAGGGGTGGGGGTGGGGCAGGATAGTGCTTGCCACAGAGATTTGGCCATATTACCCATCTTAAAAAAACAAAAACAAAACCCAAACCTTTTTAGCCCATTTAATTGGGAGACAAATGACATCAGCATATTATTAGGCTGTGAGATCTGGAGACCTTGCAGATAGATCATCGAATTCTATACTCATTTTGCAGACCTGGAAATAACCCAGAGACGTGAAGTGATTTGTCCAAGGTCACAGAGTGGCAGACCCAGGACTTAGAACCCAGATGTTCTGACTCCCAATCCAAGGCTCTTCCTACCATACCAGCTGTCTCCACAAAAAGTTAAACATTGAATATTAGAGCAAGTCCTCCCGGAGTGTTTGTGCTGATAACAATATGCTCTCTTTACCACCTCTCCTTCCAACTCCCACCCCTGTTAGGCATCTCCTGACCTTCAGTTTCTCTCAGGTAACATTTCCCTCCCAAGGAAGGGTGTCCTTCTGAACCAAGGCTGGAAATCCATCCAGTCAACTAATGAAACCAGGGAAAGAAAGGTTCTACTTCACATTAAGAATGAATTCTGCTTCCCTGCGTAGGTGGAACAAGGGTCTCTTGTTTCCCTTTCCTGCGACCAATCTCAGATTTTTAGGTGAGAGGATCGAGGTCCATCTAGTTTCTGTCACTCTGTTCAGCCTGTTCCTGACTAGTGGGTGCAAGGGGCAGTAAGGACTGGGCTGAGCCGACCTGACCCCAGGTTTGACAGGACTCTGTCAGTCCTCCAGAGTTTCTGCTTAGGCTAGAGTTGCCAGGTGGGTGGTTAGGTTCCTGGAGGAAATGGAACGGATTCACGGAGAGGGAGGGAAGCAGAAAGGGGGAGGAGGAGAGGCTGGCCCTGGTTAATGGAGCTGTCAGTCAGTCCTCTGCACCAAGGCTAAGTCTCCTAGTTCTGCACGTGGCCGGGGTAGGGGTGGAGGAGGTTGTAGAAGCAGTGACAGGCTCAGAGAAGGGAGGGAGGAAGGAAGAGAGGAAGAGGGGTGGAGGGGAGAGAGAGAGAGAGAGAGAGAGAGAGAGAGAGAGAGAGAGAGAGAGAGAGAGAGAGAGAGAGAGAGAGAACGTCTAGTACTCGCGGGAAACAGTCAACACTAGTGAGGTTTGTCACGAGGACTGGGAATCAGCAACTCGAACTGGCTTTCTCTCAAACACACTGAAAATTTGGGGGGCGTGGGGAGGGGGGAGAAGGAGAGAAAGAGAGCGAGAGAGAGAGCCCTGACTTCCATATCCCACAGAAAGTAAATCCCGCGTGGGGGCTCAAAATAGGTAATTGGACAGAAATTTACTAGATTTCTTTTCCCTTCTCCCAACACCAGTTTTACTAAAGCACTTAGAATTCCTGTAGGTCCTGTAGTCATCCAGTGTGACTCTCCACGCTACCGTCTGCCCCCCGTTCCTCATCTTCCCAGCACCCCAAGAACGAAGAGGCTCAGGGAGGGTTGGAGAGGACCCCTGGGGCGACTGCAAAATCAGTCCTAGAGGCTCCACATCTCGGCTTCTTCATATCCCTCCCAGGCTTCTCCTCTCGTCGGTAGTAAACAAACTACTGTCGCCGCCTCCACGCAGGTTTACCTCACTGAAATCAAAACACTGAGTCTCACAGAAACACACTCGAGAATTACCAGAAAAATAATGATCCAAAAAAAAGAAAGAAAGAAAAGAAGAAACCACGAAAACCTCCTCCTTCCCACCTCCCCCCCCCCCAAACTAAACCACTGCCTCCTCCTCCCCTTGGAAAACTGGCCCCGCGAAATTGACAGGCCAGTAGTTTCCTAAGCAGCGCGCGCGCTCCCATTGGCTGAGGCGGTGCAGTCAATCAGCCCCGAGGGGAGGGAGCTAGTCGGGACTCACCGCCCCGCGGCTGGGTGGTGGTAGTAGATCCCGTAAGTCTGGTGTGGGCCGGTGAGTTGCTGCTGCGCCCTCAGCCAGCAGCCGCCACATTCAACAGGCAGCAGGAGCCCGAGCAGCAGGAGCAGTCGCCGCCACCACCGCAGAACCGTGCAAGTAGTGGAGGCACAGCCGCGGTACCCAGACAGCCACCGCCTTCCGCGCTTGTCCACCGGACACCTTGGCGGCCGATTCTGCCCCTTTTTCGCTCCCGGCCGAATCGAACCTGTTGTCCGGCGGCCACTGCCATTGCCATTGCCATTGCGGCCGCCGGAGCAGCAACAGCAGCAGCAGTCGCGGCCGCCTCAACTCCAGGGAAGCTTAGGCAGTAATTTATAAGCCCACGAAGTTAAGTTCTGGTTTCTCTCTCCCGCAGCTTCTCTCCTACCCCCCCCCTTCCCACCCCCGCTTTTCCCTTCCCCCACCCCCGGCCCAGTATTTAACTCCGGAGAAGTCCCCTCCCCCATCCCCTTCCTCTGGTTTCTGTCTTTTTCGCTCTCTTGTGGCCGGGGGGAGGGGAGGGGGTCACCATGGCCGAAGCGCCTCAGGTGGTGGAGATCGACCCGGACTTCGAGCCACTGCCCCGGCCTCGGTCGTGCACTTGGCCCCTTCCCAGACCGGAGTTTAACCAGTCGACTTCGGCCACCTCTAGTCCGGCCCCCTCCGGTGGCGGTGGCGGCGGGGCTGGGAATCCCGGGGATGCCGCGTCCAGCGCCTCGGCCGCTGTCAGCTCCGACTTCATCAGCAATCTGAGCCTCCTGGAGGAGAGCGAAGACTTCGAGCAGCCCTCGGGTCCCGTGGCGGCAGCGGCGGCTGCCGTAGCTGCGGCTGCGGCTGCAGCGGCGGCGGCGGCGGCGGCGGCGGCCGCGGGAGGACTGTGTGCGGACTTCCAGTGTCCGGAGACCACCTGCCTGCAGCAGCAGCAGCAACAGCAGCCCGGGCCCCTTCAGCAGCACCCGCCCGTGCCCCCGGCCTCGGCCGGGCCTCTGGCCGGCCAGCCCCGCAAGAGCAGCTCGTCCCGCCGCAACGCCTGGGGCAACCTGTCCTACGCCGACCTGATCACTAAGGCCATCGAGAGCTCCGCCGAGAAGCGGCTCACCCTGTCCCAGATCTACGAGTGGATGGTGAAGAGCGTCCCCTACTTCAAGGATAAGGGGGACAGCAATAGCTCTGCTGGCTGGAAGGTGAGGCCGTCCGAGCCCGCACCCCTGGAGTGGGGGTAGGGGGCATCTGCTTCTGGGGAGAGGGGGGAAACGAAGGCACTGGGAAGCCACGAGGGCGAGAAACGTCTGCTGTGGTCACCGCCACCTCGGGGATGTGGGAAGGGGGAGGCTAGGCGTACAGGTTTGTACCTACGGGGCTCAGATGTAGAGCTAGCTGCCCTCCACCAATGTCCGGCCCTTGTTTGCAGGGAACTCTATAGTAGTGTACGTATAGGGGTTAAGTCTGAGATTTGCAGGAAGTATGTGTCTGTGCATGTCTTTGAGTATGTGTGTTTTGGCTGGTGGGCTCTGTCAGGTAGATCCTTTGGGAATAAAGACGGGTCCCGATGCAGTGATAATAAATGTGGAGTGGATGCTGGGGTCGGGACCAGGAAAGGGAGAGAAGGCTTGACGCAACAGGCCCATTTCCTTGTTATAGGATCTTACACTGAGAGTTGGAAGGGACCTAGAGGTCATCTAGTCAAGCTCCCTCATTTTATTGACGAAGAAACTAAAAGTAGCGCAGATACTGAAAGGGGAGAGCCGGAAGTGGGATGCATGCCCTCGAAGTCCAAATCCTATGATTCCTTCCTTAGAGAAGTGCAGGGTCAGGGGCTGGAAGCCCCGGGTGAGTCCCTGCAGTGTGTAGTCCGTAAATTGGTGCCGAGCCGTGATGCCATTTCCCCTGGAGCCTAGAGGGGCAGCAAAAACAGGGGTGAAGTGACACAGAGAGAGAGAGAGAGAGAGAGAGAACGTGCGCGCGCGCGGGCGCGCGCGCTGGACTTCAGGGAGAGTGGGACAAGCAGGTGGAGGAAAAGAAGCTTGAGGAAGCTGGCTTGGTGCGGGCCTTGGGGTTTTCTTAGAGGACTCAGTACTCGTTTTGTTTTGATTTATCCGAAGTGACCCCGGGTTCAGGGGGCTGGGCACGATAGCTAAAAGAGCCCGGGATAGCTCATCCGACACGTGCAAAGGGGCGGCCACAGCTGGCGGGGTTTACGGGCGCTGGGCTGCTTTAGCTGAGTTAAAGTTCAAGTGTGACACTTTGGAGGGGGTGGGGTGAGAGGGAGGGGACCTCTGGGGTGGTTGCCTGGAGAGGGACTGAGCTTGAGAAAGCCAGCACTTTTAAAGGGCCAGTTCCTTTTCCGAGATCTAACTAACCCTCTTGGGTTAAATGCACTCTCCGGGCTTGTGATTGTATTGGTAGGAAAAGATAGATCTGTGGATGGAAGCGCTTCCGGACTTGAGCTGGCCTCATGCATAAATCTTTTGATTAAGAACTGAGGTTTTAATTTAATTCACCTTGGGCTATACGTCATTGAAGCTCGGAGTCAGGGACCTTTCTTTTACTTACAATTTGGGGACCAGGTAGAAATAAATTGTGAATAACAAGGAAAAGTGCTCTGAAGTTCTCCTCCAAAGAGGACTGGGTAGGACTATGTTTTACACTATTCTGTCCTTTTGACTCAAGATGAGACTCATTCACCTACTGCTTCTAGCTTCTGAAATAAACGGCGGCAGCTTTTGAGGATGCAAAGGGTTGACTCTCAGAAACCTGTGAGCCGTCTCTATAGGTGGTCCTGTCGGTCCTGTTTTCACAACCAGTTCTAATGGCATCATACAGGTTGAAAACCATAGCAACTGTTCACTATTTTGATCAAAATTCTGTCTCTTGAGTTTCTTGCCCCTCCCCCTATTTTGAGGTTTACAGCATAACCTGGGCTAAGACTTGTTGGGCAATTGTTATAGCAAAGTTATTTTACATAAAGGTCATACGCAGTTAATTAATGTGTTACCTAAAGGTCGAACAACTTACCATTATTTTGAAGTTCTTCCTCAAGTAACTAGTTTTGTTTCCTTAACAATTTTCATTTTGTTGGATTTAAAAATAATCATGTGCCTTAAAAACTACTTTTAGGGTGTATTCTATATACTTTTACTACCTCATATGTAACCCTTCCTTTCATGAGAGTTATGAAAGGCTTCTGTTCTTTTAAATTAAAATAATCTGGGTTACCCTCCAAAAACAATTTGATTTAATACCATATACTTTTTTGTGCGTGCTCACTTAACAATCTTATTTGAATATCATACACTGTGGCCATTTAGAACATTGGCAGTTATTAAAAAGAAATAAAAGCCCATTATGTTGACATTCAAAGTACAGTGTGTATTTAATCCAATCTTTTTAGACCTTGAGAATGGCAACAACCTATTTAACACTGTTATAGTACCATTCTATAAAGGTACAGTAGGACTTTATTTGGGATTTAAATTTACTTAGTCTCACAAGGCATTTATTAAAACAGTGGTATAAAACGTGTATTTTAATCTTACTAGAGCTAGAAAATGTATAGATGCTTTTATTAAGGAAATCATCTATGAAATATATGCTTTAAGAAACTGGTTCTTTTGGTTGCCTCAAGATAGGCCATCATTTTCAAATGACTAAACCTTTCAGGTGTCATCAAAGTCAGTTGGTAGAAGTAAGATTACATCTAGTGCATTTTCAGTTTGAGTAAAAGGGTATTTTAGCAGCAGAGAAACAACTTTTCTCCTCTTTCATAAATGTGTTACTTGTTAAAACCGAGCTTCCCCTCGGATCTGAAAGACTCCCCTGTTCTCAAGGTCTGTAAAGTGAAGTCATTTTGTTCCCTTTAGATTACAGACTTGCTCCAAAAAGACAAGCAACCCCAAACTTATTAAGTGATTAGATGCTTTAGGATTGCTGATAATATGTTGGAAATAAAAATTTAATTCAATGCTCAGCACTGGCATGAACTTGTGTGTCAATGTAATTTCTTAACTTTTATGCACAAAGCTTCCCTTGAGCCCCGGTTAAATCCCTTGTAAATCATTTCCAGTAGTTGGAAGGTTGTTAAGCATTATTAATAATATTAATGTGAATAATGATACTTTGACCTTTCTTATCACTTGCCAAAATAAAGCTACCCATATTTGTATGGGTTCAAGTACTGGTCATAATTGTGAGAAAATAGGCATTTTATGTGTATTAATAGAGACTGCTTTTTAACTTTACCCTACCACAGGATTGGAGCTATAAAGTCACACCTGACATAGAGAATAATTCTTAATGAATCCTTTAAGCTGAGCGCAATATTTGTAAACAGTGAAAATCTTATTTTCCTTCTCACCAAGAGGAAATTTTGAGAGCCAGGGTGTGGTTTTTTTTTTTTTTTGTCTTAAAATAGCTAAATTTAATGTGTTAAAATTAATGCCTTCAAGAAGAATTGCGTTTGTTTTGTGGTGGGTGGTCTTTCTGATATTTGGACTGAAAGCTTTGGTGTGTTGATCAAAAAAAGCTTTATCCATTTTTTATTTTTATTTGAAAATTCACCTAAATTTTGCCACTAAGATTTTGAAGATTGGGCTAATTTAGTAGTTCTCAGATGAAGGGACAGAAGGATGGGACTGCTTGCCTACATAGTATACGTGCTGTCCTAAAAGTCTCAGTGCAAGATGTAAGCTTAAGTAGCTTAAGTCCTCACTAAGACTTTTGGGACACCCTGTATTTGATTTGTAATGTTAATCCTGATGAGAATGATTTGGATGATTTGAAGAGCCTTCCCTATCTATAGTTTGTGTAGAGATTTAATTATTTTTTCTTAACAAAATAAGACAGAAGAACAAGTTTTGCAGTATTAATCAACCTTCAAAAACTTTTTGTCTTCCTTTGGTTTGGGAGGCCAGGATAATGCATCCTAACATTTGCCTGAGTTTGGAAATTTATTCTATGGGACTCTGGAATGATAAATGTGTTTGGTTGTTCTTCTGATGACACAACAGGGATTTCAATCCATATTGATGGATTGAAAATGGTATACATAGGTATATATTGAGTTCAAGCCATTATATGTTCTCTGGATGTAGTTGTGCTGACTTTTTTAGAAATGTGATTTGGTTTCAGTGATGCTTAGAATTTTCAACAGATCCTTTTTAAAAAAATAAAACTTTTCAATAATAAGAATATAGCACACAATTTCTCTTTCAATAGTACTTCATAACAGTTGAGATACATTGTATAGCTATTAGGAACTACTATTTCTTTGGTGGCTATATAACAGGATTAAGCATTGGTGGACTTTTACTTAGCTCAAGTATAGTATTTAAGATTAGGGTATAGGAAACTTCAGGGTTTTGGTTGGGAATAAAGAGTGAGGTTGACTATGCAGTGGTCTACTTAAGTAAGTTGAGAACTTTGTACTTCTTTTTGCATCCTTATGGTTTCCTTACTCCTGCCTAACTCTAAGCTCTGCCAAATGTTAAATTACCCTAGAATGCAGCTGGGCATTTGCCCAGTGGTTTTTTGGTCCATCTGTACTTTTAGCACTTTCAGGGTGAAATATGCAACAGCAAAGGGCCTGTATGTTTTTGGAAACTGCTTAGAAACTTGCATCATGGTAATTTTCCTGGCCTACTTTTTGGAGAATACCCTATGATTTTATAGTATCAGGGATGGTTTTAATTTGTTTCAGTGCAACAAACATTTTTTGGATATATTCACTATACTGTGCTTGGTACTATGAATGAATAAGCCTTTAAGGAGTTTTTATTATGGTACAGGAGACATGTACACAAATAACTCTTAAAGCAATATATAGAGAAGGTCCACAAGAGAGATGTAAACAGAATGCCCAGAAGTGACTTTTGGTGGTGTGTGCGTGTGTGTGTATGTATGTTTGTTCAAGAAAGGCTTCTTGGAGGAGGTAGCATTTGATCAGGACTTTGAATGAGTCTGATTTTGACCAAGATTGGATAGTGGTGTCCCAGAGGGATTTGGAGGTGGGGATAGCAAGGCAATGTTGAGGTCCAGTTTGGTAGGAACACTGAATATTTTCCAGGGGGTATTGGGGCTGACTGACACAATATATTTGAAAATCAGGAAATTCCTGCAGTGGTAATTGGGCTGGAGCTGGGTCACTGAGATGCTGATGGTGTTCTCTGCTTCATCAAAGCAACCTGTAGGAACTTGACAACACCACTAGAGGGACCTCCTTTAGGTTTTATCCAAAATCCATCATTTCAGCAACAGCTCTCCTTTCTCATGTTGCTATCCCTAGCCAAGAATGAAGGGAAGAAGAAAATGGGAAAATTTCTTCTTTCCTTCCTTTCTTTTTCTTTCTCCTCCCTTTCTTCCTTCATTGTCCTTTCTTTTTTCTCTTTCTCCTTTCCTTCCTTCCTTCCTTAGTTCCTTCCTTATTGTAGGTCCAACAGATTCTCTCATATATACATGGTATGGAGAAAAAACACTGGTCTTACTGGAAGCAATACCACTGTTAGAGTTTGTAAATCTGGACTTCACTCCTTGCTCCACTATTTACAATCTGTGGAACTAACCCATAGCAAGTTATTTCACCTTTTTATGTTTCAGTTTTCTCATTATAAAGAGGGGATTTGTTATCACATAGCTTTATTTGTTAGCAATATAGCTAATATAGCAATATTTGTTATCACATAGCTTTGATGTAAGGAAAGGGCTTTGAATAAACCCTAGAGCTCTATAAAAAAAGATTTATTATTTTTTCTCTATATCCTCCTTCAACTTGAATATCCGAGTTTCTTGAACAGCCTGACAGTTGTCAGTGGCAGATAGCTCCTTGCAGATGAGTGTAACTTTATATTCAGAATCCTTTTCTCCCAATGAACTCCTAATGTTGGATTCTTTTAGTAGACCTTATAGTTTATTCAGTGTAGGAGTTAGAGGTAGCAAGGACAGTCAAGCTTTGTTTATTTGTGGATAAAAGGAAAAGATCTGTATTTAACTTTTAGCATTTTCATAGTGTTTTTCTCCTGAGCAACTCAGAATGTGGGATTCACTTAGTTTACCCAGTGTAGGAGGCAGCAGCAAGGACAGTCAAGCTTTAAACTATTCATTTGTGGATAATAGGAAAAAATGTGCTGTTGATTGACTTTATATTCAGAGTGCTTTTCTCCTAAGGAACTCAAAATGCTGGATTCTCTTGTAGCCTTTGTCATTTCTCCAGGGTAGGGGACAGACAGAGGTGGTAAGGATAGTCAAGCTTTGGCTCTTCATTATCTTTCAGTGGACTCTTCCTTTGTGGTTAATGATGATACATTACTGGTTTTATATTCTAGGCTGACTTAACATCTGCCAGCAGAATACTTCCTTCATCATCAGGGAATGTTGGGTGTAGCTTTAGGATTAGTTTAAGTTACCTCTACTGGCAATACCTATCTTCCCTACCATGGATTGTAAAGCCATAGTATTTAGATCTGGAAGTTACTTTAGAGATAACGACTTGTTCAGCCTTCTCATTTTATAAATGAGGAAAGTGAAAGCCCAGGAAGCTAAGTGACTTGTTCAAGGTCACACGGAGATTCTATTTCTGGTCTTCTGACTCCACATCTTGTGCTCTTTCCATTATAATAGGCATATTAAGAAGATTGGAGATACTGAATCAAGTACCTTAAAATTTGGAGTCAAGTATACCAATAGTCACTATCTGCTACCCACTACCCATTGGGGATATTCAAAGCTATTTTCCCAGACGTTCAAGGTCTTGCTTTTGTGTACTCCATTTTTTTTTTATAGCAACAATGTTAACTTTCCAGGTTGGCATGCAAACACTTAGCTTGGTAATGTACTTGAAATGTACATTTAACCTAAGCATGACATTTAACATTGTTTCTGTGAGAAAGTGTTCATAAGTCTAACTTGGGAAACCGGGAACACATCAAATGTCAGCTCTTCCCTGAATTGAATCAGATTTCCCTTGTGGCTCACTCTTCCCTGGCTTCAGCAGTGATTTCTGGGATTGGAGCACCTGCTAGGGAAAGGGACAAGGGCTGAACCAAATGGGTGGTAACTCTGGAGTTAGGGGCCTTAGATGAGATGAGGCCAGAGTTTTGGAGGCGAGTCTAAAAGTAGTGAGGCGCAGGGAGAGAAGCTTCACAATTTGGGGAGTGAGGAGCTATGAAGGACTAGGTCTTCCCGCCAGGGAAACCTGTCCTGAACTGATCAAGCCTAAGCATCAGGGATTTCTATTGCTATTGTTTGTTGATTTTTAAGGAGGAAGGTTTGTTTCCTTACCTGGATCGCTGAAAAAAAAAAAAAGGCAGCAGCGTATTACATAGAACTTGTCCAAACTTTAGTGTCCTTGAAAGAAACTTTTCAGGTTTTTTTCTAAGGCTTTTTGCTATTACATAGGTACAATAAAGATATAAGATGTTAAGTCTCATTTCTTAGCTTCCCCTACTCTCCTCCTCTTCCCTTCTCCTCTTTAGACATTACATAGCTGGGGTTCTAAACCTGGGATCCAAGTATGTGTAAACCTTTGAATTTAGATGAGGAAAAAACAAAGTTACATTTCTATTTTCACTAACCTCTCACTGAAATTTAGCTTTTCCTTCAGTTATGAATGTAGGCAAAAAATCATTACTCCAAGAAAGAGTCCATAGGCTTCATTAGACTGTGAGGAAAAGATAAGAAGCAATGCTATAAAGACAAGGTTAGAGTCACCTATATTTCAGAGAAAAACCCAGGTGTAGGCTAGCCTGGCTAGCCTTAGCATCTGAGGCATAGCTTAAGCAGGAGGTTTGGAGTGGAGAGCAGGACTTCATAGCTTAAGGGTGTGTATGTGTATGTGTATATAATGATTTAAAATTAGTAGAGCATAATTAATCCACAAATTAATCCATAGTGTTGATTTTACTTGCTCTCAGCCTCCTCCATCCTGTAATTGTAAAGGCTTTTGAGAGAAGATAGGATTTCCAGTTTCTTCTAACAAAGATACTCAGGATATAGGTGTGATTGGAGGGTTGAGCAGGTTTTAGAACAGGGGTGGGGAGCCTTCGGCCTTGAGGCCACATGAGGCCCTCTAGGTCCTCAAGTGTGACCCTTTGATGGAATCTGAACTGGATGCTGGAGCTAAGGAATCAGACTGAAGGGAGTAGACTTGGAGATTTACCTTTACCTCTCCTTTTGCCAAACCCCTAAAGACCCAATCCTGGACCCTAAACCAGTATAAGCAGTAGGACTTCAGTGGAGGCTATAGTTGAGGAACTGAGGCAGCAGTGAGGTATACAGGGACTAGAGGGATAGGGAGGCCAGTCCCAAGGATGCTGTGTTCCTCGGTTGCCATCAATAAGTCACTTGACTGAGGAAAAATTCCTTGTGAGGAAGGAATGTACATAAGTTGGATGTACATAAATTAGGGCCTGTCTATAATTAGGAATTGAAATGTTACCAGGAATATCACATACCAGTGTTTCTTGTTTTCATCACATTCATTTAGTAAATTTTCACTTAACGTTTTTAAAATTAGGAAATATTCAACAGTTGTCCTCTGTTTCAAGCATTTTCATTACTCAGAAAAATCATGAGGATATCTGAGTCAGAATTTGTGATGGTGATAAGGGAGTTTAATCTTGTCTTAATCCTCTGATTTGACTTCCAGTCATCCTATTGAAATTATACCCTCGAAGGCACTAGTCTTCTAGGAGCTAATGGTCCTGTGATCTCTTCTTGATTTCTCTGCAGGATTTACCAACTTTTTATTCTTAAAGGACCCCCTTGGTGTTATACCACCATCCAGGCTTTCTTTTGTGTTCTTCTGCACCTCTTTCTTTCCTTTTATCATTTACCAGTGCTTATTCCCTGGGACTCTTGCTTGACTTTTTTTTTCCTCCGTCAGAAAATTCATTCTTTCTAATGGCTTTGATTCTCTCCTCTATACAGATGAATCCCAAATTTATCTTCTCTCTCTCTCTCTCTGTCTCTCTCTGTCTCTCTCTCTCTCTGTTCCTCTCCTTCTCTCTCTCTCTCTCTCTCTCTCTCTCTCTCTCTCTCTCTCTCTCTCTCTCTGTTCCTCTCCTTCTCTCTCTCTCAGACCTCTCAGTCCTGCTTAAGTTTTACATTAGGATGTTATGTTTAAATAGATATATCCCAGAGTAGTAGCGGTGGTTAAGCCTGACCTTGAAACCAGAAAGACCTGAGTTCAGTTACCATCTCTTCACATATACTGACTTTGTCACCCTGGTTAAGTCATTTGACTTCTTAGGACATTAGGCAGCTCTCTTAAGACCTTAAGTTGCAGAAAAGGTATGGACCTGAATGTGTAGAGGGAGTTTCCTCAGTTGAGAGTTGCCTGTGTCAGTGAAATTACAGTTCTAGGTCTTATCCCTGTCCTTGTGTTCTGCTTTTACCTTGGAATTCACCTCCTTTCAAAACTGGCTCCAACTCCCAGCTTCCCCATTTCTGCCAGTGTTCCTCATCACCTTCCAGTTGCCTTGGGACATAACCATGTGATAAATATTTGTTCTGTTCTCTGGAATTGACTTCAGTTTCTTCTTTTCCCCTCACTTTATTCAAGACTTCTGATTCTGTTGGTTTTTCATTCATAATGTTTCTTTCATCCATTGTCCACTATCATCACCTTAGCCTGTGTCCCCTCTATGCCATGCTCATCTCTTGTCTCCCTGCTTCTTTTCAGGAATTTTGTCTTCCTCCATTCATCATTGCTCAGCTCAAGAGACCTCGCTATACCAGCCCACAGTGATCTCTACCTTATTTGAAGTCCTACAGAACCTTAAATTTGGGGTCTCTCATCTTATATGATGTCTTAGCATGGCTTACCATATAGATCATCTTATCATGTGTACATGTCTTGTGTCAGCTAGATTGTAGGTATTTTGGAGGCAGGAGTAGTGCAGAGCATTGTAGAAGAAAAACACTAGGCTAGGAGTCAGGAGACCTAGCTGTTCGTCTTGGTTCTCCCATTTTCTAGATGGTGTGATGGATAGAGTGCTGGATCTGGAGTCAGGAAGATCTGAGTTCAAATGTGACCTCAGACACTTACTAGCAGTGTGACCCTGGGCAAGTCACTTAACCCTGTTTGCCTAAGTTGCTCATCTGTCAAATGAGCTGGAGAAGGAAGTGGCAAACCACTCCAGTATCTTTGCCAAGAACACCCCAAAGAGGGGTCATGAAGAGTCAGACATGACAGAAAAGTGACTGAACAATAACAGCATGTAATCGTGGGTATGTCACTCACTTTTCTGAGCCTCAGTTTCCTCACAGGTAAAATGAGGGTAATCATGTTTGCCCCGCCTGCCTCATGGAGTTGTTATGAGTAAAAGCTCTTTGTAGACTCTAAAACTCCAGTACAAAAACATTGGTTGTTGTTAGGCTGGTATGTCATGCTGACATGTGCCTGGACAGTGTCTTTTATGGGGGAGAAGTTAAAGTGAACAGTGATCTTAAAGTCGTCAGAATTAAATGCTGTTAGTAGAATTTGCTTGACCAATAAAAATGTCCTACACACATTAATCAGCAAACATAAGCACTTACTGTGTACAGAGCACCCTGCTAGGTTCTGGAGGAAGATGAAATGTTTAAATAAGATCTGCTCCTTGTTCTCAAGAAGGTGAGGCAGGAGAATTAGGTGCAGCACCACAGATAGCTAGCCGTACATCATAGGCAGTTATTTGTTATTGCATGGATGAGGTTTTCCATACTGTATCATTTTCTCCCTTAATAGGATCCTTTATTTGAGAATTATTTTAGTAGTAGCCCTAATAACTTCATCAGAAATGTAATATTTTCCTTTATGTGACTGAAAATGTGCTAAATTTTATATTCTTTAATTATTCCAGTTCATAAACAAAAATATTTCTATGAAAACACATTTTATAATACATCAGTGAGGAAATAGGATTTGACATGTACATTTTCTTTAGTTTTTCAGAAACACATCTATTAAATTAAGAAATGCTTACAAATGCATTCCAAAGCCAAGTATTTCAAAAAAAATGTGCTATTTTGATGTATAGAACTGATGAAACAGTTTACATTTACATTTACAAATTTAATTTAGTTAATTTAATTTACAAATTACCTGAAGACTTGTAATCACAGAATTGATTTTTGCTTTGTTAGTTCTAGAATATTGAAATTTGTACCTGATTCCAGACCGGTATGACTCCCTTTTTGTAAAGGAAGCTTATAAATGTACTTTTCTTTGAAAAGAAAATAAATTCAAAATTTGAATATGAAAAATATTAAAGTAATCATAGGAAAATTATATTGGGTCAAAAGCATCATTACAAAATTAAATATCACTGCAAACTGACATTTTTATGTGGTTCTGGAGAGGCTACTATGGTTATATTATTAAATGTCAGACTTTGTGGTTATTTAGTCTCTTTAGGGAAGGACTTCTTATCCTGGAGTCTATGAACTATTAACATTTTTTTTTGATAACTTCATTTCAATATAATTGGTTGCCTTTGTAATCCTATATAATTTATTATTTTAAAAAAACATTCTCTGAAAAGGGGTCCATAGGCTTCACCAGACTGCTAAAGGGGACCACAGTTCAAAAATAATTTAAGAATCCTTGCCTAAATAGTCTATACCTATTAGCATAGTAATAAGATGCATTAATAGTACATTTCAGCTAACTAGAACAAACTAAATTTGGAGGCTCTGAACCCAAAGTTGATACCAAATAAAAGTGATTACTTGGGGAATAATTGGAATAGCCATGACTAACTCATCATATACTATAAGACTGCATACAAAGAAAATTCTAGGGTGTGGTTTTTTAGAAGCCACAAACACAGATTCTTAAATAGCCTGGAGCCATTTAGAAGTAACATGGAGTGAAGTGTGTATTATAATTGGTAAGTAAGGCTTTGCTACTGGTATGTTCAATACCTGTAGTAACAGACCATTATTTCATAAAAATAACCCCTGCTGAAAAAAAAATTAAAAATAGGCTGAATAGCTCACTACTTGAGGTTTTTATCAAACATGTAATTAACTTCTACATGAAGAAAATAGCTTTTGAACCAAAATATCACACCTGCATGACTGTGGTTGATACCAGCTCAGACTAGTCAAGCTAACCAGTAAAGTATGTTCAATCTGAAAGCAACCAATCTTCAATTTTCCCCATTTTTCACGGTTTGTGGATTGCAATTCTAGCTCTGTGTGGCTCCTCTCCCCCACTCCATTCCTATTCCCTCTCTTTAACAAATTACATTTTTAGGAGGGAATGTCGTACGTGGAGAAGGTGCTACTTACATGTTGAACAGAGTCTAAGGTTACAGTTCAACTGATAACATCGGCCTCTCAGGTTTTCCTACGCTGTCCTTGGTGAATGAAATCAGAATCTGGGAGGAGTGAGACCTTTTTTCAGTTTCTCTCATTAACCTTCAGATTTGGAAATCACTTGAAGTTGCACCATCTTCCTGAAGGAGGGCCATGAGTGAGCCTAGGTGGATGGCCAGTCTGCTAGCTGCTCACTATTGTCAGGTTCCTTACCTTCTGAGGACACCTCCTCAGGAGAGATGCCAAGTCCTCTGCCTCCCAGGATGTCTGAGCACAGCTGTTGTGGCTCACTCGTCTGCACAGGAAGTGGTGATTATCTCCTCGAGCCCTACCTTTCTGACACATTTCATTTGTTCATGGAAATTCCAAGGCTGCCTTCTTCATACGTGTGACTTATTTCTGTACATCTTTAAGGCTTAAGTTTTTTTTTTAAAGAAATCTTACTGTTTCTGACTTGATTTTTGCTAGATGATGTTTGTCTTAATTACAGGGGAGTACCACTGTTGTTGCTTTAGTTGCAGGACTGATCCTAATGATATACACAAGACCTTAACAGCTGCAAAGATGCCATTCTGGTTAATCAGATTAGAGAAAATCTGGGGTGGGCATAGAGGGTGTGGAAGAGGGTAGAATGAAAGTCTTTATTTTTTGTGATTTGACTGTAAATAAATTCTTGCATAAGTAGAGTTTTCCTTGTAGTTGACAAATCTGTTAAATAGCTTCTAATTTTGAGATGTTTTTTATTGAATTGAATGTGTAGTAGATACTTGATGAACATCAAGGTTAAAATGCTTCCTATCTGCGTTTTCTTTAAAAAAAATTATAACTGGTTAACCTTGAAGCATATTGTTTCAGTGTTGCCTTTGCATCATGGAGGAGGACACCACATTGTTGGTTTTGTCCACTTGGGAGCAAAATAATATTTTATCTATAGCAGAAGGAAACAGGAAAGAATGATCACAGCCCAAGGATGAGAGTCAAAGTACTTTGACAAACAGACTGGGCAGATGCTGCATAGACATCATTATATGAAGAGTTGAGATCAGAACTAGTGCCAGTACAAGTAATGCTTGGGCAGCAGGCAGCCTGGTGTCAGAGAGGGGAGAGACACTAGATTGAAGGGCAGGAGCCCCGACTTCTCATCTTGGTTCGTCATTGCCTTACTCTATGACCTTGGGGAAGTCACTTTCCCTTTTCCCCTCTCTGGGCATCACTTATCTCATCTGTAAACATTATAAGATCCTAAAGTTTATCATTTATAAGAGCAAGAGGAAAATAAGGTCACATTATTTGAAATGGAAAACAAAGTCACAGTGGCAGAGTACCTTGAAAAGACACGAGTAGCTTACACTAACCCCAGGTGATCTCAGTTTTTCCGCCTTTTCCTAGTTTTGCCCTCTCTGGACATACTCTCTCGCAGCTCTGATTTGCATTGGAGGTCTGAGTCTTCAGGGTAGGGCTGAGAACTACCTTCAGGGGTCTAAGCATAACTCTGACGCCAAGAGCCCATATGGTATGTTCCTGAATTAATCAGAATCAGTTCAGATCCATTAGCTTTTAGGAAATGGATTTTCTACAAAGGTATACAGCAAGAACAGCTTTTAACAAAAACCATACCCCCTTATGTTAAGGGAACATTTTTGCTTTGTAAATCCAGGTCCCTGGGTCAAGTGTAAAGGTGGTCAGACACAGTCGTAGAGAATATGACTCCTAGGTGTTTCAAGGTCTTTTTTTTCCTTCTTAGTATCCTCATGAGGTAGCTTTGCTAGGCTCTGAGAATCCTTGCTTTTCCTGCAGTCCACTTCCAGCAATTTTTCCTTTCTAAGAAGTCCCAGTCTCTAAAGCTGCCACTGTTCTAGGGGACTATATCTTTCTACCTCTGTTTGAACGCCCTTCCTCTGTGGCAGGCCACTCTCTGATAGACTACTGTAATTAGCCTCAAATGTCTGGTGGATCTCCCATTCTCCTGGTCATACCACCTTGGTCAACTTCCTCATCATCTAAGATGGGGAAAGAATAAACACAAGGGAAGCAGGTGACATGTGCCCAAGGATACATGGTGACTAGTAAGAGGGAGGGCAGCTGCCCTTTACCCCACCCCAGAGCTCACTGAAATTCTGCCTCACTCACGAAGAGGGAAGAGAAAAAGGGATCACAGGAAGGCAGAGCATACTTTCATAAGCCCACTCAGCTCCCACTTGGCAAGTTATTAGCCATTAGACCTTCTAGTTCCTCAGCCAACCAGTAAGCTCTTTGTCTTTACATAATATCAGTTTTTCAATCAGCCAGAAGTAAGCTCTTCAGACTTCTAAATATTGGATTGGAAATCATCAGGGAATATCAATGTACCTACTATAATAACCCACCAGGAAAGGCAGATAAGGGCACGAACTAAGGACTGGACTCTCATTAGCTGCTCTTCTATTCCATTAGTACTTTATTTCATTTTTTCAACCTGGAAAATGGGATGTAAATCCTCTCTTGCCAAAGTACATGGCCTGGAGACCACGGTAAGGCCCTCTTTCAGGAAGAAAAAAGCCTTTCTTGGAAGAGTGAAGAAATAAGCAACAAATGTAGTGTAGTGAAAGCACCCCTGGATTTGGAATCAGAGGACCTGGGTTCAGATTTTAATTCTGCAGTTTACTATCTATGTAACCTTGAGGAAGGTACTTCTTTTGACCTCAGTTTACCTGTCTGTAAAATGTGTGTGGAGTAGTTAGACTCCTCTTAAAGGACCTGCAAGTTTCCTTTTAGCCCTAAACCTATGATCTTGTGAAAAGGGAAGGAATATAGCTGCTGAAAAGGTGGATAATTTGGTGGCTCACTGAGAATAGGTAGTAAAGAGAATGCTGCCGCTGACATCCTAACTCCCTAAAGGAGGGTCATTTGGATTTCCTTTCACCCAATTTAAGGAACAAGTAAACCAGCTCTGTATCACGTGATTCTGAAACTTTTAAATAAGCCCCCCAAAAGCTAGGGTGACTCTTCAAAGCCTGAAAACAGAAAAACTATGTAAATGTTTGGGAATAATCTATGCAAGTAAATGTCAAGAACTTTTGATAATTTGGTTGCTTAGAAGTAGGGTCAAAGGAAATAATTTGCATATGGCTTAGCTAGAGGCTTCTACTTTGGCAGCTTCTTGAGGTAGTTGCATATTTAGAATTTGGTTTGCATTGTTTTAAAACATTTTAGCACCCATTGAATAACAGTAATATTCTGTACAGTTCATTATGTTAAATTTGTTATCCATATTGCATAATATAGAAATTAACACACATTCAATATTTTTTAGGCAGTCATCATTTTTTGCCAATGATGATATAGCTTAATGATTCATCTAGTTTTCCTTAATTTGGTAAAAATCAGCAGTTTATTCTGATTCCACCAATGTGAGTAGGTGATACAATTGTAAAAGGTAGAGCAATCACCTATGATTTATATGACAAGGTTAAAATATATTACTAATATTTATACATAAATGTTGACTGGTACTGTACTATTACTTATTGAGCCTGAGTTGAGTGAAGGATTTAGAGTCAGGAATATCTGAGTTCATTAACCTCTTCTAGACTCAGTTTCCTCATCTATAACAAGGAGATAATAATAGCTCCTACCTTGTGTGAGAATCAAATGAATAGACGTTAAATTGATAAATTAATGCTAGTTATTGGCATCATCATTAATGGTACTTCTCTGTACCACTTTGGGTTGTATTTGTGGCTTGGCTGTAAAATTTATGTGTCATAATTGTGTATGGTGAAACATATTTTCAACTCCTGTCATTCTGTCAAATTAAAAATGGCTATCTTTTGTTTTTACATCATCTTTATTTCTGTATACATCTATTCCCCCCAAAAGAAATCATTCTACCAAAGGATTGAAAAGGGGGGAAAGCAATAACCAGTACATGGACTAAGTATGACTTAATGCTATATAAAACATTCCATACACAGTCTCCCCTTTCTGTAAAGAAGGAAGAGAGGCACATTTTCTCAGTTCTTCTTACATAGTATTCAGGGGTTTTTGTCCTTTCCATCTACATTGTTGTAATCATTGTGTATGTTGTTTTCCTGGTTCTGCTTACTTCACTCTGAAGCATAATAGAGTGAAAAAAATACCTGCTCTTAAGTCAGGGGACTTATGCCAGTGTGGTCCTGGGCAGATTATTTAACCTGCTTGGACCTTAGCTGCTTCATCTGTAAAATGAAGGGGTTGGATGAGATGACTGCTGAGGTCCCTTCCAGCTCTAGAGCTATGATCCCAGTATAGAGTTCTTCTTATGTTTCTATCGTGTAGTAATATTTCATTGTGTTTATGTACGTTTATGTATCAGTTTCAGCTACTCCTGAATTGTTTCCTTGTCTTTGTTGCCACAAAAAGCATGACCATGAATAGTTTGGTGTTTAAGGGACTTCACCTCCTTGGGGTCAAATACCTAGTAGTGGTTAGGTTAAAGATAGAAATGTATGGAGACTTCAGTCACTTTTAAAGCATGATTTCAAATTTTTTCCAGAATGATTGGACTAGTTCATAGTTCCACCATCAGTATAAGAATGTGCCTGTTTTTCTGTATACAGCCCTGCTAACATCTTTCCTATCTTCAGTTGTCTTTGCCAAGTTAGTTGATGGGAGGTGAAGCTCCAGTGTCATTTTGATTCGTCTTTCTTTTGTAAGTAATTGAGAACAATTTTCCCAATGATTGTTAGCAGTTTGCCATTCTTTTGGAGCTGCTAGTTTAAATTCTTTCCCCTTTTGTGAACTGAAGAATGTTATTCCCCTCATGTCTTGGATGTTTGTTTAATATAGTGGTCTTTACTGATCTCCCAGTTGTTACTGATCTTTAAATTACTTTTACTGCTTTGAATTTACTCACCTGTGTATGTGAGATAGCATGATTTAGTGGAAGGAGCAATATGTGTAGAATCAGAGTTCTTGGGTTCAAATCTTGGCTTTCCAGTTAATAGCTATGCAATCATGGACAAATGGTTGAATCTCTGTGGACCTCGGTTTCTTCATCTGTATAATGAGGGGACTTGGACTCTTTTTGATATAATCAGGTTTTACTAAGCAACTACTCACACCAGACCTAAAGGTTCTTTGATTTACTGAAGTCTGGAGATAACTAAAAAAGGCAAAAGATACCTGCCCTTGAGGAGCTTATAGTCTAACAGGGGAGACAGCTTTCCAGCTCTGAGCCTATGTTCCTGTTACTCTTTGTTGCATCTCCCCAGTAAAATGTGGGCTCTTCAAGGCCAAGGACTATTCCATTTTGTCTTTGTATTTCTTGTGACTCTTAAAGCACCTTGCTTATTAAGAAGGTGCTTAGGAAGTGTTTGTTGAATTAAATCGAATCATTCTTAAAGTGTTCACTATTCATTTCACATGGCTGTGTAAAGCAGACCATGAGTACTTAAGTCAGTATGGGTTTGTTTTATAAGAACTATCGTGCTGTTTTTAATGAATGATCTTTAGATTTCTGTCCCATTTTCTAAAATACAGCAACCTAATATTTGAGATTATCATTTAAAATTCCACATTGTTCTATACAGGGTTTTAAAAAAATTTCCCTTAGTTATTTATGATATATACAAAATGTAGCAATTTATAATCTCTTCAACTCATCCACCTTAGCAGGTGACATTTATCATCTGACAAAGAATAGTACTGCACTTTTTTAGTTATTATTTCCAACTCTTGAAGATCTTTCATTTGTATTTCTTGAAGAGCCCAGTTAGGCCCTGTGATGTTAGCTCTTAGCTCCATCAAAAAGCTGTGTTTCTTTCTTTTTTTTTAAATTACAGCTGAATTTAGATGAAAAGGAGTTACAAAAGCATGACAGCCACCATCTGCAGCCAAGTGTATTTTGACACCAGATTGGTGCTAATATCATCAAAGCTCATTCATTCATTTATTCAACAAACATTAAGTATCTACTATGCACAAAATCTTGTGCTTGATGAGGGAGAAGGGGAAGGGGAAAGAGAAGGGAAAGGGTGGATACAAATATACTAACTATCTTTGTATATCTCTGAGCTTATGGAGCCAAATTTAATAACTAGTTGATTTGATCTGATCAGATGAGGTGATTGTATATAAAGCTTCTTAAAACTTCTAAAAACTCTCTACAGAAATCAGCTCTAATTATAATTACAATGATATGACCTCTAACCTTGGGTGTTTGGTGTCATGTAGCATATTTTTGTCATATTCAAGAGGGCGCCATGATCTTCCAATCCCTTAACTTTTCTAGCTAGAGCTCTAATTTTGCTCCCAAATCATAAGTAAATATTCTGGGAGATCATCTGTTCAGCCTGGTTGAGTTTTAAACTGCTTAATAATAAGTGGTTTGACTATTAAAGGTTGCACTTGGTATCAGTGCATTCCTTAAAGTGACTTTGCTCTGTTTGCATGGGCGTGGAAATAGGGTAATTTATAATTCAATGGAAGGAATATAACAATCCACATAGTAACACAGTTATGATGTAGTTATTGTCATTCTTTCCTCACCCCTAATTTTTCTTAAACTACACTTGGATTGATGCAGGTTTGGAATCATTAATTACAGTTATTGGAGTAAATATGGATGAATTTGAGTGCTTCATGCTTTCTGTTTCTAAGAAGCCTTTTATTAAATGCCTACAGTGGTTGGGGGGCCACTTTGTACCAGGAAGAGTAGTTTCAGTCTTAGGAAATAATGCACACTGAATGTATTCATACAAACAACAAATCCTTAATTTCCTTTGTAGTCAAAATATGCACACAATTAAAACACAAGCATTTGAAAGTCATGGCTCCCAGATTAACTGTAATTGCTGCATGTGTTTGTGTAAAACATGAGAAAAGAATAAAACCATGTTTAGTCATGCAAATGCATGAGTACAGATTCTCTTACTCTTGATTGGCTAATTTTGAGGTCTCCAAATTAATGCTGTATTTAAGTTTCTTATTTGCATTTCCATTTGTGTTTCAGACTGCACTTTTCCTTTAAAAATAAAGGAGGGGGATGGTAAAAAATACAAAAATGAAATAAAATTTTTCTGGCCCTTTTCATAAAGCTAAATCTGTTGTGATACTTAGGTACTCAAAAAGCACCTTGGGTTTTGGAACTGATGAGTGTTTTTTTCTTTATTCTCATTTGCTCTCAGGTTTTTAATTACTAGGTAGTTTCTGAGGGCTACCTTTCAGACAGCAATTACTGAAAAAACTGCATTGACTTTTATCAAGTAAAATTTTCAAATGTGTGTGTATATGTATATGCATCTATATTCTTACTCATCCCAAAATTTTTAAACATAAAATGCCATCATTGACAGTGAGTATCAGCAACCATTGTTAAATTGTTCCATGTAACAGAAACAATTTACCAGATGCCTCCAGTGCCCAGGTCTCGGAGCTGATTGGGGTGGGTGGAGTTTCACTTGCCTGTCTCTGACAGTTTTAAACTCTGCAGTCCGATAAGACTGTAGTGAGTTGTTAGACCACATTTATTGTGCAAATGAGCTTGCATCCTGAAAGAACTGCAGAAATGTTTAGACTTAGCATCATTGAATTTTAATAGCCTCTCTCCCTGATAATGAAGTGAAGTCCTTAGATTTATGAGTACCCATCCTGTCTATAAATATGTTAATAGGATTTCTGTCCCCCTAAGAGAGCCGGTGCTGCCAAACGTGGGGCTTGCCCTTTGCTATCCAGAAGGCCCCACCAGGGGATTTGACATCCTTCAATTTGGAATTCACTTGTTTCGCTTCCTGTGATAGCATGGAATGTGAATTTTGGCTCATTCAACCAGTGTTGAGGAAAGACAGGAAAAAGTCAAATCGGAATGTGAGATTAGAATATACAAAGGAGTTTTTAATTCTTTGATTTCTGCTAGATGTGGTCATATGGGCATATTTTTTTAAAAAGACTTGATTCTCACAAAGTGTTTAGTGAGTTAAGAAAAAAATCAATGTAGAAAGTATTGTAATGGATCACTTTAGTTCATATTCTTGCATCTGGATGTATGTATGTATGTATGTATGTATGTATGTATGTATGTGTGTGTGTATTTATACTGGTTTATTCTTTGAGGGGCTTTTGAATTTTTTTTTTTTTTTAGTGTGCAAGGCTGGGGTAACCCAACATTTCTTTCCCTGTCAAATCTTTTAGGATAACTTTTCTAGCACTAAATGGTATATAAAAGCTGTTTCATTTTTTCCCTTTCCTTCCCCTCCCCAAGAAAAGAAATAAACAAAAGGAGTTGCTGAATTGATATGTATTTCTGTATCACCTGCTGAGTTTGGCTTCTGTTCATTTATGTTTGCCAGTTGTAATTAGCACCCCATTAATAATTCTCACCTTTTGATTTGTTACAGAATTTGTTTAAAAAAAAAACAAAACCCAGAATTTAACAAATAAGAAATTTTGCTTAAGCTTTGCTTAAATGTTTTAGAAAGAAAATCAGTGGGTTGGAAATAAAGGAAATCAGCCTAGGCTTTTTATTGATTAATTTCTCATTTGCATCTTAAGTCTGACACTTAGGACCAACCAGTTGAATACAGAGGATACAGGAAGTTTCTTCTGTTCTCAATTAGTGGTAGCAAGTTAACCACTAAATGAAGAACGCCAGAAGCAGCTTTAGGGGCTAGTTAAAGTTACAATTTTTATTTAAACAAGTGACTCCTATTAAAGAGATACTTAATTTTTTTTTCTGTATTCAAACTCCACACCCTATTTCCTCCTATATTTCCTTTCTTTCCATTTCTTCACTTGAAATACTTATGATTTGAGCATTGTGTCTCTCCCCAAACCCTGCTCCTCCTTCATCCCACCCCTATCTTTAGACTATAAATTAGATGCTCTGTTTCTTAATGATTATCTTTGCCAGTGGGTATGCAGGTTTGGGCAGAATGATTAATACAGTGCCCCTAGGCTGACAGTGGTTGATAAAATAAATATGAATTGATCCCATTCACAAATGAATGATCATTTGTTAATGGAAAGGGTCCTGTAGAACAAAATGCAGGTGCTAGAGTTTTCTTAGATTTTCTTAGCATTTATTTCTTAGCATTTCTTAGCATTTATTTCTGGCTTAAATTGTGGGGAATTTATTGATGATAATGATAAAAAAAACTGCCATGACTTTGATGTGTTTGAAAATGGAGGAATAATTCTGAGGTGCCAATGAAGACTTGGCTGGGGATCATCTAGGGTGAGATCTTTTCTGTGGTGGGGGCTAATGCTTTGGACCTCTTTCACCTTCCGTGTGTCTATTTAGTTAAACTTAATTTTTCTATTTTAGTCATGAAGGTCTGGAACTGAGTGGTGGTTATGCAGAAATGAATTAACTGAATGGATTGTTGATTTTTCAGAAAGAAGATTAATATGATGGGGGATTTAGGATGAAAACGCACACTTTTCACACATCCATATTTATGTTTGTCTGCCATAAGCTACACCATCAGATGCTTCTCTTTTCCTCATTGATTATAGTAGCTGTTACCATTTTTGTCTTTATACTGTTAAATGTTGATTTTAGAAATCAGACCAAAATTATCAGTGGATAGTGTGTGTGAATCCAGGGATAAGTGATGGATTCAGAAGACTGAGTTCAAATCCTATCCCAGATACTACCAGCTTTGGGACACAGGGACAGTCACTAAATTTAGGAGGCTTGGAGGTTGGATTTGATAACATCCAGTCTCTTCCTGCTGTAAATCTGTGATCCTATGAACTTACTATTTCTCCAACATTCTAGGAACTCTACAGTCATCTCTTGAAATAGACAAAGTAAGACATTTTATAGAGTGAAGGGTTTTTGTGGTGTGAAGTGTTTTATTTGGAAGTCTAGGTTTTGGTCACAGATCTTTTTCAAATGAATTTAAGCTTTATAGTAATAGACTGATGAATGGCAACCTTTCCTCTAAGAGTGTGAACAGTTATTGGACTGTAGTATTTGTTCACTGTTACATGTAACTTGGAGTCTCAGAGTGGAAAAATACATCTTATTTTGCTGTTGTAAGCACACTGAGCCATATTCAAAAGATTGTGTCAACAAATGTGTATTGTTAGCTTTTCCAGGAGAGCATAGAGAGGGAATAGGTAGATATGGAATCTTTGTCAATAAAAAACAAGTTTCATAGAGAAGAATTATAAGAGAATAGATGAGGGAGATACTAAAATAAACTTAAAAATACCATACAAAGCTACTTTATTTTGGAATGTTGAACATTTTGGGAGAATATGTAAATTTTTATTGATATCTTGTATCTCTGTATCTCCATCCCCTTCATTTCAATTAATCTACATTTATTAAACTTCTGCTGTGTTTCCGTCACTGTGCTAAGTACTGGGGATACAAAAGAGGCAAAAGACAAGCCCCTGCCCTCAGGGATTTTACCCTCTAATGGGAGAGATGCAAGCAAACTAATATAGACTAAGCAAGCTTTATATTGGATAAAGTATCTACTGTCTCTCCTACTCTACCTAGAGAGCTAGCCTTTCTAACAAAGAATATGAAAGAGGAATCAGTTTAGTAAAGCTAATGCATCAGCTTGGTTTTGTGTATATATTGTTTCACAGCTGATCTGTAGACCTCCCATTTCTGTAAAGAAGGGAGGGAGACTCGATTCTTCCCTAGGCCAAGTTTAGCCATTATTATTCCACAGTGGTAAGGTTTTCTTCACCTCCAGCATCACTACTTCTGTCTTTCGTCGTCTTTGCCAAATTTCTGGGCAACTCAAGAGTTATTTTGATTTGTATTTCTCTAATTATAAGTGATTTGGAAGCAGTCTTTCCTAAGATTATTCATAGTATGCAAATCTTTTGAGAACTAATTGTTTACATCCTTTGACTACTTACATACTGGGGAATGACTCCAGTCTTTAACATTTGTGTTAGTTCTATATATACACCTTGAAGATTAAACCCTTATCAGAGATATTTAATGTAAACATTTTTCCAGCCCACATTTTCCCTTCCTATCTGGACAACGTTAATTTTATTTATGTAAAAGCTTCAATTTCATGTAGTCAAAATTATCTATATTATCTTTTGTGATTGCCCATTTTTGTTGTTGTTGAGAACTCTCCCTTATACATGTGTGAAATGTACCTCATCTGGTTCTCTTCTCATTTTTTTTATAGTATAACCTTTAATATTTAGGTTTCATAATCCATCTTGAATTATTATGGCATGTGGTTTAAGTGTTAGGTCTTAACCTGATTTTTCTGCCATACTGTTTACTAGTTTTCCCAGCAGTTCTTGTCTAATAGCAAGGTCTTCCCCAAGTAATTTAATAGAGTTACTTTTAAAACTTTAAAAAATATTTTTAAAAAATAGTCCAAAGGACTGTGGCTGATCAGACCAATATGAGCTTGGAATGCTCGACCACAAATCGGGCACAAATAGCCCATGTGAACATTTGGGGTAGATTCTCAAAATTTGGGAATCTTGCATTTCTTTTGAGCACCGTCAATTTCGCTTTGCTCATACAGCACAGCTCCTTCTCTGATGTGGGCATGCTAAGCGGTCCTGTGCCAGTGTCTCCAATGTCACACGATCAGTTTCAAAGTCTTTAAAAGAGAATTCAGTCCTTGTCTTGACCCCTCTCCAAAAGGAAAACCATTTTAACCAATTTCAGGTTATATTGTTGATATTGGTTTATTTGAAATGAGTAGGAGAAGGGAAACCCATCTTGGCCTGAGCGTAATAGTCAAAGGACTGTGCTAGATAGAGTTGATGTTTCTTGATGTCTGTATTAAGGTTTATATAGTATGTGCCATGTGTTTAAATCTTAAGTCCTTTGGAGAGAGGGGCATACTAGATATGTACTTTGGGCCATTGATTTTCTGGAAAAATATCCAGGTATGAGATGAGTAATGGTAAGATCACCATTGTCCTCCAATATAGATGGATGGTCTGATTTCTGTTCTCATTGAGCAAAAAGGTATAGGAAGGTTTATTGGCAGCTGTAGATTAATAGACTCTGAACACAGCTATCAAGTGGGTTAGCAGATTCTTCCCGTCCTTTTGTATGATTCCTGTGGACTGCAAAAATTTTGGACACTTAATGTCCTAGCCTAGCCTATAATCCCCTATGACACACTGTCTTTCTTCCTATATTGTAGTAGAATATTTTAAGAGACATTACCAGCAGAGAGAGAGAGAGAGAGAGAGAGAGAGAGAGGGAGAGAGAGAGAGAGAATGAGAGAATGTGTGTGTAGAGACTATAAAATGCCTTCCAGTCTAATCCCATGTATGGGCAATTTACATTTTAGGACACCCCAGAAATTTGACCACACCTAAAAAGCCAGAATGATTTCTGAAATGCCATCTGATATATATAGCATACTATTTGCATATTCAACAGGGAGGGGTCGTATGTGGTGTCCAAACTCTTCAGGTTCAATATTTTCCCCATAGGTGCCTATTAATTCCTGTCCACTTCTTAATGAATCTCACTTCTCTGTTCTCTGCCTCCAGCTTAGTTATTGTCTCCAGCCTCGCCCCGTCCCCCCTCCCCCCACTACCCAGCTTTTAAAACACTGGGAAAATTTTTTCATCTTTGTTTCACTTAATAAAATAGTAGGATGTGCTCATTTGTGAAAGAGAAGTCCTGAGGTCAGTGGTTGTGGGAAAGACATTTTTCTCTACTTATTTGTGCCCCAATTTTCTCCTCTTTGTTGGGGAATTATAATTAGACAACTATGGTAGGTTCGTGTTTATAAAACATGCTTGGAGAGCCTTTGATGAAAGGTGCTTTACAAAATACCCATTATTAAATCATCTTGGGAAGGCAGAATGACAAGGTTTGACATCCTGGTGCTGTGTCACAAGGATGTTCCAAAAGTAAAGCTGGTGTCATTGAGAATCTACCTTCCCTGTGGCATGTGCATATGAAGGGGTCTTCAAGAAAAGTTAGCTGAATTGGCCCAACTCTGCATTTATTGTCAAGAGACCTGACTTTTCTTTCTCATTTTATATTATCTAGGCAAGTCATCCATTCACTACAGTGTGTTAGCTCACTGTCACTAAAATTAGAGTAATAATCCAATCCAAGCCAATAAACAGATATTTATTAAGCACCTACTGTGTAAGTGCTGGGAATATGATTAATAAAAAGAAAGACAGTCTCTGCCTTCTAGGAGCATATCATCTAAAGGAAGACAGCACCCAAAAGGAGGCAGGGGGTGAGCAGTGGGATAAGAAACTGGGTGGGGTGGTCCTTGACATGGGGGTATTTTGTACTTCGGAGGTGAAGCCACGAAGAGTAGCAAGTGCAGAGTTGAGTGGACCAAAAAGTCCAGTTTCTTCCCTTTCTACAGGAAGCCATTGGGAGGAGTTTGACGCTCCACACTCCAGCCTTTCAGCCAGAAGGGAGAGGAGTCTGAGGGAGGTGGTGTCAGGTAAGGCTTGAGTTAGCAGCGTGTCCAAGATAATAATACCACCAAAATGTGCTTCAGAAAGATGGGGAGATTCTCTGGATTGAGGATCTCCATGTAATTATGAAGGATTATATATTTTAACATTAAATTATATATTCTAACAAAATACCTTGCAGTCCATAGTTTAGGGAAAGGTAAGAGTTTGTAGCTTTCATAATGTTTAGAGGGGTAGTAGTACATTCAACTGGCATTTTAAAATCACTTTCTGCACCCTAAATACTGTACTACAAAAACAGTTTCTGCCCTCAAGGAGCTACATTCTATTGGAACATGCTATGACATAATGTGAGAAGAATAAGGGGAAAGAATCGGGCAAACAAACCGGACCGGAAGAATTAAATCTATTGCAGTTTTGGTGCTGTATTCACCTGGAAAGTTTGGACAACACTCTTCAGAAAATTCTTCCTTGTGTACCAGCTACAAATCCATCTGAAACTGAGGTTGTTTCTTATGTTAATTCCAGAATGAGTCTTACTGGAGTATTAAGTAATGAGACAACAGTAGAACTTTAGTTTGGATTTGTGAAGCTGAAGAGATACTTAGGGGAAGAGGTTAGAAGGAATTGTTTTTGGTTTTTTTTGTTTGGTTGTTTGGGTTTTTTTTTTTTTTTTTGGAGGTCGATTGGGGTTAAGTAACTTGCCCAAGGTCACACGGCTAGGTTTTTGGGCTAGGTTTTTGTTTGTGTGTGTTAAGTGTCGGAGGCCGGATCTGAACTCAGGTCCTTCTGACTCCAGGGCCCCGCTCTACTCACTGTGCCACCTAGCCGCCCCCCTGTTTGTTTTTTAAACAAATGCTTTATTAACTTCTGGTTTACATTATTCATTTCCACCAGATTTTGAGTTACAATTTTCCCCCATTTTTCCCCTACCCACCACCCCAAAATAGCAGTCCCACAAGATATCCCCTCATCCAATCTGCTCTCTCCCATATAGAAGGAATTGTTAAGGCAATCTGGAAGGTCACAAGAGTAAAAGCTAGAGAGGATGAGGAGAAAAGGCTGGTGCTGGATTTGAAGGTTTGGAATTAAGGTAGAAGATTAATAGGTCATTTATGGGATGATGTTGAATATGGATCTAGCTGTGAGGTTTTGTTCGTAATTTAAAATAAGTATAGTATTTGTACTGCCTACACATTCCAGCCATTCTCAGGTGTGTGAGAAGCGTGGAGAGTTCATTGGACATTTCCATCCCCCATACGTCTTTTCACTTAGAACATTGGTGACTTGTCTATATTAGAAGAAGAAAACGACCTCTGGGATCTTGAATCAGCTTTAATTAGGACTTAATTTTATTTTTTGAGAAGATGACTATAAGGGGCTAGCATAAACAAATTAGCTATTAGAACAGCCTGCGTGAGCCTAAAAGCACAAAAATACTTATTTAATGGAAATTAAGGTGCTAGCACGCACATGCACTATTACATCCATTTTAATTGTAGTCTTACTGGCTTGGCCAGTTGGTTAACTAGTTTCAGGAAGGTGACAAATCCAGAGGATGATAAATATTTGGTTTAGTGAGTTTTTCTTAAGTACCTTGTAGAGAAGTACAGTACATTTATGAGAATGATTAATGAACGGTTAAGAGAAACACTGCCTTGGGCCAGTACTGTAGAGTACAGAGGAAGTGTGGTCCAGGATGTGCTCACGTGGATTGGTACTACCCTCCCATCTCTGTCACTTGTGACCTTAGATAAACTACTCAAAAACTCCCTCAGTTAAGTCCTTAGCAAAAAGCCCACAAACAATGCTCCCCCACCCCCCAACAAAAACAAAACCCCAAAACCAACAACCTCAAAGCAAAACAAAATGGACAGGGAAGATCCTTGAAACAAGATTGAATGTGTCTCTTCTGGGATCGATAGAGGAACCATGAGAACTAATCCAATTGGATAGAAAGTTAGTGTTGTTAGGAATTAGTGCAACTCAACTTGTCAAAGCTTTGGTGGAAATGAAACTCCTAATCAACTTCTATCTCAACAACTATATTTCTACTAAGTAGTAGTAAATGTTTTGCCATATGTCAATGAAGGTCAACTCAGAAGCTAAGAAATGAACTGGGACTGGAAAGCTTAGGTGTACAGCTCCTGTCCCACCAGCCCCCTATAGGTATTGGCAAGGGCTGGCTCCTCTCCCACGATCCATTCTGATACCCAGGTAGAAGGAGGCTTTTCCTGAACCTTTGTTTAGAGAACTCAAAGGGAAACTTATCTGGCAACCTGAGGAGAGTAGGTGATGACTTGTAGGGCATCAAGGTGAGCCAACTTCACATTGTGTACTTTCCTCTTCTGAAACTGTAGCTGGGAGTACCTGTTGCTGCTCCTGTTGACTCTAATCTGATTCCAGCCTCCATTGCCAGCCTTATCTCCCTGGCTTCCGGATGAAGACAGCCTGCTCCAGCCCTGACTGGTCTTCTCATTGTCCTCTCCCTCTCCTCTCTTCTCCTGCTGGTCCTGCAGATTCTCTGGGCCTTTGCACAAAATCCCTACCCTCCTTTTAAGTTCCCCACTCAAATGCTTGTCCTTTATGGTCTATTCCAGCCTTCACTGATCTCTCCTCAGAATTGCTTAAAGTTCTCTGTGCCAGTTCTTTTGGCCCTCAATTATATGCCATCTTGTTCCTCTGTTACTTTCTTGAATGTTTGGTTAGATGGCTTCCTCAGCTAGATTGCAGGTTTATAGAGGATGAGGATTTGTGCCATTTACTTCTGGATCCCTAGCACAGTATCAGGCACCCAGTAGTATATTTTAATGGTTTTGAATTTTAACTGGATTGAATATAAATTATAGAATTAAAATGGAAGAGAAGGGGCACAGTGGATAGAATATTGGACCTGGAATGGGAAAGACCTGAGTTCAGATTTTTCAAGGACACTTACTAGTTGTGTGATCCTGAACAAGCCACAAAATCTCTCTGCCTCAGTATTTTCAACTACAAAATGGGGACCCAGAGAAAAATTTGTAATGGATTTTGCAAAATATAAAGCGGTATAGAAATGCTAGCTGCTGCTGCTGCTCCTCTTCCTCCTCCTCCTCTTTCCTTAGTGAGTGGCAGCTAGATCAGCTGTGTGCTTGATTTGCAGAGCTGGACTGGAAAGGGGAAAGAAAGGATAAAAAGTAAAGGGCTTTATATTCTCATTTCAGAAATGGGCTCAGTCATATCTCTTCCAGATACTTTCAAACAGCGCTTCTGATCTCAGTTCCCTTCTAAAGTCTTGGCAGTAGGTAGAGCAAATATGTCAGCTAATTCTTAACTTTATTTTTATTGTTCTCACTTATCAACACCTTTAAGTTCTCACTAATCAACACCATTTAGAGGGCTTTATATTTCCAGAAAGCTACACTAGAACTATTCTCTGGGCCACTCGGAATAGGTTAAATTGTAAACCTCTGGATTCAGTTCTTTTATTCTGTTGTGACTTTATTTTAAGGCTTGTCTGCACTAATTCTGTTGAGTCAGTATCATTCTAATCAGTGTAATATCCTTAAAGGTAGGAACTGTACTTTGCAGAGTGAGTGTGTGTGTGTGTGTGTGTGTGTGTGTGTGTGTGTGTGTGTGTGTGTGTGTGTGAGAGAGAGAGAGAGAGAGAGAGAGAGAGAGAGAGAGATATTCCCATTATACTGGGCATACCAAAGACACAAATATTTGAAGTAACTTGGAAGTAAGGTTACAACTCTACTAGCTTGCAAATGAATTTATAACTGCCAAATTAGCACCCAGTGTTAGTGAAAGGTGATTTTCACTAATTCTCCTGAGTAGTACTCATTTTCACCTTTATTTTGGATATTGCCTTTGACAGTTTTCAGAGCATTTTCTCACCTAATCTCATTTGATCTTGGCACTTCTGTGAGGTAGGTAAAGTAGGACTAATAAAGTAATTATAAGACCTGGAGGCAGCTATGTCGACTTCCCCGGTGCAATGGGAACACTTGAAGATACTGTTTTGTCTGTTGTTTTGGGAACCCCAGTGCTTGGCACATAGATAGGACAGTATATCTTAATTATTTATTAAGATAAATGCTTGTTGAATTGAATCCCTGGACTTTAGAGATGGGGAAGCCTAGGCTCTGAAAGGTTGTTGTGCCTTGCCTGTGGTCACATGGCTACTAGATATCTGAAGCAGATTTCACACTCAGATTTCCTGACTCTTGAGGTCAGTGACTCTCACCTCTGCTCTGAGTAATTATCCTTTTGCAGGTCAAGACCCTGAAACCCGGAGGTGAGACATACCCAAGCAATAGAATACAGGTCTTTGGACTACAAGTGGAATACTTTTTTCATTATTGATAAGCTAGTTATTTTATTCACATTTATAACTAGTGCAAGTGTATTTGCTTCTAATTCTTCTTCTCTCCCCCTAATCTTTTTTAAGTAGATATTTTACTTTATAAAAACAGATAAAAACTAAGGGGAAAGGAGGCAATTACATGGCAATTATTTGGGACTACTCTCTGTCCCCCACTCTGCCTCCAATTTGTTAGCAGGTTTGAAGGTGTTAAGAAGACTCTGGCACTCTTGCTTTTACTTATGGCTACTAGGATGACTCCACCTCCTAGAAAGTTCAAATGACTTCTTTTTTTCTGCTAGCAGACAAAATAATAGGCCAGAGAGAAAATCATGCATTGGAAACAAACAAACCAGCCCACCACCACTCTGTGTCCTCAAAATTGGAGGAGTGGGGATGGGAGAGAGTAGAGATGTCTAAAGGGAAAAACATTTGAGCAGATTTGGTAACACCTTTGACTGTGAAGATAGGAGGGGGAAAAGGAACTCAAAGAAACTCACTGTTCTTGCTGACCCAGTTGATGGCTCCATAGCTGATAACAATTAGTGGGAGCTTCGAGTAAGTGCGTGTAACTTGGGAGCTAAATTTAGACCCTTAATTTTAGGACTTTAGGCCTTCATTTTCATAGCCCCTTATTCTATTTCATTTGACTCATAAGCTTTTTCTTGGAGTTTTAGATTGCCCTCAGTTTTTTATTGACTGTATAAAAGCAGATGGAAAAATAAGATGTTAACTGTTCATTGTAAGAAATCATTTGATATAATGTCTGAATTGTTTAAAAATTTCCTTACATTTTCCTGTGCCTATTGGACATGGGTATCAACATTTTAAAGTGAAAGTAGTCACCTTCCCTTTATTTTTACCTTTTGAAAAAAGTAACTGAGTCTAAATGCAAACATCTGCTATTAGAATGTGGCCTGGAGATACACACCCTTAACTAGTGTTTTGTATGAGTGTTTTTATGTTCTTAATTCCCAGCTATCAAAAGATTTGATTCTTCCAGTTAAGCTTGTTTTTTGACAACTTTGAAATTTCAGTTTTTGATGCCCATTAATACACTCCGTGATTGAAGTATTTAACAGAAGGTATTCATGCTCTGTCCAACCTTCATACAGTGGAAACAATGCTGACTTTGAAGTCAGAGGCACTGTGTTCATCTCTGCCTCTGACTACCTGAGTGACTTTGGACAAGACACTTCCCTTCCCTGGGCTTTAGTTTCTTTTCTTTTTTTTTTTTTTTTGGAGGAGGGGAAGGCAGGGCAATTGGGGTTAAGTGACTTGCCCACGGTCACATGGCTAGTAAGTGTTAAGTGTCTCAGGCTCGGATTTGAACTCAGGTCCTCCTGACTCCAGGGCCAGTTCTCTACTCACTGCACCACCTGGGCTTTAGTTTCTTAAATATAAAAGAAAAAGGTTGGACTAGATGCACTTTACTTTTGAGGGGCCTTCCAGCTGTAGTTCTCTGATCTTGTGATTTAATTTTCAGGGAGCAGGAACATGAATAGAACAGCTCAAGCCCTTGAGAGGCATTCCATGAAAGGCTGGGCTGTCTTTGGGGTTTGAATATGAATTTATTTATTTATTTATTCATTCATTCATTCATTCATTCATTTATTTATTTATTAATTAGCAATTGGGGTTAAGTAACTTGCCCAAGGTTACACGGCTAGGTTTTTGTTTGTGCGGATTAAGTGTCGGAGGCTGGCTCCGAACTCAGGTCCTTCTGACTCCAGGGCCGGCGCTCTATTCACTGCGACACCTAGCCGCCCCCTGAATATGAATTTAAAGCCAACATTTGAATACCCTTCAAGATGGGAACTGATAACAAGACCTATACTAAGATGGGCTTAAATTCTTCAGAATAAAATGAAACTTTTGCTTTTTAAAAATAATTTTCTTCAGTGATTTTCCTTGTCCTTTCCATGATCTCACCCCATCCCCATGTCTGCATCTCCCTCCCCTCCTTTCAGTGGTCTCACCCCACATGGGAGACTCTCTTGAGCTGGAACAGATTTGGATAAAAGGATCACTCGCCAACATTCTTGGTTAGTTGTTACTCCTTATTTTCTTCGGGCATTTGTGTTTGTTTTATCCCAAAATGGCCTCACCTCCAAAATTAGTGGGTATGAATCAATTAGGTGCACCTTTATTGAGAAGGACCTTTTTGCTGTCTGATTGCCATCTTATAAAATCTGGTTTCAGGGCAGCATTTTCTTTTAAAACCTTTTAGTGCTACCATTTGTCTAGACATCACCTACATTTCCCAGTATGTCCCTTTCCGAACTCCCAGAGAGCCACCCCCTATACTGATGAATAAAAAGAGGATTAAAAGCTCAGGAAAACTAAGCAACATATTAAACTAATTTGGTGGCCAATGCAGTGTTCCATACCCTTAGTCTTAGATGTCTTCAAAGGAGCAGGGGAAGGTGAATTTTTATTCCTCTTCTTTGGGGTCAAGCTTGGTCATTATAATTTTGTAATAGCATTTAAGTCTGCCCAGTTAGTAAGTTCCAAGTACTTACAACTCATCTGCAAACCCATTGGTGTAGGACTCTTCTTCTCTTTGGTGGAGATCAATACCCAGTACCTTACACCTGTGTGAGAGGTGGGCTCCACTAATGGGCTTTAGGACTCAAGTTACAGATTAATAATGGCACTCTAGTATTTCTCCAGAAGTCCTGAATGAGGCGAAAGACAATATACTCCTTGTTAGTATTTCTTAAATTTAGCCTGGGGAGGGGGGAAGGAGAGAGAAGTATGATACACAAATGAGGAGTTGTGGAGTCTCTAGGGCTGGGAGTAGGTAGATGAGTGGAAGGAAACATTTGAAATCCACTGACATAGCTAAAGGTACCAGTGTTTATGAACAGACTTCTGTCATAGATAGAAACAGCTTGGCATGGTGGAGAGAGAGAGAGAGAGAGAGAGAGAGAGAGAGAGAGAGAGAGAGTGAGTATAGGGCCCAGAGTTAGAAAAATAATCTGGTTTCAAGTCCCTTTTCTCACTACATACTGACTGTCAGTATGACCCTGGGAAAAGTTATTCAGCCTCTCAGTGAGTGCCTCAAGCAACTCTGATCTCGGTTGGTAGAGGGAGGTTTTCACTGGAGGGAGCTCCTTGTACTGATAGAATCGCAAGTATGGTCAGAAAAAGCAGACCAGCACCAAGTTGATAGGCACATAGACAAACAGGGTCAATTGATTCTTTGTCTCTAGTTGTCAAAATGGCAAAGAAATAGGTACTTTTAGTCTCATTTGTAATCTTGAAATGCCTTATTGTGGCTCTGGGAGATTTTGATTAAATGATTATTGTCTAGTATCTGAGGGGACCAGCCTTTTTGTACAATAACGGTTGGAATTGGGGATAATAGCAAATTTATGAGAAACCTAGGAATTATGTCAGAATAGAGCAAGATTCCTCTTATCAGGTACTCTGTTTCCGACTGTGATTGATGACTGATGACTCCAAGGAAAGTACAACCTTCTAAAGGACTGTTGTGCAATCCTTCAAGATGGGTGACTAGTCTAAGGGGAGATGTGCTGATCACTTTGTGCTTTGAAGGGGGAGGGTTGATAGAGAAGTAATTCTTTTTATCAGAGTCTGCTAGCTTAACCACAGATAATAGTCTTACTTTATCGGTTAATCCTCACTTGATTGGCCTTTTTGCCTCCATAATAATCTTTGGATAGGAAAGTTCCAAATCTTGTGTAAAGTATTTCCTTTTTTGTCTTCAAAGAGCAGTTGCCCCAACCCTTGTCTTTGTCTGATGAAGGGACAGAGAAAACAGATTCTTAGGATTTGCCTTCTTTTTATCATTAACTGTTGAATATTTTTCTGTAATTTTGACCCTTTCCCTGTTTTGTGGTCCTTCACCCCTTTGAAAGAAGTATTTACTTGGATTTCTGTCTTTTCCTTTTAGGTCACTAGTCCCTTAAAGGATGTTGCTAGTTGTTATAATTGTGCTTTAACTACCATTAAACTGAACCCTACCTTTTAGTATTAGTGAAAGCAATACAAACTAAAAGCAAAAAAAGTTTCAAGTATTTTTAAAATGACAAGAATATGTGTAGTTATAGGGAGTGGCATGTTCCATATGCATGTATGTATCTAAAATACACATGAACATCATGCTATTGAAGACTTTGATTAGTAATAATGCTGCTGTTTTAACTTGAAAATGGTCTAAGAAATCAATGATTGTACAGCTAGTCTGATATGTAAATAATATGTAAACCACAGGTAAATATTAATTGTAAATTGCTATGGCTCTGATCATCTGAACCATGTGTTCTCATTTTGATTGAATCTAGTATGACATTGTTTTTTCTTTGGGGTCATGTAACACAGTGTCATTAATGTAGGTAGCAGATATTCAAGGAGTGTTTGTTGGCTAAATGAATGTATGTATAGCTCCCTAGAAGATAAGGTTTTGTATCTTCCACAGAACTTAATGGCATTTTGGGCATAGAGTAGGTACTTCTCAAGAACTGTTAACTGGACTTTGTTAACCAGGATTTTATTGGAGATCATTGCTTTGGTTGGCCAGTGTGACTGAGGACAAACGTAGCCCCTGTAGTTCATTTATCTTGTAGGTGTTGAAATGTCTCCTGGTGTACTACGGTTTCAGGGCATGAACCATAAACTGAGTCGGCCTGCTGTGACTTTTAAATCATGCAGCTGCAGTGGCAACATGGGAACTTCATGAAAAAATGTCGGTGTATATGTACCATATCGGATCAAAAATAATTATTAAATGCCTGCTACATGCAGAGTATTATGCTGGGCTCTAGTGGAGATACAAAGCTTAGATAAGACTGGATCTCTATGCTGGAACTAGAACTGGGATATATCAATAAAAAGAATCGTGATACAAAGTAACACATGAAAAATGCACAGGAGATTTAGGATCAGGGCAGTGGGGGAGGTATTTTGCATATCTAGGATAGGGAAGAAGATCAGGATATTTTAGCTCTTATGTATTTTTCATATAATGGTATGAGTTTTGAGTTCCCACTGTTTATAATTTTTTTTTGTTTGCCTTAAGAATTGTACCTTTTTTTTTAAGGCAGCCTTTTATTTTCAACTTTAATTCATTTAACTACTCTTTGAAGACATGCTATGATCAGTATTAAGTAATAGCACTTTTATATGCATATACATTTCGTTAAGGTTGTTGGTGAAGTTTCCCGCTTTGATTCTCATAACAACCCTTTGAGGTGCTATTATTTGAGGAAATGGGAGCTGTGGAACATCCTAGTGATCTGCTCATTTGTCACACAGTAAATACAATATTGTCTGAAGCAGGATTTGCACTCGTATCTTTCTGAGTCCAAGTCCAACTTGTACCATCATCTCAAGAGTTATTGAAAATTGTAGGGGGGCTTGTTCAAAGTGACTTTTAGGGAAGATCATTTTGGTGGCAGGGTGCAGGAGGGAGGGAGAACAGGTTCAGGGATATATAAAATCATATAAGGTAAAAAATATTCTTTCTAAGTAAAAGATAGAGGAGGCATAGGTTTTTGTTTTTTGCTTTTTGGAGGGCAGTTGGAGTTAAGTGACTTGCCCAAGGTCACATGGCTAGTTTTTGTGTTGTTAAGTGTCTGAGAGTCCGGATTTGAACTCAGGCCCTCCTGACTCCAGGGCTGGTGCTCTACTCACTGAACCACCTAGCCACCCCAAAAAATAACTTTGTTTTTGTTTTTTGGCTTTTTGGAGGGCACTTGGGGTTAAGTGACTTCCCCAAGGTCACACGGCTAGTTTTTGTGTTAAGTGTTTGAGGAAGGATTTTTGAACTCAGGACCTCCTGACTCGAGGGCCGATGCTCTACTTACTTCACCACCTAGCTGCCCTGGCATAGTTAATTTTAAGGCAGTTTTTCTGGAAAGCAACATCACTACCACCCCACACGTGCACACGAGTTTTTTTTGCTTGTTTATTTTTGTTTGTTTTTAGTGGAAATTGCCATAAACCACAAATTGGAGTTTGATTTATTATTTTATTGATTGGTATATATCATTGGTGTCAGCATTCAAATAAAAGAGGGGCACTAATCTGTACTTAAGGATCCCTGTCACCCGTATATTGATTTAGTTTTAAAATGTAATGTTATCCAACTTTTGTTGTATTTTAATTTCTTTTTGTAAAATATTACCCAGTTACATTTTAATCTGGTTTGGGTGGCATTTGGGAGTTTGCAGGCATATATCACATATCTCTGGCCTATATTTAAGAAAATGATGGAGAAAATGTTAATAATGCCAGGTTAAACTTAAAAGTGTTTCCTTTGTACTTTTTTTTGGCAAGCTGATTCTTAACTATCTACCAGAACACACCTGGTGGCAGCTTTGGGAATGAAAATGAAGGATCAAATTAGGGAGCCATTTTTAAGACCCACGTGATTTTTCTTGCTGACAGATTTGCTTGAGGAAGCGAATGAGAGAAGTCAAAAAACACTGAGTTTTGAGCCAGAAGGACTGGGGGAACATGGGTGCCATTGCTTCGTAGTTAGGGAGGTCAGAAGGGGGAGCTAGTTTGATGAATAGTGAATTTGATTTTGGCCTAACCAAGTTTAATGTAATGGTGGGACATCCCATTTGGAAGTGTCCATTAGACACATAGAGTTAGGAGTAGGAGGTTGGGATTGATTTGGGAGTCAGACATATAGAGATGATAGTTGAAGTCTCCTGATACTAAGTACACTGGTACATAATAAATATTTGTTCACTGACTTCATTAAGAGATTAGTTATAGAATGGGGTATTAATGAGGCTGATATCAAAGAGAAAATCTCATTATTGACTAGTTACTTTGTGGCCACAGACTCCTTACAGACTTCCAAATAAATGTTGAAGTGGTCACTAGGTAAAGTGGGAGAGAGAATGGAGGGGTCCTGAGAGAATCTCCACTTTGGAAAACAAATAGTGAGTCAGTAGTGTGATTTGCATGTATAAACAAAGGACTAGAACTGTAATCTGTGGAGGTAAGTAATTTGTAAATGGTTGTTGACTTGGATAACAATTTTCATAGATTGTTCAGATAATCCTAAAAATTATGTAAATATACAAACATTGCTGTAAATAAATGTAGAAAAACTTCATTATAGTAGGATTTTTTGTTTGTTTTTTAAATGCTTAAGTGCAGACATACCATAGCTAGGGTCAGATGAAACAGTATTTACTCGGGGTTGTAAGCTCCATCAGAATGTGCCTACTCTCTCCCTCGCGCTTCACTCACGAAGTTTACATTTACCTCGTGTCTGAGGTTTCAGATCCTTACAAGCAGAATTCAGATCTTCCTGATTGGCAGCATTCCATCCACTGACACCGCCTAGCTATGGAAGGGGTGGAAAGAGGAGGGATGGCAAAATGTGAGGGGAGATGGCCACCCTCCAGGGTATTAATTAGAGCATTGCTGAAGGGCCGTTGTTAGGTGGTTATGCCAGCATTTACAGCAGTCACAAACCTGAATTAGTATTACAGTAATATGTGATGACTAGAAAATGAAACTGACCCAGGGTGATTTTTACTGTCCCAGAAATATAAAAGAGACACTTCCTTTCCTCTTCTGAAGCGTTAATATGGAAAGTGGACCTTTAAAAATGTGCTATTTCATGTTATAAATGATCTTCATAGTATTGGATACTTTAAAAAATTATGTTTTCACACTCATGGACCAGTAAAATGAGCATTAGAATATTACTCACTTTCAAAAAAGTATCTCTTTGTCTCTCTCCCTACACCCCCCATTTTTTCCCTCTCATTTTTAGGCAATATACCTATATTAAGCAGCATTAAGGTCTATGATGTTTTTCTTTTGAAAGGTTCCCTCTGTATAAGTTTTGAAGATCATCATTGTATAATACTATACTGTAAAACCATGCTTAGTGTTGTAGAAACAGATGTTTCATATAAATTGTTAGAGGACAGTTGGAGAACATTATCAACATTGTAGATTAGGCTTGGATTGTGAATTTAAATTCCATCGAATAATGCTTGTAAAATGCCTTAATTTTAGAGGACTCTGAGAAGTGAGCATTCATTGGGCAGTTTCAAAATAACCAGAGTCAGGTTTATATGTTAGTAAGTCTGGGAGAATGAAAATATCTGTTCTCTCTTATAATTTCTTAACATTGTGTCTCATTTGTGTTCAGTTTATCTTACTTTGGTCTTTTTGCTAATCATGTTATGATATTATTTTGTCATTGTCTAAATGAGATTTTGTTTCACAATTCCCTTCGTCTGTTGATTTATACAGTAGTTTTATTAGGAAAGGATGTATACATTTGAACCCTAATCCGGGAGTTCTAAATAACTCTTTTATAAAAACAATTTGGGAAAGCAGAGAAAGTTTTGGAAATGGTAGAGTTTTGTTAGAAGTATGTGCCTTCTTTCAGCTTCCTCTGTATCATTGTGTAGGAGATGAAATCTGAAATTTATATATCATCTTATACACATGTCTGTTATGTGGGCAGAGTGGTTTGGTACATGAGTCCTATATTGTAAAGCTGCTTATTAAGAGGGGTGGTGGCTGTGAATTAGTTATGAGTTATCTCTCTTTGGGAGTTTCCAGCTTTGATGTAGCTCTAAGGTTTTAAAGAATATTACTCTTTTGTGAAACTCCCTTTTATATGTCCCTCAGTGGCCTGCTGTAATAAGCACAGTGTGGTCCTATAGGGCAGAAAAAGAAGTAATGGAAGGATGTTTTAGAAAAGCAGCACTTAGCTACATAGTAAGAAAAAACTGCTGATTTTCAATTCAGTTAAGTTTATTGAGTTAATTCCTCATCATTGATGGTTTCAAGTTGAGGCTTGGTGACCATTGGTGATAATATAGAAGGTACTCTTGTTCAGCTATGAGTTGGACTAACTAGGACTGAAGTTCCTTCTAAGCTTGAGGTTTATGATTCTGTTTTGACAGGCAGCAGTACATGATGGAAAGGGCTCTAGATTTAAATTTGAGACCCAGATTCAAATCATACCTCTAACACTTGCTTTGTGACCATGGATGAGTCAGTGAGCCTCGGTTTCCTCATTTGTAAAATAGAAGAACAATGCTTGAACTATTTACTTCATGAAACTGTTGTGAGGAAAAGACTGTAAAGGGCTATTTGGCTATAGGGACCCCTCCACACTATTAAAAAAATTATTGAGGACCCCGCTCAAGGAGCTTTTTTGATTATGTGAGTTCTATCAATATTTACTATACTAGAAATGAAAACCAAGAACTTGTTAAAATAACCATGAATTCATTTAAAAGTAATAAACCCATTTCATGTTGATCAATAATATTTTAAATCAAAATGTTGTCCAAAACAAAAAAATATCAGAGTGGCAGTGTTTCACTTATTTTTGCAAATTTCTTTCATGTCTGTCTAGCTTAATAGAAGACGTTTGGATCCTTGTATTTGCTTCGGCATTCATTTTGTTGCAGTATTTTGTTTTTCAAGTATATGAAGAAAATCTGGTCTCATACAGTTATGTAGTTGGGAGAGGGATGAATATTTTAATAGGCACATAACGTTGTAGTATTATTATGAAAATAGTTTCGACCTTGTCTTTTTTCTCCTTCCCCCTCTTCATCATGTCCCAATTATTTTAGTAGGATAAACAATTGAACATTAAGGGGGAATCACTGTCTCTGGTTTAGCTTCCATTCCCCAGAGTGGAGTGAGAAAACAGCTAACCCAGCTGGGAGGACACAAACCAGGGAGTCCCAGTTTTTGACTGGGGCCAAAGGCTCCAGTTATGTATAATGGGTCCTGGGGATTTTCAAGGGTCTGGGAACTACTGATATATCGTGGATAGAGAACTGGTCTCAAAGCTAGGAAGATCTGGGTTCCAGGCCTGCCCCGTGATACTTCCATACTATGTGACCCTGAGTTTTAGGCAACTCTGAAGACCATCCTCAGGTGGAGAGGTGCCTTGATCTGTGTTTGTTGCAGGAATCCCATGTATCAATGAAGGTGCTTTCAGTCCCTTTCCTCCCCCATGTGGTGATGATAAAGGTGAGATCCATGCCACAGTGGTGACCAAATGGGCTGTAGAGGCACCTAAGTGACTATTATTGCATAAAAAATAAACCCAATTCTCTGTTTTCACTTTCAGGAGGTTATTCAATGTATATTTTCTCTGAGGATCATCTGTCTTTCTCAAGTACATCTGAACTTAATACCTTAGCCACTACTCACTGAGTTGTTCTCTTTGGTCAGTGGTTTGAATGACAGTGTTTCTTTGTTTAAAAAGGATAGGCCCAAACCCCGCCAGGGGCAGTGTTTCTGTGGCAGCAGGATTTACCATGGTCATGCATTGCACCCTGAGCCTGTTACTTCTCTTGGTTAGGCTTCAGAGCTGATGCTCCATTTGCCTTAGGAGGAGAAGTCCCCGTAAAACAAATCTAGAGCCCACCAAGATCTTGGCAGTCACTGTGGATGCCCTCGGGATTTTGGTTTGCTTTGGAGTCATTCCTGTACTCCCAGTGGTGCCCACTTTCTCACCACTCGATACCCCAATGTCAAACATTCTTTGGCAGATTGTCTCCTATCCCCCTAAGTCATGGTATCGCATGTGGGCTTAGTTTGGAAGTCGTTGCCACACCTGTTATGGAGGGATTATTTTCTTTCCGTTCAAGACTTTCACTTATATACTACTCCTTTAACCACCTATCAGGGGGGCTTAAATTGAGTAGATGCCCCAGTAGGAAATACAGCATTATTCCTCAAAGGATCTTAACTTCCCTTCAAACAAAACAAAACAAAAAGCCCCAAGGTGGGGGGGAAAAAAACCCAACCCACACTGGAAAACAGAATCACTGAAGTACCTAACTTGTGTTTGATTCCTTGATCATTGTTTGAATATTTATCAAATGCCAATGTGGATTACCAGTTCTTTCCTCCACACCTGATAAAAACTGATTTTGTTGGTTTAAGTTCTTAGAAAGAAAAAAAAACACAACTTTTTGAAATTTTTTGCCTCCTTATTTTAATATCAGTCAATCAAAATATTTTTTTCCCAGTATTTACTATGTGCTAAGTGCTGGGGATACCAGGAGGCAGAAGGCAGTTCCAACTCCGGGAGCCCCCAACTCTCTGCCAGCCTCCAATCTCACCTCTCCAATTGCCTTTCAGACCGGCTCAAACCGGATTGTAATAAAGACACCATATACTCAATATGTCTAAAATGGAACTCACTATCTTTCCCCCTTTCCTTCCCTTTCTCCCAACCTTCCCTGCTGCTGTAGAGGGCTATACCATCCTCCCAGCCCCTCAGGCTAGTAATGGAGGAGTCTTCTTGGATTCCTCCCTATCTCTTATTCCTGAATCCAGTATGTCAGTCCCCTCTCCTCGCCTGCCCAGCACCCCTACCTGCCTATTACCTCGTGGAGTGAGGACAGAATCGTCCGTTTAACATGCAGAGTTCTTTATAACCTAGGCCCCTCCTACCTTTCCAGCATTCTTAGACTTTACTCCCTACCACAAACTCTTCAGGCTGTGTCACTGGCCTCCTGGCTGTTCCACTGAGTGAGACACTTCATCTCTTGGCTCCAGGCATTTTCTCTGGCTCTCCCTCATGCTTGGAATGCCCTTCCTTCTTTGCTCTGACAACTGACCTGCCTGGCTTTCTTTAATGATAATAAATCTCACCTTTTTACAGGAAGCCTTCTCCAAATCTGCTTAATTTTTAGTACTCCCTCCCCCCAACTAATTATTTCTTATTTATCCTGTAACATAGTTTACTTTGTATATATTTTGTCTCTGTTACCTAATAATAGCAATGCTTCTAATAATAGCTGACATTTATATAGCACTTTATAAGGTTTACAAAGCACCTAGAGCACTTTCTATATTACATATATTTTCTCATTTGAACCATAGCTCTGAATTTAGTTCTGCAAATATTATTATCCCCATTTTAGAGGTAAGGATACTAAAGACTTATCAACAGGTAGGTAACTTGCTCTAGTCACATCTTCAGTAAATATCAGAGATGGGATTTGAATCCAGGCCTCTTGCCTGGATCTACCATCTACATTTCAGGTTTTTAATTTTTTTCTTTTCTTTTTTTAAATGAACTGTTGTCAGCAAAGCTGAACATTTCAGCATAGAAATAGAACAAAACAGAGAATCGTATATGCAACCATGAACTGCCACATGGTTTTTCTTTTAGTTTTTTTAAGTATATGTTAAATTTAACTTTTTAGTTAAAAAAAAAAACCTATTTAGGCTCTTCCTGAAATTCTTTTTTTCTATGTATTTTTAAAATATTTTGTTGATTTTTCCCCCTTCATTTCTTTACTAAGCAGACTGATTTTTCCTTCCCCCAAATAAAAGACCTCACATGACAATTAAGTATAGTTGAGTAGAACATATCATTACATTGACCATGTATGAAATGGTGTATCTTGTTCATCACATCTAGGCCGTCACCTCACTGCCAAGAAATAGGGCTATGCACTTCATCCTTAGTCTTCTGAAATGATGAGAATGGATGCTTTTTTTCCCCACCTATTAATTACTCTTTTCCTTTTTTTGGTATTGATTACATTTTTAGTTTCTTCAACTTTTCATTTTCTCTTGCTATAAACAAGTAGTACTGTTTCTTTAACTTTGGGTACAGTTTGACAGGACTGTGTATTCCCCTTCTTCCAACTACATAGACTGTTCTGATACTTGCAAATGATGCTCGGTTGTTTAAGCTATAAAAGATGAAAACCTAAAGTTGCAGAGTAATTGGGGTTTTCCACAGAACCATCTATGCTTGTGCCAGTATTTGGGCAGCCCAACCTCTCAGGATGAGGAAAGCATAGGGCAGACCACCCAGAGTGTCCAGCTAACTGCCAACACTTTGGTTTGGCGAATAAGACTTTCTTTCTTCCACCTTGGAGTTTCCAGATAGTGTCTTGCCCTTTTCCACACCCTCCTCCCACTCCCTTCTTTTATCCCTAGTCACCTGGTCTTTCCGGATTTGATTCCTTCCTCTGGAGCCTTTCTGACTGCAGGGAATACTCTTGTGTGTCCTCTGGTTTTAGAAGGCTTGATCTGATCTGATACATTCATTTACTCTTCCAGTAGCTCCACCCCCTCAAGCTTACCTTCTTTCCCCCAGATATGGTGTCCCCAGTAGGAGTGAGGGCTGTAGAGTAGTCCCCTTTAGGGTTTTCTCTAGAATTGACTTCAACTTTGTGAAATAGGAAGAAAATAGAAGAACAGGCCACATAGTTTTATGTATACTTTGCATAAGTTATGTATGCAGGCCCTTCTTAGGGGAATTGAAGCCATACTATCTCTATTTAGACATAACTTAATGGTTTTAGCTTCCAGTTTTCTATGGTCATTAACTAAATTCTCTACATAGCATGGGCCAGCCCATCCTGCTAGGGATGCTCAGGGCCCCATAGCATGCCTTTTGGCAAGGAAGCCAAGATTACCCGTGGTCTGCCAGAAGGGGCCAGAGAGCAGGCTTATCCCAGCAAATCTCTGTGAGGTCCCTTCAGTCCCAGCGACATCTAAAGTTGATAATACAGGGGGAGGCAGGAAAGAGAGACTCAGAGCAAGACAGAGACAGAGAGAGAGCCCCAAACCTAAGGGAAAAGTAGCAGAAACAAAAAATTTTGGTCTAGAGAAGATGGCTTTCACCTTGGACAAACCATTCATTCTCTTGAGGCCCTGTTTCTCTTTATCCTTAAAACAAAAGCATTGGAGTTAGGTAATCTTTTGCAGACTCTACCAGTTTAAACATTTTCTATTTCTATGAATTCCCCCCTGCCTACTAACTCCATATGGGACAGCTAGTGTTTAAAGCACCTGGTGTCAGGAAGATTGGGGTTCAGTTTCAGCCCCGGGTTAACTCACTAGCTGTGTGACCCTGAGTAAGTCTCCTAACTTCTTTGTGACAGTTTCTTCAGTTGCAAAATGGGGATAATAATAGCATCTACCTCACAGAGTGGTTTTGAGGATTAAATGAAATCATGTTGGTAAATCACTTAGTGCAGTACAGGGTACATTGTCGGTACCATACAAATGTTTACTCATTCCCTTCCCTTCCCCATAGGGAAGCTAAAAATGGGACTGCTCTGCTCTCTGTTTTTAATTAAGTAAAGTTCAGTCCTTTTTCTCATTTGGAGTCCTGGGAAAGCAACATTTGCTTGCTTGCTGCCTCCTTTCAGGCAATGTATGCTGAGTCAGGAGTCTGCCTGGTTTGCACAGCACACCATTTAGAAGAAAGTAGTGCACAGTTAGAAATGTCAAAAGTTTTAGGTCCAGAGGCCAGTTGTGAGCTGTTCAAAGAGCCCCCATGTCACGTGTTCACAGCCCTGATGGTTAGCTAGTGACCTTTTAAGTCTGTATTGTGAAAATTCTGTTCTCTGACTGCAATTGGTAAGTACCGTTGTAATATGGGGAATAAAATGTTCAGTGAAAGTGTGTGCGTCTGTGTCTTGGTCTGTCTGTCTGTCTGTCTATGCAAACAGGCCAGTTAACCTTTAGGCCAAGTCAATAAAGGAAGAATTAAATAGAATTAAAAGAATGAAAACTTTAGAATTAAATAGAATAGAATTAAATTTAGAATTAAATAGAATTAAAACTTTATCCAACAATCAGAATATAGTAAATATCCCATATTGTTGTTACTTCCTCACTTCAGATAGACAATTCACAGATATTGGGTGCTTACCTTGATCTGGATAGTAGACCCCAACAAGTAACTTATTAGGATCATTCTTGTTATCTGATTTTTAAAGATTCAGGTGACTCTGGTCATTTAAAAATCATTGACTTTTTTTTAGCCAAGAACTTTGTAGTAGTGTTGGTCTAGATTAAAATCTCCTGGTGATAAGATAGCTTGTAGAAATACATACCGCATTTTACATAATTACAACTTTAGATAGTGTAAATTTGAATACATGGGACCACTTCATACTAAGTGGGGGGAGCCAGCTTTACTCTCTGTTGTTTTTTGGCCTAGACATGATAAAACTGCTCTCCAGTTCTGGAAAATGTCCGGTGAGTATACATTAAACCACTGTGATCGCTGACAGACCTGACTTTATATTATTCCTTCCTTTCCTCAATTGCTTAGCCCTCTTGCCAGAGGAACTTGTTTGCTTATTTTTTTCCATGTTTTTACAAAGGAGAAGGCAGCATGAATGAGAGGAAAGAGAAATGGATTCCAAGTCAAAGCTGCAGGGTTCAGATTCTGGCTTGATTCTTAGCAGTTCTGTGACCTTGGGCAGGTCACTAAATCTCTTTGGGTCATAGTTTCCTCATTTGTCAAAAGAAGGATTTAGACTTACTGACTCAAAGTCTTTTCCAGCTCTAAGTCCTATGAGAATGCTTCTGTAAAGTGGTTCAGTCCTGAGGCTTAATCTCTTTGTTCTACTGGCTTCCCTGGGTATTTCTCTGTTATCAGACCTCTTTCCCAGCCCTTCATATCTTAAAGCACTTTCCTCTGCCCCCTAAAATACTCTTGGGTTTATATGGGTTTGTTTGGATTTATTCCTATCTGTTGATCTTTGAATTACTTCATCTTTTCATGTTTAGGGGTTAGTAGCTACTATGGAATCTTACTTAGCAACATTATTATGACTCTTCTTCACTTTTTTCCCCAAAGTCTAGCACTTTTTCTCCTACCCTGACATTGTATAAGTCTTTTTTTCCACCTACCTTGTATCTAAATTTGCTGTTTGGTAGCTTTTATTCTGTTTTCTTATACAGAATATCCCCAAAGTCTTGGCTTCAAACTACACTAAGTCTTTTGGGATGGGCTATTCCCTTCATTTCCCCTTCTCATAGGGACTATTTATCATGAGCTCCCAACCAGCCTCTCCATGAAGGTAACCTGTCAGTGTTGTGATCTGGGAAGATTTGAAGGCTCAGGGTAGTTCTGTCATCTTTATCTGGGAGCACTTTGAAGGTAGGAGGACCTTATTAAATATTTGTTGAACTGAGAGTGAAGCTAGGTCTTGATATTAATCCTCTCCTTTCACTTTCTTCATGAGGGAGAAAGAGCCTTTCCATGAGAGGTTATGGATGATACAGCTTCTTCTCTGTCTTTCCCATTTCCCACTGAAGGTATAGGGCTTGATTTCTCTGTCAGCGTTAGTCCACTTAATGAAAGTAATAGTGCCGAAGGAATGAGTTAGGAGGGATGTTGCCTTCATGGCTTTATTCTTGTTGCATTCAGTTAAGTTTTCTAAGAGAATCTGTACTTATTGTCTAAACTGAATGTTTTAAAATCAGCAATTCTCTACTGTGTAGTTAGGCCCTCTAAAAAGAATAATATTAGTAAATATTAAGGCTTGCAAAGTGTTTTACAATTACTTTTTTATTTGGTCCCCATAACAACCACATGAGGTATATGCTGTTATAATCTCCATTTTGCAGATGAGGCGACAGACAGACAGGTTAAATGACTTGCTCAGGGTCATGTGACTAGTGTCTGCTCTACCAAAATGCCTGACTTTTTTCTAATAGGTGGCAAATGGGTTAATATTTTAGTATTTAAATTACTGCTACTACTCTTATTATTACTATTATGGTTATTGGCCAAGGAATACCATTTTTGATATTATAAAAACAGGTATGACTTAAGTGGCACAGATTAGCTTGCTTGAAGGTAGGTTGGAGTAAAATTCTTGTAGTGTTGTTATGTACTTTCTGTTTTAAAAAATTCTACAGCAAGTCAGGAGAGGGATATAACTAGTGTTAATTACTTAGATTATACAGATAATATAGTTGTTGCTTAATATTACTTCATATTTATTAATGTTTATGATATTTAATTTAATTTTATTTAATAATATAATAATATTCAACAATATTATTATGCCTTAAGGTATTTGATAATTCAACAGAAATTTACTTGCCTACTATATAGGCTATATCAAAATATATAAATAATATTAATTCAAAGGATCTTTGACCATGGAGGGATCTTAGTAGTACTTCTATCTAGAAAAAAACAAATTAACCTTTCAGAAGTCAAAGGCACTCAAATGCCAGCAATAGTTTTTACCTTCCACTAAGTGCTACCAATTATTTTCAGGGGAAAATCGTGTGTTGAGCCTTGCCTCAGTGTCCACAATTATAAAATGGGGTGATAATAGTACCTACCTCCCAAGGTAATTGTGAGGAAGTGCCTAGCCTAGCACAGTGCTTAGTGTATAGTACTTATTAAATCTTTCCTTACCTCCCTTCTTTCCTTCCTAAAAAAAAAGAGTTCAGTTTTAGGAATTTGACACGTGTGTGTGTGTGTGTGTGTGTGTGTGTGTGTGTGTACGTATGTGTAGACATATATGCTTTTCATAATATACTACACACACACACACACACACACACACACACGCGTGTACATGTGTATTTGTTTGAATGACACTTGCCAGGCATGGAAGAGTGCTTCCAGAGAAACTTCATTAGTCACATCACTTCTAGCATATTGTGTCCAGTTCTGGTTGCCACATTTAACAAGAAGAGTTGATAGACCTAAGTGTCTCTAAGTGAGAAATTAGGATGGGAAAGATTCTGGAAGCTGCTCTATAAAGAATGACTAAAAGAAATGGTATTTGCTGGCCTAAAAAAGGCTAAGAAAAGCACACAGAAACAGCACCAATAGAAAAAACACACATTTTAAGGACTATTTATTGTAAATAATAGCACACTGTTCTGTGCTGCTTCCTAAGAACGAACTAGAACGGGGACATATAAAGGTGGAAAGGAGGTCAGTGGGATTTCACCATAAGAAATTTCTAGCAATCAAAGTTATACACTATTATAAGAGATTACCTCATTAGGTAGCAAATTCTTTGTCACCAAAAGTATTCAAATGGAAACTATAGCTACCTGTCAGGGAAACTATAGAAAGAATTCCTATATTTAGTGGGAGGGTTTGATTAAATTACTAACAAAATCCCTCCATGCTCCACTTCACAGAGCTGTTGTTTTTGTTATATAAAAACGATTGATGGAAATGATGATGACACATTTATATCATGATGACATATTTATATATTTGCATAAACAATAATATGTGTAAAACAATTTTACAAACCATTATTTTTATATTAAAAATTGATGAAGTTTTATAGGTGATGAAATGGAGACCCACAAATAAGTTGATTGGCCTAACACCAGGAGTAAGCAGAGGAGATGGCATTTAAACTTGTATCTCTCCATATTCCTAAGTCCATCACTCTTTTCCACAGAAGCAAAACCTTCAGCAGATAGAGTCGTCCTGAACACAGCCCAGTTCAGATGAAGATGGTATTTTGAGAGGCAATGTAGCGTAATGGGAAGAACATTGGACTTTAAGGCTGCAAGTCAGGGTCTGAGTCCCATTAATTCTGGCTGACCTTGGACCCAAACCATTTCACTCTTTGTCCCTCCATTTCCTGTAAAATGAAGAATAGATACTCTTTTTCAGCTTTAAAAATATGTGGAATCCATCCATGGTAAAACCTGGAAGAATTCAGTTAACTCTCCTTCTTCCTCCCTCCAGCCAGCTTTGGTTCTTATTAAGTCTAGTCAGTTTCAGTCATAAATCTGGAGAATTTTTTTTTAAGTTTAGAATGAAATTCAAGTCTTTTATGGAATAGATTGACATTATAGAAAAAAACTCAAAGACATTAACCAAAAGATAAATCATTATGTAAAATTTTATACTAGAGGACAGTGACCTGGAAGAAGATGAAAACATCATTTCAATTGTAATATAAAATCAAAGCACTTCACAGAGGCAAAGAATTGGAAATTGAAGGGGATTGACCAAACAAGTTGTGGTATATGATTATAATGGAATATTTTTGTGCTATGAGACATAACAGTGTGATTTCAGAAAAATTTGGAAAGAATTACATGAACTGATGTTAAGTGAAGTGAACAGAACCAGGAGAACAATCGTACATAATAACAACAACATTGAACATTGAAGAACTGTGACTGACTTAACTATTTTCAACAATACAGTGATCCAAAATAATCCCAAAGGACTCATGATGAAAGATGCTATCCACCAGAGAGAGAGAACAGATGTTGTCTGAGTAGAGTGAAGCATGCTGTTTTCCCTTTCCTTCCTTCCTTCCTTCCTTCCTTCCTTCCTTCCTTCCTTCCTTCCTTCCTTCCTTCCTTCCTTCCTTCCTTCCTTCCTTCCTTCCTTCCTTCCTTCCTCTTGCACAAAACAGTTAATACAAATATGTTTTACATGATTGCACATGTATGACCTATCTCTGATTGTTTATCATCTCAGGGAAGAGGCAGAGGGGAGGGAGGGATGGTATTTGTAACTCAAAACTTTTTTAAAAAAAGAACTCATGTTAAAATTTGTTTTTATGTGTAATTAGGGGGAAATAGTACATAAAATTTTTACTATATTTACTAAAATATTACTATAAAATACTAAAAAAATTTACTATAAAAAACAAAATGCTTCACAGAAGTCATTTGTCAAGTGTGGCTTTTTTTTCTATTGATGAAGAAAGCATGGCATAGAATGGCTATGTGATTTATGCAGTGTCATAGGATACATGTGTGTACACATATTTTACTGACGGAGATACATGATCAAAAATGTTTGGAGGACACTACTGTCATATAGAACATTTAACTAATTGTAGATTAGAAAATGACAAACTAGATTTGTAATGAAAAGTTAATTATGTATTTATCTTCTATAAGGAAACAGGTAGGTGGTTCAGAGGATAGAGCATGGGTCCTAGAATCAGAAAGACCTAAGTTCAAATCCAGCCTCAGACACTCACCAGCTGTGTGACCTTAGGCAAATCACTTTACCCTCTGTTAATCTACTGAAGAAGGAAATAGCAAACCATTCCAGTATCTTTGCCAAGAAAACCCCTTGGACAGTATTGGCATGCTGTATGGTCCATGGGGTCTTGAAGAGTCATATACACAACTGAACAATAGCAGCCTGTATATTTTGATACTCCTCTCTTAGTAGTTATCTTCAGTTCTATTATTTGGATTCAACTTTTATATTCCAAATTTCTTTTAATTATATTTTCTGATTCCTATTCTATATATCCTCTCCTTCCTGCTTTCCCCTCAACCCAATTGAAAGTATCCTAGAAATAATACTTAGGGTGGCTCATAGGCTGTTTTACGTGTGTGTGTGTGTGTGTGTGTGCTGACACGTGGAGACATTTCTTTCTCTCTTGTCTCTCTCATCTGAAATGAACTATTTTACTGTAATGTAAGACAGTCAATAATCAATAGCTAATAAACATTATTGAGCACCTATTAAGTGCTAGCTAGTGTTTTAAGGTTTGAGGATACAAAGAAAGGCAAAAGACAGTCCCCACCCTATGGGAGTTCTGGATCCACCATTTAAGGAGGGGCAAGCAGACATTTCCATCACTTCCCCCTTGGCTGCAAAATGTCACAGAGTGTGTGTGTGTGTGTGTGTGTGTGTGTGTGTGTGTGTGTGTGTGTGTGTTTGTGCATGCTCGTGCGGGTCAGCTTCATTTTATGTGTTGTTCTTCCTTATCCTTTTACTTGGATTCTAGCCTTGTAGGTAACAGAATACAGGTAAGTCAGAAACTTGTCCTGTAAACCACATGACAGAGTGGCCAAAGTCAAATTGGATAACTTGGAGAAGGGCAGGTGCTAGACAGCATATACGCTTACTGCAACAATGGAAAAAGAAAAATGTATATACAGATAAAGAAATGGCTGACCAGAGGGGAGGATATAGAGGCAGTAACTAGCAAGTTGTATGCATTGATTTTGACATATATCATAAGTGCATATTTATTTGATTTTGTTGTTTAAAGTTAAATATAAAATTATTATTGGTTTTATTTTTGTTTTTAAGGCTCACATCCCTACTAGTGCCAAAGAACCACATGCTGCTAGTTGTTTGTATGTGAAGGTGGAACTGGGTTCATCCCAGTGCCTACCTCAGTATTGTGTTCACAGCAATGGCCTGCCTTGTGTTTGTTGTTGAGCAATTGAATGAATGAATGAATGACTGAGTTTGGTCCATGGAGAGAGGTGGTTTGAGCATTGGTTGGAATGAAATGGCTTAAATGGCTGAAAGCCAGGTGCATTTTGCTTCCTTAATTCAAAGGAAGTTAGACCCTGTCATCTAAGGGAGTGATGCAGAGCTTTTCCTAGAGCGTGTCATAAAATCAGTCAGATTTAACCCTCAAAATTTGGTGTATATAAATAATCTCAGCCAGCTGTTTGAGCAGCCTTCCCACTCCATCCTTGTAGTCTCTTTATCTCATTTCTGCATTCCTTAAGCCCTCAACCATACCCTATAAACCATACTTCTAGAAAATGACTTAACCACCTAAAACCCTCAGAAGATTGAAGCCATGGGATCACTTTTCCTCAACACATTCTCTCTCTCTCTTTCTCTCCCCCTCTCCTCAGAAGTGATCAAGATCCTCTCCCTTTCTTTCATTCTGTTTGCATTCTTATTTCACTCAGTTACACAATTAGGTGAATTCTTCAGATTTCTGACAAACTTTTCTCAAAGGACATTACTGACTTCCAGTCCAGCAAGTCCAGTGACTTTTCTTCCTAATCCTCATTCCCCTTGAACTTATTGCTAGATATCTCTTGCTGTCTCAAAGTACTATGGAAGTCCTTGGGCTTCTCTGGTTGTAGTCAGCACAAACCCTGACTCTGAAGGATGTCTGACTTACAAGTTGTAGGGCATGGATACTTAACCAGGACTTGGGACTTTGTTTTTGAAAAATATTTGGATAATTTGTATCTCAGTATGATTGGCTTCCTTTATAATCCTATGTATTTTATGTCTTTAAAAACATTTTTTTTCCCTGAAAAGAGTTCCATAGACTTCCCCAGACTGAGTTATGAATCTGTGTTCTCTGGAGCCATGTAGGAAACATAAAGACAAGAACGTACAGACCAGAACAGAGAGAATTTGAGAAACACTTGGGGACTGGCAAGGAAGAACTCTTATTAAAAATGATAGCTGTGAGGCATAGCCCTGTGCTGGTTGCCTGGTACTTTTCAGGGTTTTGAATCATCTAGATATCTGGGGTTAAATTTACATATATTTTTGAACCAAAGTAGCCTCTGAAAGCAGGAACTAGAGTGGCTGGGAAATACCTCTGGAAATCACTGAAGGGATCCCACATGGCTATGTTAGATCTGACTAATAATGATAGTAACCAACATTTGCAAAGCACTTTTAAGGTTTGCAAAGTACTTCATGCAAGTCATCTCATTTGACACTCATGGCCACGCTGTGAGTTAAGGGCTGATGAGGGAAAAGAGAAGTTACATAATATGGCCAGGGTTTCTGGACATAGACCCAGTGTCTGTGCTAAGATCTGAACTCAGGTCTTCTTACCCAGCACTGCGCAGGCGCAGCCAAGGTGACTCAGTGGATAAAGTGTTGGGCCCAGAATCAGGAAGACCTGAGCTCAGATGTGGCCTTGGGCACTTACCAGCTGGGTCACCCTGGCCACGTCATTTAACCTGTTTGCCTTAGTTTCCTCATCTATAAAATGGGGATAACAATAGCACCTATCTCCCAGAGTTGTTGTGGGGATAGAATGAAATACAAATTCAGAATGAATGCCAATACCCGGCACATAGTAGGTTCTATATAAATGTTAGCTATGATGATGATGAGGAGGAGGAGGATACCACTTTATTTTGTGATTCTTTTAAAAAAGAAAATTAGAAAGTATAGAGCTAGATATAATGCTTAAAACAATGTCTAGTACACAGTAGGCACCACTAATGTTAGCTATTATTATTATACCACCTTGTATTGTAATTTTTTAGAAAGGAAACTTAATTGATGCATCATCATTTTAGTACTAACTAAAAAAAAAAGCCACTGAGATGACAATTGGATAGATTCTATATACTCAGTCTCTGGCATTTGGCATGTTATACTTAGAGCTCACTGTAAATGAAGGGCAGAGTGGTAAAGGGAAATCAGTAGCTTACTGTGTGTAGTTAATACCAGCTCAAGTTCATATACATTCAAGTGCTTCCTCCTGGGAGACCTTGTCTTAGATGTCACTGCTAATTCTCTGGTGATGGGACTGCTCTTAACCAGAGGAGTCAGGAAGTTCAAATTCATAGGGCCTCTAACTTGGCCACACTGCCCACATATGAAGGCCTCAAATCTGAGAGAATACCATATACAGTAGCATTAACATTTGCAGATGGGAGCTCGATGGCTGTTGCTATGGAAACTGCAACTTTGAAGTTCCAGACTTTCATGTGTTTCAAGTCTCAAACCTCAAGCCCTTGTGTGTGTGTGTGTGTGTGTGTGTGTTTTCTTTTTTCAAGCTCAAAATAAAAATTGATTTAGATTTCAGGGTGATTAGAGGATGGTAGTAAGAGAGAAGGCTGCACCTCATTTACAGCAGATTGTAAATGGCTTTCTATCACATCTGGGCAAAGGGAAGAATGGAGCTGACCACTGACTTCTTTACATATTCCTTCCTTCCCTTAGTGCAATCCCTCCCCAAAGGGGAAAAGAAAACTCAGAACTTTATGGTGGAGTGTTTATATGTGATGGAGAATGATTTTCTTGTTAGATGCCCTTTTTTTAGAAAGGCATCAAGATTTGAAAACTTGAAACAAGTAACAGTTCTTTAATAAAAATGACTGATGAATGTGTATTTCTCCTAACATAGTAGGATTCCCAAGTAGGAAATTCTCATGTGCTTCAGTTGGCTAGTGTGCCTCACTGATAACCAACAGCGGAAAGAGAAAGTCAGATTTAAGATGTTTCTTCTTAAAGGTAGTTTGCTCTTAGAATTAAACCAGGGTCAGTAAATGGACTGAAATTGACTAAAAAAAGTAGTTGTGTTTACAGCTTTAAAGTGCCCTGTGTCCTTATGTTCCTAGGATTGAATTTTTTTAATGGAGAGCTCTAATGGCATCCTATCATTTTCAACTTAAAGCCAGAAAACTTATTTGGCTAATCCCAAGGTGCTAGGATAGAAAATAAGAACCCCATGTCCACATCTTCTATCATTTTGCTTTATGAGTGGTAAGATCCTTAGCCAGTTCCTTTCTTGCCATTATTAATAAAAGATAGAAGAGTCAAAAGAAAGGTCCTGAAGGTGTGTTGAATCTTTAACCAGACTATTAAAGCCTTAACAGTCCTTGACTGTTGTTGTGTTCTTTCCTTTTCTGTCAGCCACTAATGATGGCCTTTGATTTTCAGTCATTCTCGCTGTCTTGGCAATTTTTTAGGAATACTGAAAAAAAGTCCCATACTTAATCTTTTTTTTTTTTTTTACCACTGCTATCCTCCATTGGCTCTATGTTTTGGGGCACAGAAAAAGAGCCAGGTAAAGAAGCTGACTTTTGGTAATTCTTCTTTACAACTTGAGTAATGTTTGATGTAAAAGGTATATGTAGAGCCCATATCGGACTGTATGCCATCATGGAGGAGGGGAGGAGGGAGTGGGAGAAAATTTGGAACTCAAAAGCTTGTGGAACTGAATGTTGTAAACTAAAAGTAAATAAATTTTTTTTAAAAAGAAGACTCTTGGTACTAGCATAGTTTCTGGCACCTAGTAGGTACATAATAAATAAGTGGGATTACAGGCCTAGGATGTCTAGTAGTCCTTAAGGAAAACTTGAAATAAATGGACACCATGTATTACTTATATTTGTTTTAAAATGCCTCCTGTGTGCCAGACATAAGCACTGGGGAGACTTCATGGAAATAAATATATACGAAGCAAGATATATACAGGATAAATAGGAAATAATTTACAGAGATAAGGCACTAGGATTAAGAAGGGCTGGGAAAGGTTTCCTGTGAAAGATGTGCTTTTTAGTTAGGACTTAAAGGAAACCCAGGAAGGCAGTGGGTGGAGTTGTAGAGGGAGAGCAGTTCAAACTTGGGGGACAGCCAGAGAAAGTGTCCAGAGCTGAGAGATGGAGCGCCTTTTTTTCGTATCCCCGGCAAGAAACACAGTGCCTGGCTTAATAGATGTTTATTGACTGATTGGAATAGGCAGGAGGCCAGTGTCACTGAATTGATGAGTATATGGCAGGGAGTAAGGTATTAGAAGGTTCCCTTTTCTTTTAGTGGCCATCTTGGACATTGTTTGCAGTCAATCCCCATGCTGTGTTCAAGGGAGAAAGGAAAAGTATTTAATAGCATTAGTCATTTTTAATTGTTTGTAACTATTGAATTCTCACATGATACACACACATATATATGATATGTATGTGTGTATATATATTATATATGTATTTGTATGTATATTTATTTATTTGATTGTTTCTAAAGACAGGGCCTGGGGTATTAAGCAAACATATTAAGGTATCTGAAGGTTCTTTCATTTTAGAAAGGCACAGCCTTATTATATGTCTTCTGCATAGTACCTAGTTGCAAGTGAGAAACTGAGACTTACTGTCTAAGGATTAAAATTACACACACACACACCCACCCCTTTGTCAAATTCAAAATCAGTAAATCATGATGAGACATTTTGGTTGTCTTAAACATGTTAGCAACTGGCTAGCAATAGACTTGGACAGAATTCTGCTTATCTCAAGAGATAGACTTAATTGGTTATCTTGGCAAACTGAAGTGTATGACCAGTAGAATATAATGGCTTGCCAGGATATTTATTGTTCACAAACCCAGTTTTCTTTGAGTGTTTACATGACTTTTCTCTTCTAGGTGTTATTGGGGTATTGTTTTTGTTGCCTGTGTTAAAAACATGTGGGGTTTTTTTTTTTCCTCTCAGACATTGATTGTAGTAAGGAACTTTGTTAATTAAAAAATATGAACTGTAAAGCAGAATGACCTGGTTATTTTTACATTTTCCTGTAAAAACAGTCTCAGTTAAGTGAGCCACAATGAGCCATGATGTATTTCCTCCATCAGGATGGAAAATAAGCCATTTATTATTTCAGTTCTGACTCACAGTGAACCTGCTGACACTGGGATGTTTTAAAATCATAATCATAAGGAACAGGTTAGGGCAGAGACTTGGACGCTGGGCTGAGGATTACCTGCTTATTACAATGTTTTACAACTTGAATGCTTTGGGTTTTCTGGCAGAAAGTCCTAAACCTCACACACTAAACACTACCTTGTTGTACAATTGCTGCTTGCAGGTTTTAGGTGGTGCCGTAGACAGATGCATCATCATAATTACCATTTCTTAATTTCACTGTTACAGACATATAAGAAAAAAAAGGTTGTTATCTCCTTTCCCCTGCCCTCTTTCACCTCACCGATCTTTCTCCCCACCAAAGAGAGATAGAGACAGAGAAGCAGAGAGAGAGGGAGACAGAGACAGAGACAGAGAGAGACAGAGAAGCACAGAAAGAAAGAGATGGACAGACAGAGATAGAGACACATGGTTATCATCAGTAGTTATGACTGGCTCCAAGACAAATTTTAAATGGGAAAACAGAAGAATGATTGCTCTAGTAGATCTTACATGTGTCTTACTGAGAATCATGGTGTCCCTTTTTTAGATTTGGGGAGAATGCAAATGGAAATATAAAATCCCATTACTCTTGAAGGTAATGAAATTACACTGTGTAATATCATAGGTGTTAACCCAGCATTCTGACCAAACTCTAATTAGATAATTACCCCCCTGGCTATCATTAGTGACCAATGGAGGAATTGGGCTCTTTTTTTCTTAGGAAAACTCCAGCTCTTTGGGCATTCTTACAAGTTATCTGTCACAATCTTGTATTTTCTGTGGGGCTGAGTAATGCAGTATGTGTGTATGTATACATATGTGTACATATCCATAGGTGTGTGCCTTCACTATAATATTATACAATGTTACACATATATGTATAGTATAGTATGTGTATTTAATATTTAGTAGCAAAACACAAAAACTCACAAGAGGTTAATAGTTTCTTTTCTCTTTGAACATTTGCAACTCTTCAGAGCCATAATAGCCCTACAAGAGGTAGAAAGACAGCATGTATTGCCCATGGGACAAATACGCAAACATGAAAGACAGACAGTGGGTTTCATAGGTGACTTAATAGAGTGCTGGACCTGTAACTGAGAATGCGTGAGTTCAAATCCTGCCTCAGACAGTTACTAGCTTGAACGACCCTGGACAAGTCTGTTTACCTGTGTTTCCTTGATTGTATACTAGATAGAATAATAACTCCTGCCTCCGAGGATTATTGTGAGGATGAAATGAAATACTTGTAATGTACTTTGTAAAACTTAAAATGCTTTATTGTTATTATTTGTTATCTTTAGTAGTTATTGTTATTATTTATCATCAATCACTTTTCTCTCATTTGATTCTCGAGCAGCCCTGTGAGGGAAATGCTATTATTATCTCTGTTTTTTTATTATTACTACTAATAATAAGAGCTGTCGATTCAGTGGTGTGCTGAGGTTTGCAGAACACTCTATATGAACTCAGTTGATCCTCAGAACAGTCCATGCTATTATTATCACCCCCATTTTAAAGATAAGGAGACTGAGGCTGAAAGAGATTAATTGATGTGCCCAGGATGGCTCACAGTTGGTCTCTGAGGTATGCTGTAAACCTAAGTGTTTCTGATTCCAAGTTTCTCACTAGCCAGTGTGCTAGGTAGCCTTCTGACGCAGCAGTCTGCTCAGTATTCCTCCTCCTCCCCCTCCTCCATCATACAGCACAGCTTTATTAGGCCAGTGTAATTTGATTTCAGGTCTCCTGAGGTAGAAAGACTTAAATTTTATTTTTAAAAAATCACGGTTAATTAATTGCAAGCAGTTTGAGGCAATAATGAACTACATACTAGAAGGAAAATCACAACATGGTGATAAATTTGGCTAAAGTTTTAGATGAGTGTTGGTACTTTACAAGTGCTATGGGATTAGCATACTCTTGAGAGTTAAAAAAAAAACATTGGAAATAAACCTACTAGTTTAAAATTCCTCTGTCTGGAAGTTTGTGAACTAATGGCAGTTGTTTTCAACTCTGGTATCTGTAGTATGAGAAATTAACGTTTACCATGGAGGCCCTACTTGCCACGTTTACCATTTATTTTTTGATTGGATCTGTCACCTGAGTTGAATATTGTGGTAAGTACTATTCCTCATAGTAGTGATAAATGGGCCAACATGGAAGGGTTGGAGGAGGGGGACTTTTGAGCTCCTGAATCAGTTCTTCTCCCACCATCTGTGTTCTCATGTACCAGCCCCTTAATGATCTAGGTGATGTTTGAAGATGATCCTCCGAGCTGGGGAAGTGCTACTGTCTTCAGGAACTTTGACTAAAACAGAGCGAATGAATGCAGCTTGGAAAGAGAGTGGGGGCATAATTGGAGAGGGCATCCCTAAAAGTATGAGCAGAATAGTTCTTCATATGGCATATATAGCTGGGTAGTGCAGAGATTAGAGCACTAGGCCTGGAGGAAGGAACACCTGAGTTCAAATTTGCCTAGCCTTGTGATCCCGGGCAAGTGGCTTATTGTCTGCCTTAGTCTCCTCATTTCTAAAATGAGGATAATTCTGGTGCTTTCCTCCTACTATTGTGGTGATGATCAAATGAAGTAATATCTGTAAAGCACTTAGTTTAGTGCATTGCACATAGTAGGCCCTTAATTAATGCTTGTTCCGCCCTCTTGCTCCTTGTGGTCTTTAGTTAACTGAAATACTCCAGTTCTTTCTCTGTAGTCATGTTTTGTCCATTTGATACACAGGAGTTATTGATGGCCCTAAAGCTGAGACAGAAATGGAAATAGGCCCTGCCTTAAGCTGACATTCCCTTGTGCGGGAGGGGAATGGGGGATTAAGGCAGGAGTAACACAAGTAAAGTGCAGAACAGGGAAACTGGAGGTTGGAGAGGGCGTCAGCCACTGGGGAGATCCCGCTTCATGGAGGAGTTGTCCTCCCAATTAGTCCCTAAAGAAATGAAGTGTTGGTAAGGAAAGACTGTGTTCTAGTCATGAGGGTAGTTTGTGAGAATGTGTGGAGGGGGAAGGCAGAACACTGAGTTCACAGAATGGCTAGTAGTCCAGTTTGCCTGGAACATAGAGTTAGTGAAAGGGACTATTATGAAATAGCCTGGAAAGTTAGGTGGGAGACAGGCTGCGGCAGGCCTTAAATGCCAGGCTAAGGAGCTTGGCTTTTGTCCTAGATTCCCTAAGAGCCGCGGAAGGGTTTTTGAGTGGGGGAGTGACATTGTCAGAGGTGTACCTTTGGAAGATTATTTTGGCTGCTGTGTAGGGTGGATTGGAGAGGAGCATGAACCTGGAAATGAGGAGATAAATTGGGAAGTTGTTCCTGTAGTCCAGGGAAGAGGTGATAAGGCCCTTACCTGTAGCTATATGAGTAGAAAGGAGATGGATGGGAGAGAGACCGTGGGGGTAAAGTATCTGCTGGTAATGGGGGATGAAGGAGAGAGAGACAGAAAGAATGTCACTGAGGTTATAAACCTGGATCTTAGGGAGTATGGTGGTGCCCTCAAGAGAGGCGACTTTTAGAGGAGGGAGAGGGAATAATAGTGTCGTCCATTTTGGACATGTTGGGTTTGAAGTAAATCCTAGGGGACGTGCAGGGGAAGCTGTTAAGGAAGCTCAGGGGAGGGAGTAGAAGTGAATGCATGGATTTGGAAGCTGCCTGCAGAGATGAAGCGTGAACCCACGTGAGCTGATGAGATCACTCAGGGACAGAGTGTGTGTAATGAACGGAGAGGAAAGGATGAGAGAGAGAGCCCTGGGGGACACCCCTCTAAGGGGCAGATGTGTACTGATCCAGCAGAAATGATTGAGAAAGACTGATCATCATCAAGCAGAGAAGAGCGTTTGGAGGGAAGGAATCACAAGCTAGAAGGTCCAGGAGGATGAAGACTGGGGTACGGCCCTTGGCTTTAGCACTTTCACTTCCCAGCCTTGTCTGTCCAGATGTGGACTAATTTTGTTGAGTTATGACACTGCAAGGGGACTTGTCCTTCAAGACTGAATAAGATCATGGAAGGCAGCATGGTGCAACGACTGTGGGCTGGGAGACTGGAGATCTGGCTTCCCATTAATAGCTGTGTCACCCCCAGGCAATTGGTTATCTTCTCTATGTCTCAGTTTACTCATCTTTTAAAATGAGGGACTTGGCTAAGGTGATCACTAATGTGCCACCAGAGTGTAAAAACCCTGTAATTCTTTCTGTATATTTGTAACATCTTCTTGTTTTATGTTATGAGGGAAAGGCAAACTGGAAAAAATGAAATGAACTAAAGTGATTTAAGGGGAAATAGGGATCCTAGAAAAGAATAAAAACATTGAGTGCATTAACTTGATTAATGAGAGCTTGCCATGCTTATTGGGAGCACAAAGCTCATTTCCAAACTGGAAATATTTTTAGTATGATCCTGGCAGCAGAATCTCATTGGAGGATTGATTAGCCAAAGAAGTTTGGATCTGTGCATCACTTAAAGATTGATTCCTGGGAGAGGATTTTTGTTGCTTCCAGAACTCATGAAGGCATCTGCTAAGGTCTGGAAGGATTGTGATCTCCATTGGTAGAGGGAGTACCCATATTAAGAGCAGGCATAGCTCTTTTGAAATATGAAAAGGGGGTATGGGACTTTGGTCTAATTTGAAATTATTTAACTTGGGATAATGAGTGTTATGGTAGGAACAGTGCCATGAAATGACGCAGCTAGAAATAGTCTTTATGAAAGAGAGGGGAAAAATAATCCAACTGGGAAGGCTCTCAAATGGGGTAAATAACTCCAAGAGTATTAAAATTCCTTTTATTTTATAATTTGCTTTGAGTAATTCTTATGACTGGGCTTCTATTTTTACTTTGATCTTGGTCGTACAGTTACAGTTATCAAGAGACCCTGTATGGTGAGTGGCAAAGATGGCACCCAGAGCAGTTTTCAGAGGATCTAGAGCCTTCCCTCTGCTCCCTTTATTCTAATCATTGTGAAACTATGTACAATCACATGGTACTGTAATCATAGGTCCTTGCCGTAATGTGCAAAGTCCCAAGCTGGATGATAACCAAGGCATGGTTTTGCCCACATGTAGTTCATATGATTGATATCTAATGCTTGAATTGATGTCAAAATGTGATAGAGCTCCAATTTTGTAAAGTAAAAGCTTACACACACTAGTCAATGAAACCGTCTTAGTCACTCTGAAAGAAGTTGCCTTGGCTTTGCGCTCCATTTTCACCATCTACTTTTGTCCTTTTATCAGTCACGAACCTTACTTTTTTCTGTATAAGTTTTTCTAGGATTTTGACTCAATGGGACAGGTAACAGCAAGTACTATGATGTTATTAGTTTTATTAGAGCTCAGAGTGTATAGTTTGTTGGCCAGTATTCAATTATGTATTATTATGACTATCTTAGTACAATGGTTATTTTCCAAAGTAATGGTATTTAAATAACACTGGTTATTTGCTTTATAATTTTTATCGTAGTTTTATAGCATATTTTTATTCAGCATATTCTTAGGTCCATACTTTTATTATGCTAATTTATCTACTGACATGGGAAAGCTGATTGTTGTTGTGCAGTGAATACCAGACTTAGGGTAAGAAGGCCAGAGGTCCAGTCCCAATTTTTCTGCTTTCTAGATTCCACAACTAGTACCAAGTCACAATCTCCCATGGCCTCAGTTTTCTTACTCGTAGAACAGGGAATCATAATTCTTTTCCTAACTACTTCACATGGTTGTGAAGAAAACACTTCGAACAAAGTTGTATGTACATGTGTGTATGTAAAGGTTATACACACAATGCATATTTATATGTGTGTAGAGACATGTGAAATGGTTGTATTTTTGTTCTGCCTTTATATAATCCACACCAAAGAGGGTAGCATATCCTTTTAGAATGTATTCTGCTGCTTTACTGGCCGTATTTTCTATACCTAACACCAACTACATTCAGCTTTTTAATGCACTAGCTCTTAATAGCTGTTCATAATGATGATGATGATGGGGCGGTGAGGTTCTGGATGCACCAGATAGCACGGAGTAGTGGAAAGAATACTGCATTTGGAGTCAGGAGTCTGGATTTTTCTTGGTTATGGTATTTTACTGAATTTTTATGACTTTCGGAAAGTCACTTGACCTCTCAAGGTCTCAATTTTCTACATCCTTGAGATGAGGCTGGACCAGTTGGTGTCTCAGGGCCCTTCCAGTTCTAAATCCCCTCCTCCATTGATCGGGAAAGCCTCAGACCAGACTTGGCTGCTATCTTCCAGTCTCTTTCTATTCTATGTCTGTGTGAATAATGGTTGGTCTAGCTTGGGTACAGCAGGAAAGTATACTCCTATACCTGATCAGGGTGGAATTATTTATTTAGTGGTATTTTTTTCCCTGAGTGGTTCTTTGGAGTTTTGTTTTTCTATATAATTATTTGCTTCTGTAAGTATTCACTTTTAACTTGGACTTAATATTTCGTTCTACCCAAAATGTGCTTGATTTCTGGGTCTGGTTGAAGGCTAATGAGGTGTTTTGATTTTTTTTTTGAATTTGCTCATTTTTTAACATTGCAAATGTGTGTTTTAAGTATTTGAATTATTAATGCAGACTCCTTTTAAACATGGGGGGAGTATGTTGGTCAACATTTTCTAATTTTGACAGAATTAGTGAAAATTCCTTTCTGGAAATGCCTTTTTATAAGAAAATGAGGACATAAATGTTAAAATATAGATTTACTCTTTTTAAATAAAAAGTAAACCAAGTAATACATTCCACTCTTAAATTATGAGAACACAGATTTCAGTTTTTCATGGCACTTACCAAATGAGAAAAATTAGTATCAAATTTTTGTCCCTCAAGTAGCCTGGGATGTAAGAAAGGGTTTATTTTGTCCCATAGGAACCTATCAGTTTTTAGAATAGGGAGTTAACTCGTGATTCTAGAATACCTATTTTACTCCCCTCATAGATTTTATTACCCATCAACTTTGGTGTCTGCTTGAAAAATTAGTACTTTCTAACAGGATGACATATGTAAGGTTGGTTATTTTAAGTAGGACTATTTAGGGATGAGAGTAATTTTTATGAAAACATGAATGAATATAGAGTTCCATGTATCCTGTTTATAAGCCATAATCTGTGATTATGGAGTTGATGTAGCTGGAGCACAGTGTCTTTGGAAAAGCACCATGCTGATTTGGAATCAGAGGAACTGAGTTTTATAGTCTGACTCTGTGATTTATATTACTTGTATGAAGGCCTCAGTTTACTCACCTATAAGATAAGAGGACTGGGCTCTATGTCTCTAAGGCTCCTTACAATTCTCAATCTCCCAGGACCTTGTGTTTCAAGGAAAGCTTCTAGATTTTTGGTTCTTCCAATTACGTCAGGAAAAGCTCATGATTATAGTAAAATCAATTGATTACAGGCTTTGTGCATCCTTCATGGCCAAGTTTGAGATTGCTCCTGATCCACAGCCTCTACACATCAAGCCCATGAAAATTTTGCTGCAGCTTACCCATAAGATCTGTGCTGTGGGCAATACAGTAGTAAGAACCCTAGCTCTGGAGTGAGAAAACCTGGGCTCAAACCCTGCCTTTGAGCTTTATGACCTGAGTACGCAAGTCATTTAATTTTCTGGGCCCCAGTTTCTCCTCTTAAAATGAGAGGGGTGGGACTAACCAGGTGGCCTCTAAAGCCCCTTCAGACTTTATATCTCTGATCCTATGAATCCAACTTTTATATTAGTATTATTAGCAAAATATAATTAGGAAGGCGAATGTGCTACAAAAACATTTCATAGCCCAATAGAAGTGAGTCTTGGTTTATCTGTGCTGCAGTGGCCCTATGAGTGAGATAGTTAAGAGCTGATTTGTAGAAGCATGTGAGTATATAAATAAGTGAATCCTGTATAAACATTTGAGCAGTTGTATACAGTTGTGTATCAAGCAGCAGCGTTACAAATGGCAGCTGGCATGCTGTGTGATGTACTGGAGTTGGAGTCAGGAGGGCCCGAATTTAAATCCTGCCCCAAAGCACTTATAAGCTGACTGACTTTGGGCAAGTCACTTAACCTCTATTTCGTTTCTTCATCTGTTATGGAGATAATAATAGAGCCGGCTTCCCAGGGTCATTGCAACTATCAAACGAGATAATATGTGTAAATCACTTTGCAGTGCTTTGTAAACTTTAAAGTACTAAAATGGTAGCTATTATTGTTTGGGGGCAGCCAGGTGCTTCAGTGCATAGAGTGTTGGGTCTTGAGTGAGGAAAACCCCAGTTCAAATGTGACATGAAATACTTCCTAGCTGTGCAACTCTGGGCAAGTCACTTAAGTCTGTTTGCCTCTGTTTACTCATTTGAAAAATGAGCTGGAGAAGGAAATGGCAAACCACTCCAGTTTCTTTGCCAAGAAAAACCCAAATGGGGTCATGAAAGAGTAGGACTCAACTGAACCAACTGAACCACGAATTGTTATTGATATTAAATCATTCAGATTTATTAGTTCACTTGAGTGAAGAAGTTTGCATTTAAATCTAAAATTTGATGTTAGGGTGCCATTTGTGGATTTTTTTTTTGTCATTTAATTCAGTATGCATTTATCTGCTATATGCAAGGCATTGTTCCAAGTACAGATTTACCAGTGACAAAAACCAAACTCACTCGTCCTTGATAACCTTCCATGGGGACTGCTAGAGGGAGGGAAAGTGAGAAAAGATACACCACGGGCCCAAGTAAGTACAATAAGTATATACTATGTACAGAGTAATTTCAAGAGAGAGAAAGAGGGCCGATAACTGTGTTTTTGGTGGGATGGGAAAGGTGATATTAGGAAAGGCCATGTGTAGCAAGTGGGGCAGAGACAGTAAGGATAACTTGTTCACCACGGTTAGGAGGTCTGTTACTCCCACCAAAAGTCAGTATTGTTTTCCTTTTGTAGCAGCAAGCACCCCAACATCCCCAGGGTGGCTGCCAACTCAGGTTCTTAGATCTGTTTTTCTAAAGGAAAGCAACTCAAAATAGGTTAACAAGCTTACTTTAATCAATCAAACATATTGTTTACCTAGTTCAGGGGAAAAAGGTCAGCTCCCCAAACTTCAGAGTATACAGACAGAACTTACAAGACAGAGCAACAAACAGATCAAGCAGAAAGGCTTCCAAACTGTCCAACCATTATCAATACCAAAATCACAGTTACTAGATAGGGAAGCATCAACATCTGGGTTTTCAAAGCCGGGGGGGCTCTTAACAGCTGCCCAGAGTCTCATCTGGTCAAATCATGCAACACTTCTCAAAGCAAGCCTTCAAAGCAAAGCCTCACATCAGGGATTATATAGCCTTCTTCTGGATCAGAGAATGTAACCACCCTCTTTACCCACTGCCCAATCACACAGCATCAAGGTGTGGTCATTCCTGAAAACCAAGCCTCCTACCACAGGCTCCATGTGACCACATTCAGCCTATTAGGGGGCAGAGTATATTTTCAAATCAAGGAAGGCTCTCAGAGTCTCTTAAGCCAATCAAAGTCTCTTAAGCCAATCAAAGGGCCTATGGGCAGGGAAGATCTTTAAACCTGCATTTCCATTACCCCTTCCTAGAACAGTTTTATAATCCTTGTTATCAAGATAAATACAGTTGTTTCATCCTTTAAAACAGAAGTTTGGTGGGGGTGGTTTTTGTTTTTGTTTTTAATCTTCATGTCTTCTCACTTTGCTTTATAACCAAGAAATGGGGAAAAGAAATGGAAAGTGACAGCTTCCATAGCCTAGTCTCAGGCCTTGTGAATTGAATGGACATTTTCCCTGCCTAGGATGTAGATAACAAGCAAGGAGGTTCAAAGCCTCTGTTAATTTCAGGATATTTCAGCTCTTCTGCTGTTCTTTTTTTTTTTAGGGCTGGGGGATGGAGGGGTATCAGATGATGGCTATTCCATCTACATGCAGATTGGAGTCTTAAATGCAAATGAAGGATACTGGCACCGAATGTTAGGACTGGAAGGGACTTTGAAGATGCCACTGTCAAATCCCTCCATTCAATTCCCTTAGTTCAAACTTGGAAGAAACTGATAGGAAGTGTCCTTCCCTAGTCACATAGCTAATTAGGGATATGGACATGAAAGTGGTGTCATTTAAGAGGCCTTCTTCCTAAAAATAGTAGGAGTACTTTATTCCTCTGTGTCTAAATGTATGTAAATATGCAAATTAACTCCCCTTCCCCTCCCTACCAACACACACAGAGGTTGAATAGTGGCTAGAATTAGAACTGTCAGCAATTGATGTCAGACTGCTAAATGCCATAAGTAAGCAGTCTCGTGTATAAATTATGGAGAAATATGGGTTAGCATGCCGTGGCTTTTTCATTATTTCAAGTAACTTAGCTAGCGAGTTCATACGGGTTTGAGATTTTGGCCTCAATCACATGTATCAACTGAAAAGGGCATTGATAGTGTGAGCCTGGGGTGAAAGCCGCTCTCATGGGTCCTGGTGGAGCTCCTCACTAAGAGAGCTGTAAAATGGCTGGTCATCTGTGACCTGAGCAGAAATGGATAATCATGCCAAACTTACAGTAGGGGCTTTATATTGGGTTGAGAGGAGGACTACAGCCTCGACCAAAAAGAATTCTCTGAAGGATCTTGGACTGGAAGCCATGGGAATTAATGTGGCTGTGGTGGCCTGGAGGATAAATGTCTCTTTCTGTCATGGCTGTTTGGCACGATCTCTCTCTCTCTCTCTCTCTCTCTCTCTCTGTTAATTCCATATTTATACTAGTTTTGATTGAACAAATGCTCTGATTATGTCATCTTTCTTCCCCCCACCCCAGGGGCATGTGTTAATAGGCTTGATGCTTTGAACTTTTATATTTCTTATACTGGGAAGGGTTTGACACTTGAGAGAGAAGACCCTTATGCTTTTTTTTAAGCCCTTCTTTATCCTCATATCTTTTAACAGCTTCTCAGCATTCACAGTGGAGTTATTATTATTATTTTGACTTAAAGCACTGTTTGATAGCAAAATATGCCTGTGTTCACTCTGTCTCTTAGCTATACATGTCCCAGTTTCTACAGTCAGACTTACCTTCAAAAGGAGGTTTAATAAATTAGGGCAAGAGCCTAACCCGTCTTTAAAGTTGTGTGAAACTAATGATAAATTTTGTCTTAGTTTCTAGTGTCTCGCATTTTATTTGAAAGTTAATTTGGCTCTTCAATGGTAGGGCGATTGAAAGAAAACAAATGAAAAGGGAAATTGAAGTGTTTAATCTTTGTTTCTTAGATATGGCTTGCAGGCATCACTTTGTGTGGTATCTTGTCTCTGAAAGCCAAACATCATTTACAGTAAGGATGAAATAATAATAAGTATGTCCCTAGATAAGAGCTTGGATGTATAGGGGGTGTCATGTAGGCTCAGTCCCGGTGTGGAGACTCTTTCTGCAGATACAGCTCAGTAGCTCTTCTGCAATTTGTGGGTTTAGAGATTTGCCTTAGAGCATGCCTTTGGTCACATGGCTAGTATGTGTCCGAGGTAGGACCATTTGTACAGGCGTTTCTGACTCCCAGGCTAACTCTGGAATCGCACTGGATGGCCCATGCCGCCATTATTATAATTATATGGCTCTGCGTTATTCCTTTTTGAATGATTTCTGACATTTGAAAACTCAAATGAATTTGCTATAGGTAGTTGCCATTAATAGGTTTGGAGTGATGGAGTCCTTTCTTCTTGGGATGCCCAGGATTCCCCTCTCCTCCTGCTTACATGATTTACCTAGCTAGTACGTGACTAAGCTGGTATTTGCACTGCGATGCACTGACTTTCTCTGCACATTCCAAGTTGAAATATAGATTGGGCAGCTGTGTAGGAGAGATCCTTTTTCACTGCTTGTTTATTCTCTGTTAAGTAAAAGTAGAAAAACTATGGGGCTTTTGGTAGGGTTTTTGTGAGATGAATCAGGAAGGAAAAGACATCCTGCATGGAAGCAGTGGGTTGTAGTTTGGAAGGGGAAGCAGATGGACCCATCTTCTGGAGCTAAGGAAGAAAGAGTGACCGGGGAGGAAGTGGCATGAAGAAGTGACAGGAGGACTTAATACTCATGGAAAGCTCTGGTCCCAGGTTGCTCCTTACCCTCTAACTCCTTGGAACCTATTTCCCTGCTCCTCATCCCATTAGCTTGTACCTAATTGGGACAGCTAGATGGCTCAGTAAATATAGTGCTGGTTCTGGAGTGGGGAAGACTCTTCTTTGTGAGTTCAAATCTAGCCTCAGACACTTCCTGACTGTGTGGCCCTGTGCTTAACTCTGTTTGCCTCAGTTCCCTCATCTGGAAAATGAACTGGAGAAGGAAATGGCAAACTACTCCAGTATTCCTGCCAAGAAAACTTAACTGGGGTGAGGGAGAGTTAAACAGGACCGAAAGCGACTGAACAACATACACCTAATTAAATGCTAACTGTATTGACTAAGTGACATCTGTGTAAAGAAGGTATGCCTTGGCATTGATGAATGAGTTTGATTGCTTCAGAAATACTATTAAATCTTGTAGCTATAGATAGATTTTAAAAATTTACTTGACAGTTCTAACATTTTAACTTGCTTTGAAATACGGCTCGTCACAGAAAAGACCTCAGTAGTAATCAATTCCAGTTTGTAATCTTTGCAGAATCTTCAACAAGTGATGGTCATCCAAGGTACATAAGGGGGCTTGGTGGATAGAATGCTGGGCCTTGAGTCAGTAAGATGTGAGCTCAGATTCTGCTTCAGACCCTTATTTGCTGTGTGACTCTGGGCAGGTCATTTAATCAGTCTCTCTCAGTTCCCTCATCTCTAAAATGGGAGTACCTACCTCCCAGAATTGTTGTGATAATAAAGTGAGATAATATTTGTTGCTGTTGGGTTGTTTCAGTTGTGTCCAACTCTTCCTGACCTCATTTGGAGTTTTCTTGGCAGATAGACTGAAGTGGTCTGCTATTTCCTTCTCTAGCTCATTTTATAGATGAGGAAACTGAGGCAAAGTTAGGTGACTTGCCCAGGGTCACATAGTCAGTATGTGTCTGAGGTCAGATTGGAACTTGGGTTCTCATGAGTCTGGGACCAGTGCTCTATCAAGCACTATATAAATACTGTTACTATTCTTCTTCATCATCATCACCATCATTGTTATTTTTGTCATCCAAGGCAGTCCAGTTCACATTTGGATAGCTCTCATTGTGAGGAAGTTTTTGCTTAGATTAAGCCTAACTCTATCTTCCAGTAACTTCTGCCTATGGGGAAGCTAGGTGGCATAGTGAATAGAGCACCAGCCCTGGAGTCAGGAGGACCTGAGTTAAAATCTGGCCTCAGATGCTTAATACTTACTAGCCATGTGACCTTGGGCAAGTCACTTAACCCCAATTGCCCTGCCCTCTCCCTCCAAAAAGAAAACAATAACAACAACAACAAAAAACTTCTACCTAATGCTCCTGATTCTGTCCCTGGGACTAAGAATAAGCATTATGCTTTTTCTACATGGAAGCCCTTCCAAGATTTGAAGACAAGTGTCTTGGATCGTAGCACACACACTGTATAGGATCATGGAACACTGAGGCCATCTAGTCCATCACTTCATTTTGCTGATGAAAACACTGAGGCCAGAGAGCTTAAACAACTCCCTGAAGGCCACACAGCCAGTAAGTGTCACATGCTCCAGTTTGTCAGTGTCCTTCTGAAAATGTGGCATCCAGAGTGGAGCAGACGATGTACGATGTGACTGTCGGTTCCCTCCCATACATTATGTCTGCTAATGAGTCTAAGATTGCATTAGCTCTTTTGGCTGCCTTCTCATAGTATTGATTCATAGTAAACTTCCAGTCCACTAAAACCTAGATTTTTTTTTTCCCATACGGACTGTAACCACGCCTTCCCAGTTCTGTACTTGGAGGATTGGTTTTTTAGATCCCAAATATAGGGCTCTAGATATCTGCCTTTAAAAAAGAAATCATCCTAATTTTCATCCAAGTCTTAGTTTTAGTTCTTCATTTTAGTCCTTAATTCTAGCCTGTAAAGATCCTTTTGGACGCAGGCTTTGTCATCCCCCATGGTGGTGAGCTCTCCCACCTGTTGCCTGCAGGTTTCACAGGCTTTGTGGGTTCTTACTAGACACTAGTATTGGACAGCACAGACCCAACACCAGAGAGCTTCCTCGTGATTGACATCACCACACATTGAACCACTCCTGATTTCCAGTTTACTGGATGATCATCTGGCCTACTCCCTTTTCATCTTGTTCATGAGGATAGAATAAAATGACCTAATCCAGCTGTGCTGTGTCTGCTCTGGTCCATACTTACAGGCTGAGGCTTAGAACTAAGGTTGGATTTGAACTCATTCCTTTCTCACTTCAGGTCTAGCACTCAATGCACTGTGCCAGTCATGATAAGATACGAGCTGTTACTACAGATGTTAACAGTCAAAACAACTATCAGTCGATGCATTTTGTGGCATATGCCCCCAATTTAGAGGCATTATTGAAACGTGAAATTGCTATTTTAAGTTTTGTTAAATACCCCCAAAGTTACTGTGTGTTGCATAGGAAAAATCAGTTGATCACAGCCCCTGGTCTTTTGGACTTGGTGATCCTAACCTTAAAGGATGATATGGATATTCGCTGTTATTCATCAAGGCACGGGAGTGCATTGTGGAAGGTTATGTATGCTAGCAGAGAACGTCTTAGCAAATTGGGCCATTTTGGAAAGTCTTTGGAAGTAGGTCCTGATGCTCCCTCAGGGAACCAACATACTGAAAGAGAGAGAAGCTTATCACCACTAAGTTTAGCCAGAAGGTGATAAATTCTTTGGCCATAGCAATCCAATAATGACAACAATAACCTGAAACTGTCTGATGTATTATTATACATCTTGTACGTAGCTCAGACATGCTTGCACACATCGTCGGTGCCGTTAAGATACGTTACTATAGCCTACCTTTATAGGCTTCAGCTCTTCCTGTCGGCTGCATCATCATCCCACTGGTAGACATAATAGTGGAAGGACCATTGCCATTACAAGATAACCAGGAAGCTTCTGACAGCAGATGGAGCAGAGTTTTTGAATAAATGAAGGGAGATACAGCCTTTAGAATTGGAAGGGGTGGGGGTAGGGGATTTCTAAAGTCATTTCATTTTGGGGGTATGGAAAATTGAAACCTAAAAAACTTAAGTGGCTTGCTCAGTCACACTGGCAGTAAAATTGTAAAGCTGGGCTTCCAGTTCCTACTAGGAAGTTCCTACTCCTAACTAGGAAGTTCCTACTCCTAACTAGGAGTTCCTACTCCTAATCCAGTGCTTTTCCCTTAAATTTGTATCTGTGATATGCAAATAGTTAGATTCTCCCATTTTATAAGCTATTTGCTGGGAATAAATTACATAGCTTGGTAGCAGCATTAATTCTTAGAGGATGCTAGGGTACTATTTAGTGTACCCAAACATTCATTTACAAAGTTTAGTATACTGAAGCAGTAATTTCTTAAGTGGTACCTTGAAGGAGCTGGAAAGAGTTAATGGCGCATCTGGAGTGCCCCACATTTCCTGGGACAATCTGAATCAGCATTTGCAATTATTGGACCAAAACAATTGACTGTTTAGAGAACATGTCCAAATGGTTTTTCTCCTGCCTCTCTGCACCTTCCTTCTTTGTCTCTTTTATGATTTCTTCTTCCTTTTCTTGATGCCCGTGTTTTAGCCCATTGGTTCTCTGATTTTCTTTCTTAATTTTTTTCTTCCATGAAGATTTCATCTAATCTCATGGCTTCAATGATTTCGTCTATGTAGATGTCTCCTCAAACTATATTTGCAGTTCTGACATTTATTTCCCCAGTATCGTAGTTGCTGGGTATCTCTTTTGGATGCCCTGTTCACTTTAAATTTAGTATGTCTAAAGATGAATTTGTCGTCCTCCCTCTTGAATTCCCTTTTTCCATGGATGCTAAGTCCTGAAACCTTATAGTTACCTCTGGTTCATTTTCTCTTGGGCTCCCCCATATGTAATTAGTCACTGAATCTCCTCAGTTTTTCCTTTTGTAAACTACTTAATTTCCATGTCTCCACATTTTCTTTGCCCATTTTGTTCTAGTCAACTTTTACCAGTCCTTCAAGAACCAACTCTTGATACCATAATACCTTTAAATTCCTCCCCAACCACCTAAATCTTTACCTCTTCCCAAATCCTATGGCAGTTATTGTCCATAAAGTACACTTGGCCTTCAATAATAAGGCAGTGCCTCATAGCATCTCTTTAACCCCCATCTTTTATGATTTAAAAAAAATTTTTAAAGCAATTGGGGGTAACTTGCTCAAGGTTACACGGCTAGTCATTATTTGTGTGTGGGTGCTCATTTTCTGAGGCCGGATCTGATCTCAGGTCATCCCAACTGTGAGGCCGGCGCTCTTACTCACTGTGCCACCTAGCCGCCCCTATGATTTAAATTTTAATGTGTGTGTCTTATTTCCCCATGTATAGACTAGTCTCCAAAATACCCAGTTCCTCAAAGCCAGGAATGATTTTTTATACTTCTTTATGTCATCAGCTAACATAGTCCCTGGCACATGGTAGGTAATTGTGTTGATTTATTGATTTCTTTGGGTGGCCCTTAAGATTTAGGGTCCTCATTCAAGAAATTTGATTATTGCTAATGATGCTATAGACAATGTTCCAACCAACTTGTAGTTTTCAAAATAAATTTCTGTAGAAAAAATAAGCAACATATTAGTTAAGGACTTTTTGGTCTTTTAAAGATATATATCTATATCTATCTATCTATCTATATGTAGATAGATATATATATATATATATATTTGTGTGTGTGTGTGTTTCTGTCAGTCAATTTAAGATGAAGACAGATAAACATTTTGTGTAAAGGAATAGATTCTAAGTCTTTTGGTTATTGCGTGTTCATAAACATTCTCCTAACAAAGCTCTTTTTTGACCTTTTAAGGGTGCTAGAAATATTAGAAGGTGATTTGCATATAGAGTACTGACCCCACTATGTTATCTATAAATGCTGGTTTAACTGCTTAGTCGACATATTCTTGAAAAAAATGTTTTAAAAGAAGTGTTGTACAATTTAAAATACCATGCCAGTACCAAAATGAATTATGGGAATTTGCAAATTACACGAACAGATTTCTTTCCAAGATGTTGTAAAATCTCAGAAGGCAATAAAACCACTTAATCTGATGAAATGAGGTTCTCTTGTCTTGCTTCTCTATAAGGTCATTTTTCTAATTCTGTATATGTTGCGAGTCTATTCAATTTCTCTGTGCTTTCATTCTTGGGGGCAACTTCTCCGTACCTTAATTTAATAGGCATTTTCTCATATTATTTGTGGTCAAAAGAATTCATCACCTGGTGTCCGTCTGGATGAGTCTCCTCTGAAGTGAGCTCAGCTGGTCCTTGGAGAGCAGACAGACACATGCACTCGCACTCACACTCGCACACTCCATTGCTGTGTTTGTGTTTGAAGCTTATTCACCTTGGTAGGAACTTCGAGAAGATTTAATTTACCAGTTGGTTCCTTTTCTGATGCCCTCCTCTGATGCTTTATTGCGCAGACTTAAAAGCGTTGGCAGGCCCAGCTAAGTAGGAAAGCCTTCCAAGTGCAGGACCTGGATGGTCCCAGTGTTCTCTGAGTGCCAGACCAGCTAAGTTGGGGAGCTTTATCACTCAGACATTGAACAATGCATTTTTAGGCTACAGCAACTTGGGAAGATTTCCTTTTAAGGTGAAAGAGGGGTTACTACTTGCATTGTTTAAAGGAGTATTCACACCCACAAAAATATGGAAGTAAATAATCATATAAGAATCCCACACAATATAATCTCTTTGTAAGCACTGGTGATACAGATTAGGGGGTTTGTCTGTCTGTCACTTCCCTCTCTGCTTTCCTCCCTCCCTTCCTTTTAGAGAGAGGCAGGTTCAGATCTTTCCTCTGACCCTTACAGGCTCATGTGACCCCAGACAAATCATACCAATATTCAGTGTTGTAGACAACTCTCTTAAGATTGTAAATTGCAGCGAAGGATTGACAAAAGGAGATGATTCTTCTTGGAGCTCCCTGTATCATTGAAATGATACATTCCATCCTTATCCCTAATCTCCTTTCTTTGGAACCAGAGATTATTATTGTTATTTGTTTTATTTTAGTTCATTGTTCTCCTTTGACCACATACACACATAATATATATATGTCCATACACACATATACATACACTATCTATTTTAATATAAACATATATGTATGTGTGTATATATATATATGTTATTATGTATCAATTATTTAATATTATTTATATTATCCATTATGTATGTGTATGTATTCATATAGCTAGATATATCTATCTGTCTTTTTATGTGATGCCTTTTCCCTGGTTGAAAGTTGACTTGTCCTTTTTACTATTAACTGACTTGCCACCTAGTCAGTTAACAAGGATATATTAATCATTTACTATGTAGCAGGCCCTGTGCTAAGGGCTTGGGATACCAAGAAAGACAAAACCACATCCCTGTCCTCCAGGAGCCTACATTGCAGTGGATACAATATGCACACAGCTAGCTACTATAAGGTACATACAGTGTAAATGTAAGATAATCCCACAGGGGTGGGGCGGGGAAATAAACACATGTTGTAAGAAAACAAAGTCCATCCATGACTGCCCTGGGAAGACCCAGAGCCAGGCCCAGCGTTTCACAGCTGCAAAGTGCTGGGAAGCATGTCCCTCCTCAGCATGCAGGCATCCTTTCTAGGTTCCTTTCTATTTGAGGACTGAAGTACTAGACGCTTAGATGATTAAATTACTTAATGAAGATTTTCTAACACACCTAATGTCTTTCAAAAGGCCCTTTCAGCTGAGGAAGGTTCTGTGGGCTGGGAGAGAGAGGAGCTTTCACGCCTCTAAACAGAGCCTCATAGATACTGTCTTGTGTTTGTAGGGAGCCTTCCGTGGCCCTCTGCTGTTTACTTTTTGACCCTGAATCAGCAGAAGAGACTTGCTCAGGTTTTAAATGAAGACTTTCTGGGATAGGCCCACTTCATCTAAAGCGGAAAAATAGTAAGATTTTGGTTTGGGAGATAGTCAGGCAATCTATATCTAGACAAAAGGGACCCTTTAAATTCTGATGCTTAAAGCTGATCTTTTTGAGTGGACTTGTAAAAAAGTCTTGGCATTTATAGTGTCTTGATACTTTTTTCTTTCTGAATCTCATAGCACCTAACTGTGTCCTTCTTGCTCATAAACATCAGAAATCTTTATGGAATTTAGTGGCATAGCTGGTTTTGCTCTCTCAAAGTGCATAGGTCTGAAATTGTTCTAATGGGTTGACCATGAGTCATTCTTAGGGGATGTCATTCTTTTATACCTAATTCAGAGAATTTCAGAGCACACTAAAACGAATGTGGCTATCCACAGTAATTGTTTTCACCCATGCTACTTCAAACCTGTTTTGAGGAGGTGGGTATGGGATGTAGGGAAACCCACACTAATCTACCCACCCTCTATTCTCCCCTATACATGGGGAAAGTTGACCGTCATGACACTAGACACATACACTCTTCTGGCTACATAGAAGCATCACTCTTCTGTGTGCAAGCTAGTCTGGGATATTTATGGGAAAATTGGGGCAGATGGGAGCTTTTGCACATATGGTTGGAAAAAGGAATCTATAGTGGGAATGCAGAGGGGTAAGGCTGGAAATTTGTAGATCTAAAAGGTTATCAGTTACAAAAATGTGGTTTCATTGTGTTAGATAGTAGTAAGGAAGAGCTGTGAAGACCATTAACATGGTGTCTACTTGATGGATATGGAGGCAGAAAAAATTATCTTGGTATTTCTAGTGGTGGTCAGGTCTTGCCAATTGGATTGAGTCCACAATTTTAGTCTTTTATAGTGGATACTGAGACTGTTAAACAGCTCTCAAGGAGGTAGTTGGTACTGCTTTAGGAGGGTATATATAGGCTTCCCAATTTTTCATTGCATTTAAATGGTAGCTCGTTTTCTTTGTATAGGGTCATCCCCAGATGGGGGGGAGGGGGAGGAGAGAGACAGACAGAGACAGACAGACAGAGACACAGAGAGAGTCCATCTAGAGTACCTGCCTCATAGGACTGATTGTGGAGATAAAATTTGTAAGGCTGCTAGCATAGAGCCTGGCATATAGTAGGTGCCAGATAAATGCTTATTCCCTTTTCTCCCTTCCTCTTCCCCTTCCCTGTCTCCTAGAATACCAGGTTTCCTGAGTAGGCCCAGGTACTTACATTTCAAACCACTTTTCGATTTGTTTTCCCCATTTGTGAAATGGAAATGTAGCCAGATAGTGGTTCTGGTCAGTCTCAGTTGCTTCATACCACACTGAAGTATTTCTTTTTTGTACATTATATAGTTCGGGTTTGGGGAGGAAGGGGAGGAGACTTTTATTTTGAGGGCACTTGAAGGGCTGTACTCTTCATATTATTCAATTCAAATGCAGCTGATATTTATTAAGCACCTACTGTGTGCAGGTCATTATGCTGTCAATCCAGGGGGAAAAAATAAAGAAATAGCTCTTTCTCTCATTGTGCCTTACGGAGAAAAATATACGAATTCATACAAAGTAATACAAAAAACCATCTGGAAGGCCAGAGTCTTAATAGAGGGAGGAGGGTGTCAATAAAGGCCTCATTATTCACTATTTAAAACAGTAAATTACTCATCTAAGAGATCCCTCTATTTTAAAGACCATCAATTAGAAAGGTGACTATTTTTTTGTGCCTGAATTGGTGTGGGTGGAAGGGTGCCAGTGAAATCATGGGTCTTTGAAGTATATTTGGAATTACAGGTTTCCTTGAATACCATTTCAGGGCAGAAAATATTGGAAATTATCAGGGGGAAAATCTGGGGCTACTTAATGTTGAACAACCCCTCTTTGTTGTCCGGGTATCCTTGCCTAATGAGCAGTACATAATCTGCTAATTGTGACACTTAATAGAATGAAAATTCTGTCAGAACACATATTAAAAGTTTTCCTCTAAAACTTGCCAAGCATTTAATTAAGAAGTGCGAGTAGGGGAGCTAGCTAAGTGGTACAATGCTTAGAGTATCAGACTTGGAATCAGGAAGACTTGAGTTCAGTGACCTGGGGCAAGTCAAGTAACCTCTTGTCAGTTTCTTCATCTGTAAAATGGGATCTTCTTGGTAAAGATACTGGAGTTATTTACATTTCCTTCTCTAGCTCATTTTATAGATGAGGAACTTAGGCAAACAGGGTTAAGTGACTTGGACAGGGTCACACAACACAGCTAGCAAGTGTCTGAGGCCATGTGGTGTTCTATCTACTGAGCCACCTGGCTGCCCTTCCTTAACAAGAGCAAGTGATAATATCAATATTAGCTATGATATTATTATTAGTTTGTTAGGACAATGAAATGACAGTCTAAACTGTTGCTTCAAGAGAAAAACAGGGATATAGGAGGAACCTGTTTTCTTACGTGTACGATGGAGGTAAGGATGGAAGGGAATGGGACATTGGGGGTGCGATTTGGAGTAGATTGTCTCAGATGCTGTCTGTGGTTCTGGCTTCCGGCTTCTAGAATTCTACAGAAATGAACTTCAGTTCAAGGCTGGAGGCGTTGTAAGGAACAGAAAAGGCTTCCTTAGGACATGAAAAAAGTAATCTTTGAAACTGGGTCCTTAGGTGAGGTCATAGAATCGTAGATTTGGAGGTGGAGGGGTTTTTAGAGATGATTGAGTCCAACCCCTTCATTTTACAGAAAAGGAGATTGAGGCCAAGAGAGGTTGAGTGACTTGCCCAGGGTCATGTAGCTAGTCAGAAGTGGGGTCCAAACCCAGGTCTTCTAGACTTCCTAAGTCCAGTGTTCTAGCCACTATGCAAAATATTATTACACATAAAGTAGACATTTGACAATCTATATATTGTCTATTGTCTGTCTAGCTGTCTGTCTGTGTTTTATCTAGCCTCACCAATACTCTGTCCTGTGAAGCTGGTAATACTATCCCCATGAGAAAGCTAGTGCTACTGTGCATGGAGCGCTGAGACTAGAGTCAGGAAGACTTGAGTTCAAATCCTGTCTCATTTAGTAGCTGTGTGATCTTGGGCAAGTCACTTAACCTCTTTCTGCCTCAGTATCCTCAAATATGAAACGGAGATGATAATAGCACTTTCCTCACAGGATTGTTGTGAGGATCAATTGAGATATTTATGTAAAACATTTAGCTCAGTGCCTAGTACGTAGTTGACATTTAATAAATGCTTCCCCCCTTTCCTTCCCATCTCATAGGTGAGTAAACTAAGGCCCAGAACGATTAAGTGACTTGCCTGTCATCACTCGGCAGGTGTGTAGTTGAGGGAAGGATTTAGACCCAGGTTTTTCTGACTTCACGTCCAGCACCATGCCATATTTCTTCTCAGATATAGAAGATACAGCATATACTTTTTTACAGCAACTATGTAGGAACAGAGGTCTATGCAGGGTATACAAGATATAATTCTCTTTTCAGCAAATACTTGGTTTCTGGTCTTCATTTATAGAATATTAATTTTTAGAGGTAGGAGTTACCTGAGAGATTATTAGTCAGATTGCCCCTAGACATGAGGACACTGAGGTTGAGAAGGTTAAATCGTTTGCTCACATCACGTAGCTAATGTGTTTGGTGGCCTTATGACTCCTGGTGCGGTAGTCTTCCTAATGTATCACATGGCCTCCAAAAAATAAAAACGAGCTGTTTCAGAATTACATACTTTTAAATAAGAAAATGAGAAGCAGTTCAGAGTGTGCGTGTGTGTGTGTGTGTATCTAGCCTTTTTTAAAAAGGAATCTCGTGAAAATCCCTGGTTTGCCCCGTACAGTTGTGGCTCCGTCCTTCCCCTAGCTTTGAGTTAATCGCATTTGATTCTGTACGTTGCTATTTATTACAGCTGCTGCTTCTGGTCTTGTCCAGTCCTGCTCTAGTGACCAAACCCCAGAAATCTGACGACTTTTCATGCCTCGACTCATGCCATTCTAGGGCAGCTGTCACCTCCCACTGCAAGAATCGAACAATGAGATTCCTGAAAAACTCTTTCCCTGTTGACATACAGAAGCACATGGGCCGATGTCTTCACTCCCAGAAAGACAGAGATGATGATGACTTTGCAGTTTGTTTTGAAATAACACAGACCTTTAAAGGCTTCCTTTAGGCCCCATTGATGCCTCTAGCAAGCAATTTTGTTCGTTTTACTTAAGTTAGTATTTAATTAACCAAACTGGAAGAGAGTTCCATTCCTACAAAGTGACGCCAAGACAAAAGTCAACATTTCATTACAATGATACTTTAGTTTTTGGGTTTGTTATTGAAATCTTTTAGGATTTTTTTTTTTTTTTTTTTGCTGGCAGTGGGGGGAGGTGGAGTGGTGAGGGAGGGAAAGTGGTTTTGTGGTAGCTTTAGTTTTTCAAGATCTGTTTCAAATCCTGAATTTCAAGTGTTGTGTTTCTAATGAATTCAGATTTTTAAATGACAGCTATTTCTAAAAAGTCAGACTATGTGTTAATTTTTTGATACATGTTTCATAGAAAAAATTAAGACTGTAATGAGAATTTGTTATAATTTCATGCTACTTATTTGAGAATGGATTTATGGATTTATATTCCCATTCTTTGCTTCCATTGCAAACACTGTGAGATCCTTAAGGGAAGGTCTGTTTTCATTTCCTTAGCACCTTGTTGGCTTTGCAGTAGGGACTCAGTAAATTTGTGTTGAGGTGAATTGGGATGAGTTGTGTCTAGGACACAATGACTGTTAAGAATGAACAGAAAACTGTGTTGGAAGTTCCCTTGTGTGTAACAGGGCAAAGCACTTTGCTTAAGGCCCCGCACATAGGGGCATTACATAAATGCTCATTCCTTTCCCTTCCCTTTGTCTCATTCCTTTTGTCATTAAAAAACACACACAGAAACCCCATAAGCCTTAGGAATCTCAGAAGTGATGACCTAATTGGACACATTTTTCAATCATTGTCTCTTTTAATGAAAGACTTCTCTTTTCTATCTGCTCTTCTAGCCTACTTTGGTTAACATTATAGAGGAATAGGAATTTTGGTGAGGAACTCAAGGGGTGTGTGAGTGAATGTAGCTTTTCTGTTCATGGATATTTTCCCAAAAATTTGAAGAAAATGTTGGAAAGGGATTGTAAGTCAGATTTTATCCAGTGTCATGTTATGGGCAGAATCAACAATTAGTTAACAAGCATTTATTAAGCACTTACTGTATGCCAGGCACCATGTTTTTTAAAAAGGGCAGCTAGGTGGTGCAGTGAATAGAACAACTGGCCCTGGAGTCAAGAGGACCTGAGTTCAAATTTGGCCTCAGACACTTAACCCAAAAAACTAGCCGTTTGACCTTGGGCAAGTCACTTAACCCCAATTGCCCTATCTTCCCCTCCCCCCCCCAAAAAAAAGGCAAAAAAGAAAAGCGTTTTCTGCCCTCAATGAAATTGTTGAACCAAGGACATCCAGAGAAGGTGTCTTGACTTGTGACTGAATTGGATTTAAATGAGGCAGGGCTATGCAAAGTCATCAGCCTTACTTTCTCCAGAATCATTGGAGTCCAGTGGCAAGACATAGGTCAGAACGATTGGTGATGGCCCAGTCAAGGACCTTAAAGTCTCATGAGAGACACAATTTGTATATAATTGGTCTATGCAAGATACAGAATAGATGGAAGGTGATTTCTTAGTCTCAGCCCTGGTTGAAAAGATCATTTTAATGATTCAGTATTTCCCAAGCAACAGGTGTGGGCTGCTTACTCACTTCTCTCCTTTTATTCAGTCTTCTCTCTGCTTTAGGTGGTATTATTTCCCATTTGCATCTTCATTTAAAAAGTGTATGAGAAGGGCTTGATATCTGCATCAGTCTATTTTGGTACTTGTTGACAGCTTAGGTGGTCAAAACAATTTGTGTTTTACCTGCTTCCTATTGCCATGGATGCTTACAAATTAGGTATACATTTATCAGCTGTTGGTGTATATTCAGGGCTTCCCACCCCTAGCCTTTTTCTCTGTCTTTCTTCACTCTTTGCTCTGACTTGACTGACAGAGGTCAGACAGGTACGTGTTCATTTGGGAGGAGGTGTGGAATAAAAATATGTAATAATGAGCTCCTTTGACTTTGGCTTCAACAGTTTAGCTTTGGAACAGTGGGTGGAGTTATTCTTGGAGCCCCAGTTTGAAGATTGCTCTGCAGAAATCCATCTGTGCAGCTGGCTGCCAACATTTCTGGTACAAATATTGTCATTTGCTCTTGAGGCAATCTGCTATTTCAGTCCTGGATACAGTTTTGTAATATGCTGGGCAAAATAGCAGGGAAAAAATATCTTAAGTGGTAGTATAATCTTCAGTTTAAAAACACTTAAGCAGTGTTTCCAGTAGAAGATTGTTCAATGTGTCTCCTTCACTGCTCTGGCAGCAAACACGTTCTAAACACTTTTTTTTCCTCCCATTTGACTGAGCTGTGCTTCCCTTGGGTGAGTCTCTGTATATATCCTTAGCTTCTGTACCCACCAAAAAGGCAGGTGAAGTAAAATTCACCAGGATCATTGAGGTAGAGCTGGAAAGGACCAGAGGCCCCATCTTACACAACCCCCTCATTTTACAGCTGGAGAAGCCAAGACCCAAGGTTGGGACTTGGCCAGCATCCCACATGCTTTCCCTTTTTCCATCAGTGTCCTGTGTCCTGGCAAGGTTAAAAGCATTGAATTCTAATCCGCTTCCATAACTGTCAGCAATAATTAAAGGGACTGGTTTTCTGTATGATTAAAACTCTCTTTATAGAATTTATTATGACTTTCTGACTTGTTTCCTACTATAACGCTGCAAGGACAAGGGTACCATCTCCATTTTTACTGTTGAGGAAATAGGACTCTGTTTTTTGCTTTCATTTTTCCAGCAGTCAACAACAGTAACACTGAAGAATCTGAGCTTAAATCTGGATGTCTCATTGAACCAGTGGATGAAGGTACATGGAATTAGCTCTCCATGGGTGACACTGCATGAAGTCAGCCAGCAAATGCATCAACAAAGAAGCATTAATTAAGCAAATGGCTGATTTGGGCAGATTTGTTTGTGGAAATAAAGGGGCTTGTGATAAGTAATTCACTGACACCAAAGATTACAGAAGAGTTATCCTTAAAGAGTCCGTACATAGTGCAAGTAAACGAGAGACTGTATGTCGCACATAGCGCTGTGGGCTGCAAAGATGGAGCCCCCACCAAATGAGCACTAACTTGATCCAGCCTGGTGGTTAGAATTATACCCCAGAGGCTTGCTGTCTTCCATGGACTGATAGTTGACAAATCTCCAAACTACAAGTACAACTTTCCTAGAGAACACAACCAGTAAGCTGTACGGCAGTTGGATCAATGACGGAGCTGCTGCCCACAATCACTCATTGATTCATAAAGATTTAAGAACAGTGTTTTTAATGTCACCATGACCAAAAGTTATATTCTCAAGGATACTTGAAACAGAAAGCTTTCAGAGTATTGAGCCCCAGCAGTGGAGATCACAGTCCTGTGGGAAGGAGAGGAGAGGCACACATCCCCTTCATCCTGTCTGCTACTAGACTCGTACTGAGTATGCCTTCAGTGAATCAAAACAGCCTGGGTTTACAGACTAACCCTGTGATTCATCTAAAAGAATGAACACTTTTTATTCAATGATTAGCACAGTGCTTGGCACACAGTAGGGGCTTAGTTAATATTTATTGACTATAAATAAAAGTACTCTTGTCTGTGGAGCAATAAATATAGAGACGAGTAGTGGAATAGGAACTTGTCTGAGAACCTTTGCTATTTGAATCCCTTGGAAAGAAGATTAGAAGAATGATGTGGTGATCATAAGGATGATGATGGGGGGGGGGTAAAGGAGATTGGACTTAACATGAACAATGGAAATTATGCAAGCAATGGTAGCAGGGCCTCACTGTCGGTTGCAAAGACTTCAACTTAATCCTTAGCAAGACATGTCCCAGTGGCTAGAATTATAGAGCAGAAGTTTCCTATCTTTCATGGACTGAGAGTTGGCAAATCCCCATATTACACATCCAGACTTCAAAATGTACTAGAGAACTCAACCAACAAATTGTGTTGGTACAGGGGCATTATTACAGACTAACCTGTCACCCACAATTGCCTGATCCTGAAAAACTTAAGAATGATGATTTTGTCGATGTTGCTATACCAAATAGTCACGCTCTCCAAGCTGTGTGGAATGAAAAGATTTCATAATCGAGAGAGCCAGCACCAGAGATCAGTCACATGGGAGCAGGCTAAGGATGAGGTTCATATCATTCCCTTTGCCCTGTTTGCTGCGGGCGTCATACCAAGGATATGTTCAGTGAGCTCGGAGAAGATGGACTAGAGACATTCTAATACTTTTGTATTAACAATTAACTTGTATTAGTGTTAGTTATTTTATCTACCAGTAGAATACTCAATAAAACATCCAGTATAAAAGAATAACAGTTGGGAGCAGTTTATCTTCATACTGTTTTTAACTGTGTTCTCTTGAAAAGAGAAGATAATGATTGGAATTATCCTTAAGATTCTTTGATAAGATTAGCTCATATCACAATATTCTTACTAGATTAAAAAAAAGACCATTTTATCTACTGTGTGGTAGTATGCAGAAACTTACCATTATTTTATAGTCCTTTGAGACTTATAGAACCCTATGGACATGTTAACTTCATTGACTCTCACAACAATCCTGTGATTATTCCAATTTTACCATTGTGAAAACTGAGGCCAAGAGAAGGTTAGTGTCTTGCCCAGGGTCGTCCAGATACTAAGTGTCCAAGGCAGGATTGGAATTCATTCTTCCTGACTCCAACCAAGTCTGTAGTTCCCAAAACAGTATAAAAGAATGATAATTACATAACTTTACCCCGACCATTTCTATCTGAACTCCATTGAAAAAGATGAGAATGAGAGATAATTACAGCTGATGATTGTAGTTTGCCGAGTGCTTTAACGTCCATTATCTCTGGTAAGCCTGGTGACAGTCCTGTGGGTTGGGTACTACAGGTGTTGTATCTGTTTCACAGATAAGGCCACTGAGCCTCAGTGAGGATGAGCGATTTGCCTTGTAATTGAATAGGTGTCAGTAAGTCAACAAGCATTTATTAATCACTTACTGTGTGTCAGGCATTGTCAGAGGCAGGATGTGAATCCAGGACTCTCCTGCTTCTATACCCATCTCTCTACACCCCCTTTAAACCCCTCCTCTAGTCCATGAGTTGCCAGTCCTCCAGGTTTGCTACTAAATCCCTCAGTGTATCAGCAATGCCTTCTCCATGGTGGCGGGACACTCACAACACTCTCTGGGTGTTCATAGTACGTAAGTGCCCCCTCTCTGCTTACCCACAGCCTTGGTAGTATATTGAGATCTTCTCTCTTGTTCATCAAAGTCTCATTTAAAGAGAATAAGTGTCTCAGAAAGAAGGTGGCTTGTGAATAGACTTATATTGTACTGCCATAGGCTTCATGATCATGGCAGTAGCCTTGAGGTAGGGAGAGAGCAGTAAGTTCATCCATATATGGAAAATTGGCTCACAAGGTAAAATCAGGAGGGGGGAGCTCGCTGAAGGAGTGTGGTTAAGTAATAAAATCCAAGAAACAGCTGTTCCAAAATGGTTTCAGGCATTGATTTTAAAATCGAGCACCAAATTAAACATCTCGATGGACAGAACTTGCTTCTTAAATCCTGACTTGACAGAATGGTTAAGATGATTTTCCGTGCCAGTCTTGGCATATTTTGACAGTTTAGGTTTTACTTTCAGGCCCTGGAAACTATGGCAGCTGCTTGGATTCATTTCCCTTGGGTGAGGTTTATATTTTTTCCTCCGAGATAACCTGAGTCAAGTTGACCCGGCTTTCCTCACATTCAGCCATCTGAAGCTACAGGAGTTCTGATCTTGTAAGAGTACACTTAACTTTTCTTTTTGAAAACAGATAAGAAGTCCATCTCCAAACCCAAGCTTAGATGGTTTGTAGAAACTGTCAAAGAAATTCTAAATGAAACCAATGATAGAAAAAAAAGGAAATATAGTGTGTGTGTGTGTGTCTGTGTGTGTCTGTTTTGCAGGGAATAGTTGGGGAGGAAAGTTCTAGGAAATTGACACGTGAAGTTGACATTTCCCCATTTTCTGATACTGTTCCAATTTTTTTTCTTTTTGGAAAACAACTGTAAGTGAAGGTCTTAAGTGAAAATCATGAATTTCAGACCTAACTGGATTTTACCTGTAAGCTTTATTATCCTGTTTTCAGACATCCCTTTTCGAGTTTTAATTCTTTTTGAATGTTTATTAGATATCCATTATACCTTTCTGTGTATGTAAATGTAAAGCCCTCCCAGTAGCTCATTAAAGTAGGTGTATTATTTTTGTGAATTACCTTTCTCATAGTAGCAAGTAGATTGTATAAGGAAATCCAGATATCTTAAACTGGGACTTAATATTTAATACTTCAAAGAATTGTGATGCAGCAGTTAAAGCATTTTTTTAAAAAAATTGTTAGTTGATCCACCTGGTTCTTCTAGTGTTGCACTATTGATTTAAAATGCAAAAAAAAGGAGAAAGTTCATTCATTATATTCTTTGCACATAATACTGAACTGAATTGGTGTGTGTGTGTGTGCATGTGCGTGTGTGTGCATGTGCGTGCGTGCACGTGTGTTTGTGTACATATGTCTGTGTGTTCAGATTATCTGATATTTTTATCATAGGACATTTGTTACCCAGGAAAAGCAGTTCAAAAAATCCCTGTGTGATTTTGCCCCAATGTTTCGCAATAAACAAACAATGTTAATATATAATAGCCATACCATAACACATTATTGTTAAGTCTTGGTGATAACATTATTTGACCGATTGCCATTTATGATTATTGTTCTTAGAGCACCTATCTCCTTTGATGTTGCTTTGCCTAACATTATGTTTTCATAGAGCCAATTAATAATGTTACGTGGGGTATGCTTGAATTTTAAATTATGCATTATTTGGAATAAAGTAGTATTAGTTTTATTATCTTGTAAGAAATTTCTTGACTGCTTCAGTACTATGTTAATGGATCCATCCCCTCATCTTGAATACTCTCTCCAGTAGTGTAGATTATAGCCCACTTACATCTTCTTGTTCAGTGTGACACTTAACTGTGTGGTTGCATAAATCCTCCATAGAGGGTAGTACACCTCATGTTCTGGAGACCTTCTTCTTGGGACTGATTCACTTTTTTCCCAACTCACATCACTTTGATATTATTTTTATATGTTTCTTTGTGCATGAAATTAATCACTACTTTTACTCTAGCCAACTTAATATTCTACCATGCTTTTTTCCATTGCTCTTTGGGTGATCTGCAGTTTCAGTTCTTAAGAAATTGATTGTTGCATTTCATAATTCACCATTACATAACATTCCTGACAGAATGTGGGTTATTAAGAAGGTGAATTTTAATTAAGGAGAAGATTGAGGGTCATTGAAACTGCGATATGGTCTTCCAAATGCAATCTAGTGAATGCACACCTCTCTCTCTCTCTCTCTCTCTCTCTCTCTCTCTCTCTCTCTCTCTCTCTCTCTCTCTCTCTCTCTCTCTCTCTCTCTCCTTCTCTCTCTTCCCCCCCACTCCACCCCCTCACTCCTGGACCCATTTCATTATCCAGCCACAGAATCTGTTTAAAATACATCTACCAATAGATTAGCTCTACGAGGTATTTAGCCTGGAGAGTAGACGTACTTTACCCACTTGTTTTTTTCCCATGTAGATTGGTAGGTCAAACATTTTTAAGTTACTTTGCATCACATTTAGGAGACTCTGCATTGTTCTGGGATTCATTGCAATCACCACAATGTCACCTGTAAGCCTGACCACCTGGAGGATCTCACAATCTTTAGGGAATCCTTTTTTAAATTGTATTCTCCCCTGGACATTGTACATAATTATGGCAGACCACTTTGAAGAGCAAATGGCTCTCAGTTTTATGCTTCATTTGACATTGTATCTTCCAGGTAATCTTGTGTGATCTTAACATATGCAGGGGACAAACCATATTGAATGAAATCATTTAAAACAGTATTTTACACTACAGAATGCTATATTTTCTTCACCTTTCAGTCAGTTGTATGACTATAAAAATAAATTTCACATTGTCAGTGTTACTTGTGAAAGCCTGCCTGTTTCATTCTCATATGTTTATCCAGTTTGCTTTGATACATGTATACATTATCATAAAACCTTTTGTGGAAAGATATATATATATGCTGAAATGAAATGGGAATTTACTATAGGATGTTTCTTGAGCAGAGACGATTTCGTATTTGTCTTTTGTATGCCCCGTGACTTGGGATGGTGGGTGTTTGATAAATACTAGTTGATTGAGTTATTACTGATCTCTTCTTGATTCTTCCCCCTCTACTATGTATGATCATATCTGTGTTTTTCCCTCCAGTTATTTAGTTTTTTCCTCTCCTTTTAGAGATCTTAAGAATCATTGCCCTCAAAATGGTGCCACCTCCTGCAGAAATCTCCTCTTCTAGATACTTGCCCTGTTCCAGATGCTCTTCTTCCTTTTCCTTGGTGCAGTTTCAATGAAATCTTTGACTATACTGGGGATTGTGGTGTTACACTTCAAATATGGTTATCTCCCATTCTCTTTGGTGGAGGAAAAAAAATTGACTATAGAAATCTCAGGAGGCCTTTTAATCTGTTTATTTATTATCCTTCCAGTTTCATCCTTAAATATTCTGCATATAACCTGGTGTAATTAGGGTCATGTTTTCTATAAATGTTTTCTTTTTACCATTTCTCATAGTTTTATGAAGTGATGCTTCTCCTAATCTTTCCTTGTCCTTCTCCAAAAGATTTTTACAAGTGAGTTCATGGTCTCAATTGCCTTGGATGCTATCTGTCTCTCTTGGCAAGGAGATTCTTAGCCTGCTGAGGCAGTTTCTTAAACTTTTTGCCCCTTGTTGTGGTGATTTCTTTTTCTCAGTTAAGCTCTGGTATTAATTTGTTGGTAATCGATATCAATTTCTGTTTCTTTATCCATTTTTCATTTTTCTGTCTTGATAACTTTAAGTAGGCCAAACTAGAGCTGTTCTGATTGTAGGCCATATCTTCTTACAGTTCCACATAGACTTCATTGAGACCTCAGAGGTTAGCTAAGGCTTTAACTCAAGAACAGCAGAGGTGTCAAACCCACAGGCTGCAAAACTTGGGCCCCAATCAGATTAAAATGTAACTGGAAAATGTTTAGCAAAATAAATAAAAATACAATGCAACATAGATAATGTTAGTTCACAGTTTTCTAAGTCAATATGCAGCTGCGGGGAGCCATTTCTATTTGACTTTGATAGCCTGCTCTACAAGCCAGGTGGTCATCCCACCTTTGTTTAGAGACTTCAGGTAAGCAGGAACTGATTATTTCATGTGACAATCCAAGCCACTTGGTTAGCTATCATTGTTAGGTAGGAAGGTTTTTTTATATTAAGCTTGAATTTGCATTTTTTTTTTCAACTTCTACCCACTGTTCCTACTTCTGGTCTCTGGGGTTAAGCAGAGCTAGCAAAATTCCGTGTGCTTGCCTTTGAAATCACTGAAGCCAACCAGCTATCTTGTCCCCCAATAACTTTTCCCTACTCCAGGCTGAACTTCTTCAGTTTCTTCTGCTGATCTTAGATGGTATGAAATCAAGGCCCTTTACTACTCTTGCTGACTTCTTGGCATGTTATCCTGAACTGAACCCAGCATTCTGGGATGTGGTGTGATAAAGGCGTAGTATGAGGGGCTTGTTACCTTCCTTATCCTGGGCATTTTACAACATCTGTCTCTCTGTGCCTGCCTTTCTTTGCTGTTTTATTTTATTTTTCTTCTGATTTTGCATGAATTTTTGTCTTTCCTCTCACAAATTGATGAACTGATGTTCTAAAGACTTGGCTCTTTCTGATCTCCTTGCCACCATTCTGCCAGCTTCACTGCTCAAATGAAATGAAAATTGAGGGCCATTGAGCATTTTTCTTTGTTTTATGAGTTGCCTTTCCAAAGAATTCTTCATGAATGATAACCTAGTGAAGAGCCTTGCCATACTCAGCTTAGTTGGTCCTAGTAGGGCAGACTAGGATTGTGCTTATTTTTTCCCAAATGGCAGAACCTTCCAGAATATATGTGCTACTGGCATATCCTAGGTTGGGTGGGGAACCTTCAGCCCTGAGGTCACATGTGGCTCCATAGGTTTTCAAGTACAGCCCTTTCACTGAAAAGGGTCACACTTGAGGACCCAGAGGGCCACATGTGGTCTCAGGGCAGCAGGTTCCCTACCCCTAAATCCAGAGTTGTCTCCATGCCACCACGAGGTATCAGAGGAGGACTTTTGCAGTGAGTGAAAGAAAGTATTTTTATTTACTATGAGTATAGTTACTGTAGTTTTGCCTGAAACAGGTGAAAGTTATTTTATTTTATTTTTTTTAGCATGAAACAGGAAGCAGATGGGTACTAATTAAAGTCATGTTGATGATAAAAGGGCGACTGATCTAGGAGCAGCTGTTTTCCTAATTTAAACACATTTTGTACTTTTTTTTTAATAAGCATAGTCATCTGCATATCCTCATTATTATTTGTTGAAGTTGAAGTAAGTATGTTTCAGCAACAAGTAAAGACCATTGCTTTTTATTTTATGATTTTCGCTTTTCTTCTCCCTTCTAGAATTTCAAACAGTATGTCTTCAGGGCTCTCCTAAGATCTGAGACTGTTCCCAGACAACAACAAGGCTGAGGTTTTACATATGAGCCTCATGTTTGTATAACTCTGTCAGATGGGTGGGAAAAGTGCCTTGATTTCATTTGATGTTTTTGTAATTCACTCTGTGCCCCGTAGATACAGTGTGTCCCAAAAGTCTTAGTGCTGTTTAAAGCTATTAAAACTTAAAATAGCATTAAGACTTTCAGGATGTCTTATATTTGCTCCAGTTTATTATATCCAATTTTTATAATTTCAAAAGTGTTTGTAAACTGCCCTATATTTGCATATGACGGGAGGGTTGGTATCATGGATAAAGGGACTCTATAGCGTCAGTGTTCAAGTTTTATCTCTGACATATACTACTTTGGGGGTGTGTGTGAGAGAGACAGAGACAGACAGACAGACAGAGAAAGGAGGGAAGAGAGAAAGAGATGGGAGTGGGAGGGAGAGAGTTGTCTCTATTTTGGAGTGAGTGATCTCCCTGTTTTATATGTCACTTGACATTAATAATCAGATTATTCTCCATTGCGTCTACCAAGACAGTCTTGTATGATCTTAACATATAAAGAGACATCATGTTGTGTGCTAGCCTTTAAAGCAGCGTTACACTCTAGAGAATCAACTTTTTTCTAGTGGAAAAACAAAACAAAAAAGCCATCAGTGCAGTACAGTGTTACGTTCTCTGAACCTTTTAGTCAATTGTGTGACTATAAAAATATGGTTTGCTGCGTAATATAATTTATGATAATCTGCCTGTTTCCTTCTCATATATTTATCTAGTTGCATGGAAATGTAACTTGTTCTGAAATAGCTTTATTCTTTGGAATATATCATAGGAGAGTAAATTTACTTGCCTATTATTTATTGGCATACATTCTTAAGTGTATGTTAATAGATTCTCACCCTTAGATGGTAATGCCACCTATTTCTATTGATAATAAAGGTTGCATAAATATTAATGAAACTTCTGAAAGGGCATTCTCTAGCTAAACATTGGGAAAGTATGGTTTATTGGTGTGGTAAGAGACAGGAATAGTTAAGAGGATCCTTGGGATAACTCTTTTCTTCATCTTATATGTTGTCTTATGTCTGAAATTGAAATCTTGGGATATGACGTGAAATTTGGTTGTGTTAAAAATTCAGGCTTTGAGAGGAAAAAACAGTGAAGTTTAGTTTTGACCATATAAGAGAAAAGAAATTACTCTGTAAAGTTTGCATATTAAAGGTAACAAAGAGCACCTTTTCTTTCTGTTATAAATAATCTATCCTGTATGATTTTGTGGACTCGGCATTAAATATTGAATTATATTCATTGACCAGAAGTCCCTCTAATCAAATGGTGGTATGTGTGGACTTCTGTTTATTTATTTTTTAAAAGAGACCAGGTCTCCTTATCTCACCAACATGGACATGCACCAACCATTAACTGACCCCATCCTGCTACTCATTGGCACAGGAGCTTTGGCCAAGTCCATTTCTGACCCTCGCCAGTTCTCCCCTTTAAACCCTCTGGTGAGTCCCCCACCCACCCCAGCATATTGGTACCCCAGTTCTGTAACCCATATAGTCAGCTCAGCCTCTTAATGTTTGAAATTACTGAGTCTACTAACCTCAGTTTCCCAGCAGCAGGGATTATGGGTATGTGCCAACACACCTGGCTGTGTGTAAATTTTCAGATTTTGGATTTCATGTCTTCTTGTAACTAAGCTTCAAATTTAAGGAGAAAAGTCAGTTTCGAGGCTTTTTCTCCCTTCATACCTGGGCTGCCCCCTCTTCTTTTCTGGCTGATATTCTCTATACTCTGTTTTACTTTCACCTTTATTTTTCTGTTTCTCTTCCCTAAACAGAATAAAGAGGAGAAGATGGGAGATGATTCAAGTTTAGTAGTTTATTTAAATCGGCCCCTTTCTTTCTCCACCCCCACTCCCACCCCATCTTTAATCCCAGTTTATATTCCTTCAGAGGGGCCAGTGTGGCATGTTGTGGTGATGGAACTGTATGTATTTGTTCTCAGACTACTGTGAGATCTGAAACCCTTTCTACACTGAATACAGTTACGCAGGTATACATATATGTGTATCTACATATGTAAAATACATATAGAATTTGTCCTCTTGCTAGATTGAGTACATCACATCAGTTGACTCTTCTATAGAACTTTAGCAGTTAACCCTCTGTGCTTTCATACAAAAGTTTGTGAAACAAGAATCACGGTGGAAATGATTTCCATTGGTAGAATCCATCAGTGAATCTGGACATTCTGAAATTCCAGAGCAGGTTTATTCTTAAATGGGAAGCTTGGGACAATTCTGCCAGTTAGCCTCTGAGGTTACACAGATAAGGTATTATGTGTCCTATGCTACTTGTTATAGTACTGTGCACCTATCAGACGTTAGGGTCCGGGTGAGGATGTTTTATTGTAAAGAATTTCCTACGCTCGTAAGTCACAGGCTTTTCTAGGGAGCTAGGTGTCGTAGTACTGGGCTTGAAGTTAGGAAGATCTGAATTCAAATCCAACCTTAGACATTTACCAGCCGTGTGACCTTGGCCTAGTCACTGGACCTCCGTTTGCCTCAGCTTCCTCAGCTGTACGGTGGGCATAATACCAACCTAACATCCAGGGTTGTTTTGGGGACCAAATATATTTGTTAAGCGCTTAGCACAGCGCCCAGGATAGAGTAGGTACTATATGAATTTTAGTTATTATTTTGCAATTTTCAAGCTATCTTATTTGAACCTCTTAACAAACTAGTTGAGATAGGGTAGATATTTTTATCCCAATTTTACATAAAGGTGAGGAAAATGAAATAATTCCCAAGGTCACATGGAGCCATGTCTAAGACAAGAATACAACTCTTCTGACCATCAGCTGATTCTTATCGTTGTTTTGTACCACTATTGCCCCCTTTGTTCCCAACCTTCTGCAGCTGCAAGGACTGCAAAGGACCGCCCTGATGATACAGGAGAAGCTTAGGCCTTGGGGTGAACATAATGCATCCCAGTCCCCTGGTTGTGGCAGAGAATGTTTCAAGGAGGAACTGTCATATTATGTGTTAGTGGAAAGGAGTATTTGGGATATTTTAGTGGGGATGGAGATACAGAGGTGCCCCAGTGACCCTATTACCTCCTACCAGACTTCCCAGCATGCCCCTGGCCTTTTTCTGTCACTTAAGATTTTTTTTTTTTTAAAGCAATTGGGGTTAAGTAACTTGCTCAAGGTTACACGGCTAGTCATTATTTCTGCGTGGGTGCTCGTTTTCTGAGGCCAGATCTGATCTCGGGTCATCCCAACTCCGAGGCCGGTGCTCTTACTCACTGCACCACCTAGCCGCCCCTTTAGGGCAATTGGGGTTAAGTAACTTGCCCAAGGTCACACGGCTAGGTTTTTTTTTTGTTTGTATGGATTAGGTGTCGGAGGCCGGCTCCGAACTCAGGTCCTTCTGATTCCAGGGCCGGCGCTCTATTCATTGCGCCACCTAGCCGCCCCTGTCACTTAAGATTTTAACCACAATGCCTGAACTTTCTGAAGAATTTCCAAGATCACAGTGCTACTTGTAGTTGTCCTTTGAAGTTTCCTTCTGCTGGGTTAACAGGAGATCTTGTGTAGACTATGACAGCACCATTGTTTGGCAATTGTGAACTTTGGAGAGCTGGAACTAAAAGTAGGATACTGCCATGTCTTGGCATCAGGTTTGATGAGGCAAATTCCTTGAGTGATGCCATCTGACCCTCCTGCCACTTTATTTAATATGCTATATTCATGGCTGTTCGTAGAACCATGCAGTTGTGGCTCCAGGTGGCAGATTCCATATCCATTTCATTTTAATCAGGCACCCATTTCCTTTACGAAGCAGTGAAATTCCTTTACAGAGGTCTCTTATGCTAACATAGATTGTTTCAGCCAGGCTGAGAGAACAGATAACTTTTCCTTGAAATCTCAAAATAAATAAGCAAACGCATACTTCTTAGAACTGATCCCAAAATCCCAATGTAATTTTTTTCCTTCTTTTTCATTTAAGAAAAGCACAGTTCTCCACTTTGTCTAAATGAAGATCTTCTAAGTGAGCCTTTGCCAGTAATTCATGATCAGTGGAGATTAAATTCTGTTTTCTCCCTTCCTAAATTTGGTTTATCTATGAAATTTGAACATTTTAGAAAGTAATATGTATCCATAAAATGAGTGTTTAACTGTGGGACTTAACTTTTAAAAATATTTGAAGTATTAGTAAATAGTTCTTTATTCTCATTTGTTTATATGAGGCTTCAAACTGTGAATTTTTAAACCTCGTGGTTAGAATCAGATGCCATTGTCTTATAGGACTAGGAAGGAGATGATAGGGATTGAAGCAGAGGAAGCTACACATAAAGTTGAATAGGCCATCTAGAACAATTTCAGGGGTCTTTCCAAAGTGGTGTGCCAGTGTTTCTCAGCCTTTATCTCTTAACTTTCATTGTTGGGTTGCAATATGTACTAGTGAATCTATTTGTTGAGGAGGGAAGGAGAAATGTAAAGGGCCATTGACTATGGGCCAGTGATGGGAGAGGGAGAACAGAAGGGTGCCAGCTTTCTGGTATGCCATCTTAATTTCACACTTTTTAGGTTTTCTATCCCTGATCTGATTGTGCAATGATAACTTTATGCCTGTGTAGTCATTTTATATGTACTATTTTATCCCCTGGTGGTGATTTCCTTTGTTTTCTTCTTCAAACTAACTTGTGTGTTTAAATATTTTGAACCTTGGCTCTTACACAACTCCCTTCCTTGACTTGACCATGCCTCCCCTATATTTGTTGCATTCCCTATTAGAATGTCAGCTTCTTGAGGACAGGGACTATCTCACTTTCACACTCGTTTCCCCAGAGCCTAGCACAGTGTCTGGCATGTAGTAGGTGCACTTACTACTTATGTGATCTTGGTTGCTCCACTGGGCCTTAGTGCCCTCATTTTGTAAAGTGAAGGAGTTGGATATGACTCTGGGTCTTTTCCAGCTCTAAACCTATGATCTTTACTTTATTCTTGTCGTTCCTTCTTATTTAACTTACACAAAAGCACTATCACATTGTCGAACACTATTTCCTTCCATTTCCTCTGAGCTATTCAGAACAACCTTAAAGGTATTATGGTCAGGCCTAGACAATGACTTCAAGAAACAAAAATAAACTCTTAAAACTTAACTAAGTTTGTCAGCCAAGTATTTGGAATAATTGATGGATAAATGTGTGAAAACACACTCCATGTAAAGGAGGGGAGGGGAAGATCTTGTTTTCTTTTAAAAATAAACTTTCCCTTGGCCTACCCCTTTTGACCTCCCATGTTGGGAGGGTGTGGGGGGAGGAACCCAACTTCTAAGAGTCTGATGGTGCTACAAGTGTGTAGAAACAGCCAGAGGGTCATTCACACAGTGAGAGAAAAGCCACACAGCAGCCTTAAGTTACTCTATCTTGTTGCCCAGGAAGGTGGGCATGAGTGTGGAAGCAGAGCCCGTGGCCAGAATGTGATGCATCTGGGCAGCATCAGCCCTCCTTTCTGTGCTTTAAAAAGGCAACTATAAAGAAGGGCTTTGGGGGAAAACAGTGAGAAAATGGACACTTCTGCCAGTTTCTTCCCAGAGATGTACTCACTACTTTTTATCGGACTAGGGAAAATGTGGCAGTTTAGCCTTTATGTTGGGGCGCATTCTCATTTAACCTGAAATGCGCTGTGTTGTTTGCCAGTTTGGGTCTTGAAGAGAGGAAGGGTAGGTGGCATCAGGGGAGAAGAAGGAGCTCTTATTTGAAGACAGAGGACCTTGGCTAATTTTAATTTGCTATGCTTTTTTCATTTGCTCAAAAGCATTTTTAAAATGCCTTTTTTGGGAAAGGCCTCTTTTGGCTTCTTTCTTTTTTGGGGGGGGAGGGAGGAGGCCATCAGGGTTAAGTGACTTGCCCAGGGTTGCACAACTAGTAAGTATCTCAGGCTGTATTTGAATTTGGGTCCTCCTGACTCCAGGGCCAATGCTGTATACGTTATACCACCCAGCTTCCCCATGCTGGGTTCTGGGAACACAAAATTTAAAAATAAAAAGGAGCCCTTGTCCTCCAGTTTCTTTTCTACTGGAAGTAAACAAAAAGCACACAGACACACATACAAACATACATGCACACATACGAGATTGGCCCTGAAGACGCTCTCTAGTCCTCTTGGGTTATGTTTGAGGATGCTTCACCAGGTACTATTAGAGCTCAGAAATACACTTTTGAGAGAACCCTGTTGTGTTTTGGCCTAAAGTTGCTTGCCTATCTGACTAAATTTGCAGCTATGGGGAATACAGAATGATTACACTTAGGCATTATCTTTCTCAATGAATTATTTCACTGAAACAAGATAATTTTAAAAAATTGTCACAATGCAGCTCTTCTAATCCCAGGCTTTTTGGTTAAAGACCCCCTGGGGGATTTCTTTTTTAGCCATTAATGGAGCTAGGCCAATAAAATAAAAGCTAAGCCAACAACAACAAAATGGAATTCTAGGTTAATTGTCAAAATGTGCTTGCTCTTTACTTTTTCCAACATCCTCTCAGTGCTATGCAGTCTATTCTTTTTCCTTCTTGAGTATATATTTCCTGCTGTCAAGTGAATGCTATCTAAGAACCACTCATTGGTTCACATCAAAAACAGTTTCCATATGACATCCCCATACAGGTTTCACAGCATCAGTTCACCACCTGCCATGCTGGAACTAGTGATTTCTTTTAAGAGACTATCTTCTGCTCCAGAATATGATTGGCAGCAGTATCTGTGGATGAATCCTTGAGTCTTTCTGTTTCAGACATTTATGTTTCCCTGGTAGGAGTCTGCTAGCCAACATAAGGATGATAGGAATCAGACCAGGAGAGGACCACATAGGTCAGCTAGGCCAGAGGTGTCCAGCATGCCCACAACACCTCCTGCGTTTGGTCTGAACCAGATTAAAATGGAATTGGGAAATACTGGACAAAATAAATAAAAATGTTACCAAGCACAGATAATGTTAACATGTGGTTTTCTAAGTCAATATGCAGCCTGCAAAGGATCCTTTTAGATAGCTAGATAGGTAGGTAGGTAGGTAGGTAGATAGTATACTGCTCTTTTATCTGCTTATTTTACAGATGAGAAAACTGAGACCCTGCAGTCTTAGAGGGAGTTTCCTTCAGGTCATAGAGAAAGTCACCAGTAGAACCAGTGTATAAACCTACCTAGATTCCCACCAGTGCTTCATATTTGCAATTTTCATCATACCACACTTAGGGAAGTTAGAGGAAAAGGCACCTCAGATCTATATCATGTATGTACACTTTTTAAAAAGTGCTTTTCCATCTTGTCATCTCATTTAATTTTCACAAAACTCAATGAGGTAGAAAGGACTTGTATTACAGATAATCTCTTTTGGAGGTTCCATATTTGACTGACCCAGTGCCCCACAGCTTACGGTAGCAATGAGACCAGGAACCTGGTCTTTTAATTTCTAGTAAAGCGTTTTTCCATCTGTGTTACGCTGGGAAGTATATACTCAACAGAAAGAATTCCTCTGGTGTTGCTACTTAAAGGTATTCTGGTAGGAACTATAGCTGTGAGCCATAATTTTAATAATTTCCCTAAATGAGGCAATTGAGATGAGATAGGAGATTCCATTGTAAGGTTACTATTCATAATTGACTCTTGGAGGTATAATTTAAAGGGTTGATACCCCAAAATTAATATTAAAGAGACATTGAAGTTGGATTGTCATTCACTACTGGCTTACTCCCAAAACTTAAAAAATTTTGCTCTTCCAAGGTTTTGACTTTCCAGAGACCATGTGTGAGAAGGTGGTATGAAATTGGCTCAATTTTTTAAATTGGCTCAGTTTTTAAAAACTGAAGGTCAAATGCCTTCAAAAAGTGACATTTAATACATTTCCCAAGGAGGCAGCAAAATGTTTGTATGTGAAGATTTTAAAATTGGCCCTGTACGTCATGACTGCTTTTAACTAAGTCATGTCTATCATCCCAGATCTAAGTTGTCCACTGTTGATATTTCTTTTTCTTTTTTTATTACGTTTTGGAGTGGGGAGGGCAGGGCAGTTGGAGTTAAGTGACTTGCCTAAGGTCACACTGCTAGTGTTAAGTGTCTGCAGCCGGATTTGAACTCAGGTCCTTCTGACTCCAGGGCCGGGACTCTATTCACTGCGCTGCTAGCCACCCCCACTGTTGATTCTTCTGAAGAGGAGATGTACTCAACTGCAGTCTGAGTGAATGAGGTTGAAATAGAAGCAAGACTTCCAAGTTGGTGAAGTTTGATAACTAATTCATTTCAAGCATTTATCGAGTATCTACCACACATAAAAGTGTCATGCTAGGTTTGAGGAGAGATGTCTATTTTAGATGTGGTTTTATCTTTTACGGCGCTTACACTATTGTATGTGAGACATGAAAAAACTTACAACTAGAAATCGCACTAAGATCTTTGGGACAGCTCATATAAAGGAGTCCCATGCAAAATGCTGGCAAGGCTTGAGGCAATGAGGGCACATTTGGGACATGATTGCTTAAAATTGGGACGAAACTTGGTTTTACAAAGTCAGTACAGTACCATATTATTACTGCTACCAATGAAGTGATCAGTATATATTTATTAAGCAGTCACTACGTGCCAGGCTCCAGGCTAAGCATTGGGTATACCAGCCAAGGCAAGACAGCCCCTGCACTCAAGAAGCTTATCATCTCACTGGGGAGACGATACTTAAAAAGAAGCTGCAAAGGGCTGTCTATTGGAGGGGGGTGTACCCAGCCCAAGGGCATGATGGAGTCCCTGGGTAGGAGAGGATGAGGTGACTGCCCTGGTCCTCTTCTGAAAAGGAGGGTCTAGGAGGAGCTCTGTATTGTTCACCTTTCACCCTATCCAGTTGGAGGGAAGGAGGGAAGGGGCCAGGGTCAGGGGGTACTGAGGAGGTAAGAGTTTCAGAGTTGATTTCTTGCTACGTTGCAAAGTAACCTTAACAACAAGAAGAGAGTGTGGTAAGTTCCACTTAACAGAGCACTTCTTTTCCTTAGAATAGGGAATCTAATGTCTGGAATGGAGGGTGTGTGGAAGGGGAAGGGAAGTGTTGATCTGTGACTTTCTTTAGGGTAGCCCCAGATCATGTGTTTTCATCACTCATAAGGATGCTTATGTTACATTTGTTACACTGAACAGGTCAAGTTGGGAAAATGTTCCTAGTGCAAAAAAATTTATGTATATTCCCAAAGAATGTTTACCTTACAGATATGTAGACTTCAAGGTGCAATATTCTGCTGCATTTTAAATGTTGTCTTTAGTCATGTGTATTATCATATGTGACTACAGAAATAGAAAAATCCATGTGACCCTCACAGCAGGCTCTGTACCTCAGATATTTGCTGTAAGCAAGTTTTATTGATACCTTCTTGTTTTTCGTCAGTCGTTTTCTGATATGAATCTCCCTGTTCTCCCCTTCCCCCTCCGTCAGCCCTTCCTCATAACAAAGAAAAACAGCTAAGCAAAACCAACCCACTCAGAGAACTTCTGAAATGGAAATGAAAATTCCATGCCTGTAGCCCCCCACTTCCTACTTCTTGCAGAAAGGAGGAGGATGTGTTTTCTTCATCTGGTCTCCTGGACCAAGACTGGTCATATAACTAACCAGAGTTTGGCTGCTTTTTAGTAATGTTTTAATTTCACTGTTATAGATACCGTTTATATTGCTTTAAGCGTTTTAAAGAAATTGTGCAAAAAAGAAAAAAATGAATCATGTATTTAATGTGTTGAATTCTTTGGGCAATACAAACAAGGATAAAAGTAATCTCAGAACTGCATATACTGAAGTGAAGATGAGCTCAGAGATTTTATGGGCTGAATTTTCTATGTCCTTATCTCACCTCTGAACTTGTGCCTATAAATTTGGGTGTGTGTAAGCCTTCATTGGCTTTTGCAAACAATTCTGTGCACACAACTTGAATAAACATTTACCTAACTTGAGCAAATTTAATGGGCTCATCACCAAGTCGGAGACAAAATATAATAAAATCTCCTTTTGTAATTAGAAAACCAAAAACATCTATGTTTGGCTAGATCTTATGCCTAATACCAGGCCTCAAAGTAAAAATATTTTACTTCTTCATATAAGGGAAAATGCAAACTATTCCTTTAATGTTTTGCTCCTTTTCACTATTTGAAAAATGGATGACAGTTAATTGCATCGTAATGCTATGTGTTTATAAAGCCATAGATAGCAGAAGAGGTGAAGCATATAAAATAGATCATAGTGTTGGTGTTTGGAAACAGTGGAGAGTGCTTCAGCAGCAGATTGCTTTTAATATTCTCATCTCATTCTTTACCCCTGTGTGTCTGAGAAAAGCAGTCCTAAGTGGTGCAAGTTTAAATTCTGGCCCTCAAGTTAAAATTTCAGAAAGAATTCCTCTATAAATACAGAACAGATGAGTAGCTAGGTTGGTGGATGATGGAGAGGTGAAATGGAATCAGGAGATAGTGTCTCTTTTCATTAGATACTCAGTGGTGAATGAAGGGGCCACCCTCTGGTCAAGGTCTGTATCTGGACTTGAATTGGGGAGCTTAGGGATAGAAGCTGGCTAGCCTATTTCAGGCTCTTACACAACTAAGCCAATAAAAAGTAAGTGACTAAAGGCCAGGAATTTTTTTTTCTTGAGAAAGGGACCACTGAAATGAATTCAACCTCAGCTTGTCTTGTATTTCTTGATAAATCTTTGTAGAATGTATTAAAAAGTCATTACTGAAAAACAGAAGGAATTATGAGGCTAGCATCACACAGCTTTGATTTGAGAATCATCCTTGCTTTTAGGGAACTTAGATGTTACTATTTGACTTGAATATGTGTTTTTGTTTTGTTAAGTTGTTTTCTGTCACATCTGACTGACTCTTCATGGACTGCACTTAGTGTTTTCTTGGCAAAGACTCTGGAGCGGTTTGCCATTTGCTTCTCCATATCATTCCTTCAGGCAAGGAAACTGAGGCCAAAAGGGTTAAGTGACTGAACCAGGGTCACACAGCTAGTAATTGTCTGAGGCTAGATTTGAACTCAGGAAAAGGAGTCTTCATGATTCCAGGCCCAGTACTCTATCCACCATGCCACCTATCTGCCCCCAAATATGTATTAGTGCGAAGCTTAAACATTTTTTCCCATGGTTCTGCTTAAATATAGATCCGTTTTCACCCATATCAGTAACTTACATAGACTTGGAGGGTAAAAATTATCATGCTTATACAGTGCAGAAGATCCTAAAAATCTGGACATAGTCTAAGTAATCTACTGCTGAGCCATATTTCTTGCAATTGAAGGACTCGTCTTATCTCTCAGTCTCAACTTGAAATGGATATATCCTTGATGCTCGTATAGTAAGTAAATTAAATGCATGTTCAATAATAGATTTGGGTTCAATTTTAGGTCTGTCAAGTTGGATTTTTCTTTGTGTGTGAGTACCCCATTTCTAATAGTTGATAGAACACATGGCTCAGAATGATAGAGAACAGACTTATGTTTTCCTAGTCAAAAAATCGAGGGCTTTGCCCTTCCTCTCACAAAGCTAGCTTCCTTTGATATAGGAATTTCCTGTGGGACATAGTTAAACTACAGTAAAGGAAGCTTGTTGCTTCTCTTTTAATTACTTGCTCTTGAGAGACAAAAATCTACAGTTTTGATATCTTTAAGTAATTTTTCTATCTGTCCATGATGCGGTTTTAAAATTTTTCCTTCTTATCCTAAGGGTATGAACTTACTGGGTTTGCTCCTTTGAACCCCTTGTAAGTAAGATCTGATTTTATGAAATATTCAGGCTTTTGGTAAGGGAGGGATTTTATTAAAAATCAGGCAGCCTCATACTGCGGCATTTTTCCTTTGTGAGTTTCCCCACCTATTCTTTATCTTAGCTTCCACACTAAGTGGGGAACATCCTTCTTCCCTTCTTCTTTGTTCCTTTATACCACACAATAACTCCTCCTTTGCAAGTTATCTCTACAGATTTTACCGAAGTGCCTCTTTAAAAGCCGCCTTTATATTTTAGATTTCCTTTTGGCCTTTTAAAAATTCTACAGGGAAGATATATATATATATATATATATATATATATATATATATATATATATATATATATATATATATATATATATATATACCTTACCATTCTGTCTTAGGAATTTAAGAAATTTTTGCATTAAAAATATTTAGAGAGGCATCATTTTGTTGCTAAGATTATAGCTCTTAGCAATTCATCTGTGACTGAAATTGATTTGGCTGTAGAGTGAATAAAAGTGAACGAATGGACCTCGAAATAGGACGATTGTGATAAGTATCTTTTTAGTCATAATCTCTCCTGGGAACATAACCAATCCTGTATGTGTACTCCTTTTTTATTCTCTAGTAAACTGGATGAAGCAGTTTTTCTGTGGACTTCTAGGTTTGTCTTACCTTTCTACTTTTGTGATTTTTCTACTGCTTTGTGATAGTAAAGAACATAATTTCAGGTTCTTTTATAATTAGTGATTGACAAGGGATAGCTTTTATACTTTGAAATGGCCTGTCTTAGAGAGACAAGTTGTTTAAAAGTGATCCCTAGAAGTGCAAAGCTGAAAAAAATGTCTTTAATGTTCTATTGTTTCATAGGTAGGATATTGATCATATCCACATTAGGGGTGGGGGGGAGGATCGAGAGGGAGGACCAGAAGGGCTTGTGTTCATTGCAGACTTTGTGTTTGTTTCACACATTTCCATTTTTCATTAACATCTTCTGTTCTCTGGGGTTCCGTTTTTGTCACCCTTAATTCTCCAGTGTCGATTGGGAGGAGAGGTTTTGAAAGAGAAACAGCCTTGGAAAGAAGTGATTGGAAAAGAAAAAGAAAACGTGGGGAAATAGGGACGTGGTTGTCTAGGCACACTTAATTAGCATGTCTTCTGCTATGAAATGGCATGCGTGTAACTAGCCATATATATCCCTTCAGTAAAAGGACTGTTCTGCAGGGGAAGTCCTGTGTTTTTCTTAGCAATCAAAATGTGTTTTTCTCCCTGCTCATATAACATTGTTCTATTAAGAGCTTAAGGGGGAAAAATAACCTATTAAATAAAGATTATTCCTCCTTTTTTTTTTTTGAGCTAGCTCACATTTTCATGTACGGAGGCAAAGGCAGGAAGGGATTGTGTAAAAGAGAGGAAGCAGGAGGAGGGAATAAAGGTCACTTGGAGACTGTGTAACAATCACATCTATTGAGAAAGTTCACAGAAATTCAATAAAATGCTATTGGAAGAATCCAGTTTGTCCAGCATTTTGAAAGAATTTCTAGAATTTCTAGAACAGCAAGCTCTTTTAGTTCTGTGTCCCAGTCTCTAATCTGGAGTTCACTCATAGATGACTCAATGGTACTGTTACCCCCACCCTGATAAATACTGATGGGAGTTCTAGGCAGCTGGCCCCTTGGGGAGTTTGTTGTTTCCCCGGTTAGTCCCCAAAGCCTCTTTACATTGCCTTTCTGGAAGTAACACACATCATAAATCCAGGCTTTGGCAGCTGCTAATGCCTCTGATGATTGGGTAGCCAAGCAGAACATGGCATTGGAGTGTCCTTTTCCCGAAACAAGAACACTGTATTTTATAATAAGCATATTCATTTTGAATCACCATGATATGTGACTGCTGACAAGTTTAGAATACTTAAGATAGTCCATTAAAAAACTTTTGTTAGAAGTCAGGAAATGAGCTTTTTATAAACTCATAGAAAACATTACTTTCTACCCCTACTAAGTAAATAAATGAATTAATAAGTTCTATCCCAGCCTTAGTATTTAAAACTGTCTCAGTGGGCACTCAATTATAAAAAAAGCATCATCTTGGGAGGGAACATTATACTTCCAAATTAGTGGGGACATTTTGAAGATATTCAGGAATGTTATTATTTTTTTTTGTTTGTTTTTTGCTTTTTGGAGGGCAATTGGGGTTAAGTAGCGTGCCCAAGGTCACACGGCTAGGTTTTTGTTCGTGTGTGTTAAGTGTCTGAGGCCAGATCCGAACTCAGGTCCTTCTGACTCCAGGGCCGGCGCTCTACTCACTGCACCACCTAGCCACCCCGGGTTGTTTTTTTTTTTTTTAAATACACTAACCATATTATTTCTTGCTGTTTTAGTAGCCACATATTAAATGGAGTAAAGGAAAACCAGGGTTCTTCAACCTAAAACACATGCCCTATGTTTGTCAACTAATACACAAACATATAGATGGAAATGATTTTGTATCATCACACAAAAATATACATTGTTTTGAAAGTGCATTTCTGGGTCACAGTTTTTAAAAACAAATATCTATTATTTAGAACAGTGGTATCAAACTTGAATACAAATGAACCTGTTGGTCACATATTGAGTCAGAAAACTTCAAATTAATGTTATCTGTGTTATATTTTTATTCATTAAACATTTCCCAATTACATTTTAATCCACTTTTCACCCCACTTGGGAGCTTTGTAAGTATAATTTTGACACCTGATCCAGAATACTATTTTAGCTATCATGTGTGAAGATGTTTCTAACTTGTCATATGTGCTCTGCATTGTTTTTGCCTCTTTTTTTTATCCTTAGCCTCGTACATAGTAGGCACTTAGTAAGTGTTCATTGACTAAATCATTAGAGATGGGCATTTTGTGCTGCTCTCTCTACATTCTTTGACTTGGTCTCCCTTGTTATCAGCAGCACATATTTGTAAACACAGCTAATCTAGGGTTTGGGATGCAATAAGGGTCTCATTCTTGGAAGAGGCACTGAACCACTGGCCACATCCCCTGCCCCTGGGCAGGGTACAGCGAACAAGTAGCAGCCAGTTGAGAAGTGAGGGGCTGATTAAGGTGGAGGTCTTGGGGTGAAGGGTTCAGTTCAGAAGGCTCAGGTGTAGGAGATCTAAAACACAGGGATGCCCAGGTTTCAGAGCTCTGGGGGCTGAGCAGGAGAACAGGACCATAATCTTGGAAGCTAAAAGATCAGAGGCTGAGGTCAGAGTAACTACAGAGCCAGTAGGCTGGGTATTGCCTCAGCACTAGTCTAGAATGGACCATGGCTTAGTCAGATCCTCTGATGTTAGGAACTCCAAGTACTTCAAGGATTTTTCAGAAGACTGGGCAGGGGCTACCGAGGTGCTTTGGACAGTTTGAGGGCAGAGGGTTCAGGACTCCATGGGTGTGATCTGTAGGACTTGAAAGGGCTTTCAGACAGTTGGGGTCAATACTAGGTCCTCCATTTTCTCCTTATTTCTAGTGCCCATGTGTAGCAGCAAGCACCCCAATATCCCCAGGGTGACTGCCAACACAGGTTCTTAGATCTGCTTTTGTAAAGGAAAGCAACTCAAAATGGGTTAACAAGCTTACTTTAATCAATCAAACATACATTACCTAGTTCAGGGGAAAAAGGTCAGCACCCCGAACTTCAGAGTTACAGAACTTACAGATCAGACAGGCTTCCAAACTGTCCCAACATTACATGCATCAATACCAAATCACAGTTACCAGAGAGGGAAGCATCAGCATCTGGGTTTTCAAAGCCAGGGGGCTCTCAACAACGGCTTCCCAGAGTCTCATTTGGTCAAATCACACAACACTTCTCAAAGTGAGCCCCAAAGCAAAGCCTCTCCTCAGGGTTTATATAGCCTTCTCCTGGCTCAGAGAATGTAACAACCTTCTGGACCCACTGCCCAATCACAAAGTATCAAGGTGTGGGCTTTTCTGAAAAACAAGCCTCCGCCACAGGCTCCAGGTGCTCTTAAGCTAGGGGCAGGGAAGATCTTTAAATTTGCATTTCCATTACACCATGACAGTGGGTGCTCTCGAAGTAGAGGATAGCTATGCCTCTGAAGGCCCATCACTAGCCTCATTAACCCATTATTGTAACATACATTGTCCAGTGTTCCATTTTTCATTCTGGCTACAGCTAGAACCTTTGGAACCCATAGTATTACAGTAGAAATGCAAATGGTAGTAGTGATTTGAGAACCCTTGTAATTTTTCAATGCACTTTCCATTTTTTCAAACTAAATATGTCTTTTGGAGGACTTGGTAATTTTTTTCCATATAGCACCCAAAGAGTCAAAACTATTTCCTGGAATACGCATCTTTATTTTCATTGACCACAGTCCATCAACAGATAATTTTCCACACCTGTTCTGTGCTCAGCACTATGGAGAATGCAAAAAAAAAAAAAATCAGGTATGACTAGAGTAAGTAATGAAACAAATTTACATAAGCCACACAAAACCAGTCTCCTTAGTTTTTTTTTGTTTGTCTCTGTAAGGGGGGGGGGAGAGGAGAGAGAGAGATGGCAGAAAGAAATAGCCAAGAGCATTATACAAGACCACCATTCCCAGCCTATCCCTTCTCCTACTCCATACAACAGCAAATTTTAAACATTTGTACTTTCTGAAAAAGCAAGTTGGAACACTCCGTGTGTGATCAATCAGCAATTATTGCTGAAGTCAGTCAGTGAGTTGGGAGCCTGCTGTGTATGGACACTGGTGGCAGAGGTGAGGAATGGGGGTGCAAAGTGGGTATCTTGGAGAACTATAGGTTAATACATGGGCTACTTGAGGGAAGTCAGTTTTTATTGTATTTGTTTAATACCAAGAATACTTCCAAAAGGCAGTTCTTACATTCAGTGATCCAAAGTATTTTATAATTCAACAAGTAAGCAGTAGGAGATTTTTTTTTAAGGGCAAGAAAACAATAAGCCTTTGCCTTTTTTCAAGCACCTAAAACATGCTAAGCACCATATTAGGTACTGGAGATACCGTGACAAAAAGGAAACATTTCCTGCCCTCAAGGAGCTTACATTTTATCAGAAAAACATATTGGAAAACACATGCAAATAGCTTTTGTTCAATATCATCTACAAAAACAGTTTTTCATAGTACTGCATAGCAAGGCTGTACAGAGATAAAGAGGGAGATTGGGAATCAGAAAAATTTCAGTTCTAATTCCATCTGAAATACTAACCTTGTGACCCTGGGCAAATGCCTAAATGCTCTTAGCCTCAGTTTCCTCCCATCATAAACCACACCTCCCAGGGTTGTTGTGAGGGTCAAATGAGATCACGTGTAAAATACCACGCAAATAAGGCACTGTAGGAATGCTAGTTAGCACTGTCATTACTTATGAATGCAACAGAGTAACATGCAAAAAAAAAAATGTTTTTATACTGTGGAATAGACCAGGGACTCTTTACTCACGTAGCCAAGCTGCCTAGAGGAGGTGAATTGAAGAGCTGCCTCTGGAAAGGAAGCCACGTGGTTTCATGAAGAATAAATGGGGAGGAGAAATGAAAGGCTTGTCCATAGTAGTGGGGTGAAGCGGTCGATAAGCTTGGCTAGATGAGTCCATGTTGGGGGAGAAAATGAACTTTAGTGAAATGGAGAAAGGGCTGACTTGGTTTCTTTCAAATGAGATTGTGCAGAAAATTCAGGATTTGGATAAGGTTCTACTTTCCTGTCATTCTAGTCTCTCACTGAATATAGTGCTAGTTGGTAGTTTTAAAAATGACCATCTCAGAACCCTGACAATCTCGATTTGGCCGCTGCCATGAGTTCCACTGGTGAACCTACTTTTGTCATGTCATGGCTGTGTTTGGCAAAGATTTGCAGGCACAGCATTATTAACAGCAGTGCATATTTTCACAAGATCTACCTCTTCAACAACTCTGTCCCCCACCCCCACCCTGGGCCCCCCTAGTTAGTAAATCATAGCTTCTTTAATGTCCTGCTGGCTGTGTGAAAAACAGGAATTTATGTAACAAACTCAGGGCCTGCAAACCTTTTCCTGTTCGGAAAATTTTTTTTAACTATTGGCAAAGTTAAGAGACAGCTCTGTTACTCAAAGAGCGACCTCAAATGTCCTCTTACAATAATATTAGATTGTAATATTTTTGATGACTAAGGGATTGCTGTATGTTCTGAAGGTAGCATTTTCAGAGAGGGGAAAATGTAGGTTCATGGTGTATGGGCCCCTTGACGTGTGGACAGTGTTTGTTGGGCTTATTCAATAGTCACCCTTTCAAGATTCTTCATCCAACATTGAGAATACTTCCAAAATTCAGTTTGGACAATGACGTGACTCAGGTGTATTCTGTAATTCAATTCAGAATTGTTGATTAATCCTGTACTTTGAGGATATTACAGTGGGGCATTTTCTCTCCCTTTAACTGGACCTGTAATTTTGTCTTGTAATAAATTCCTTTCACCAGTGCACAGTGGTACCTGCTCTGCAATTTCTGGTCTTAGAGAGTTGCCTAGGGCACTGAGAGCTTGAGTAATTTGCCCTGGGTCACACTGCCAGCATGTATCTGGAGGAGGATTGAACCCAAACCCCAGATCTCCTCGTTCTGTAGACAAAGCTATAACCAGTACCCAATGCTGACTTTATACTATGGGAGAGAGGCGTAGTTTGGTAAGTGGGAGACACACACACACAAATATATATATACACCACACACAGACTGCAAAGTAAAATACAGAAGTGCTCTGCCTCAGCATATGTGCCGAGGGAGAGGCAAACCCTCCCTTTTCCTGCCTTCCTGATTTAACATAAGAAACCAGGAAGCTACTATCTAGGAAAATCTTGCTTCCTCTTTACTATTAAACTAATTGTAACCAGAAGGGGAGTACAGAAATTGCTTTCCTTTATAGATTTCATATTAGTTTACCTCTCTATGTGTTTGGAGCAGTAAAGTTCAAAATCTTTAAAATGCTTTAGGATAATATTCTAGGTCACAGGGGTGGGAAATCTATGACCTCAAGGCCATATGTGGCCCTCTAGATCCTCAAGTGCCTCCCATTGACTCAATCCAAACTTCGCAGGACAAATCCCCTTTCTGTAAAACTTGGACTTAGTCAAAAGGCCCCACCTAAGGGCCTAGAAGGCTATGTGTGGCCTCAAGACTGAAGGTTCCCCACCCTAGTATAGGACTTAATCCACTTAAATTCCATGTGTTCCAACAGTCAGAATGGCTGGCTTCTGCCTTTAAGGCAAGATTTAAAACTTGGTATGTTGGTTGCTGGTATACCTTTCAATCCCAGGATGCCATCCAAAAGGACGTCAGGGCTTTGGATTTTATAGAAGCAGAAGTAAGGTCCTGAGGGCTATCTTCAGTGAGCCTATACGTGTAAAGTGCTTTGTGCAGATTTTAAAGATTAATGTTGGTATAAAACATAGTACCCTTGATAGATAATCACAGGGTAATAGTGGCTTTGAAACCCTGATTCTCTTCCCCAGAGCACTTTTTTTTCCCACTCATTTTTCAATGAAAGCTTGGTAAATATGAAGAGGAGATTAAAAAGGAAGGAAAATCAATAATTTTCAGAATACATCTTCACTGCAGCTCCCTTATAAATTCTCCCTCTCTTGTCCTCCTCTACCCCTCAGCATACTGACATTGTCTTACTCCAAATAAAACTCATATTTAGGATTGTAACTCTGACCCAAAGTCCCAATGTGGTTACTCTGGAGCTCATTTTCACATAGTTCTGTGTTGTAATATTTGGATACAATACTGTGAACTAGAGAACATTTCAGATTTTAAATTGCTTAGGTTTAGTTGAGTTACAGCAAAGCTCTGTGTGTGTGTGTGTGTGTGTGTGTGTGTGTGTGTGTGTGTGTGTGACAGAGACAGAAGTTTTTCTGCCTTAAAGAGAAAAGAATACTCAGCTCAGAATTTGAAGTGAAATTTTTAAACTTACCCTGTTCTTTGGTAACCCCTAGTATAATTATTTCCCTTCATACAACCTTTTGTCCCATGAGGATGTGTGCACTGTGACTGCATCCCTAAGTGGCTGCAAACTCAACCAGACCTCTTTGTGGTTAGAAAGAGGAGAAAGGGAACTAAGGTACAAGGTCAGTTGAACCCACTGCAGACAGAGAGACCTAAAGGGAATCTCAGTGCATTTCTATGCACCAAGATCTGTTCTGCATATCAGGGAGTTTGGCCTCTTTACTCCTAGACTAGCAGAAACCTAGCAGGGTCCTTGGGAGTCTACAGGCCAAGCTATTAGGACAGTTTGAATTTGGGTAGTTGTAGTGATGTTTTCTCCTCCCCCCCCACCCCCCAGCACAGAGCCATGAGATGTCTTTTTTTTTTTTTTTACTTGCTTTTCTGTGCCTAGAGGCTTGGCTAGTAGGAAAATCTAGCTGGGGCTGCCTGATGTATCCCATAAAAAAAGGCAAAAGCACAGCCAAAGCTTGAAAATGTTCCCTATCACTCTGTCTCCCTGTTGTGGGTTTGACTATATCCCTTCTGCCCCACCCCTCTAGTAATTCCCTCCTATACTCTGGGGACATTACAAATGGCCTTAATTGTGACTACCCAAAGTCACCCTAGGCTTTTCCTAAAGGACAGATAAACACATTAAGGCTGTTGCCTTAGTGAATGGGTTCTTTTATATATGTTATATGCATTCCCTTGTCAAGGATTCCTCCTCATTCCTTCTTTCCTTCAAAAGATAAAATATATTAAGTGATCTAATTAAATCATATAAGATTCTCTGACAGAAAAATTCTCTGTCAGTTTGGCTTACAACATTTTCTTTTAAATATATTTTGTTCTTATAATATTTTCTTTTGAAATTAAGCTTTCCAATTCCCAGATCAGAGACTTGTAGAGAAAGGGAAGGGAAAAATCAAGAAGTCAGCTGGTTTATCCCTTTACCTTCACCCAAGATTTCACTAGAACTATAAAAGGCAGTTAGTGTAGTTGGTGATTCCAATTCCACGTACCAAATTTAGAGGCCTCCTGAAGAGGGTTACAACTTCCTTTAGCAACTTTTCCTAAATAACAGAATTATTTGATAGTGGGAGGTTTGGACTATTTTTTTTCATTGAATTTATGTATTTTCCTAATGTTATTTAAGGCCTTATCACATATGAATACACACACACACACATAGGCATCTTTTGGTATTATCAAAGGTACCCTGCCCCAGTCACCTATTTGCTTTCCCCCCATATTCCCAATGATATAAAACCATCTACTTGTTTTTTTCATGTTGTAAATAAGACATCGGAGATGAGTTTTGATTAAAACTGAAAATAAAACCAGAAAGAAAATTATGAGTGGCATAAAAAGAGGTTTTGGAGTTTCGTGTCTGCATTCTATTTGCATTATTATTGGCCTTACAGGCTTTCTATTTAAGCAGAACTAAGGTAAAAAATGAAATAACTGGCATTTGTACCAGTTCCTGTATTTTTCCCCATTAAAATATCCCATGATCTTTCTGTGCATAGAGTAGATTGGTTAATAGTGCTTGCTTTCCCTTTTGTGCACATTGTTAGTTTGTAATTCTTGCAGAAGCCAAATTAATTACTGGTCCTGGATAATTATTTCTTAAAATTGAGAACAGGTACCTCTCTTGTGGGGTTATTGGAATTTGTACTGTAATGTCTTTTAAAATTGTACCTATGTAATATAAACACCTACACTTCTATATTATATGAAAGATTTCAGAAATGGAGAAAGTACATTGTTTATAACGTGTTTTGTTTCATTTTGCAGAATTCAATTCGACACAATTTGTCCCTGCATAGCAAGTTTATCCGAGTGCAGAATGAAGGAACTGGGAAAAGCTCCTGGTGGATGCTTAATCCAGAGGGAGGAAAGAGCGGGAAATCTCCTAGGAGAAGAGCTGCTTCCATGGATAACAACAGCAAGTTTGCCAAAAGCCGGGGCCGAGCAGCCAAGAAAAAAGCATCTCTCCAGTCTGGCCAGGAAGGTGGCGGGGACAGCCCTGGACCACAGTTCTCAAAGTGGCCTGCAAGTCCTGGCTCTCACAGCAATGACGACTTCGACAACTGGAGCACATTTCGCCCTCGCACCAGCTCCAACGCTAGTACTATTAGCGGGAGACTTTCTCCCATCATGACTGAGCAGGATGACCTTGGGGATGGGGATGTACACTCAATGGTCTACCCTTCATCAGCCACCAAGATGGCATCTACTCTGCCTAGTCTATCAGAGATCAGCAATCCTGAGAACATGGAAAACCTCTTGGATAATCTCAACCTTTTGCCGTCACCCACGTCATTAACTGTATCGACTCAGTCTTCACCTGTTACCATGATGCAGCAGACGCCCTGCTACTCATTTGCGCCACCTAATACAAGCATGAGTTCACCGAGCCCCAATTACCAAAAATATACTTATGGTCAATCCACCATGAGCCCATTACCCCAGATGCCTATGCAAACACTTCAAGATAATAAATCGAGTTATGGAAGTATGAACCAATATAACTGTCCTGCGGGGCTCCTGAAGGAATTGCTTACTTCGGACTCGCCTCCTCATAATGATATCTTGACGCCTGTAGACACTGGTGTGGCTCAGCCCAACAGTCGGGTGATGGGTCAGAATGTCCTGATGGGCCCTAACTCAGTGATGCCGGCCTATGGTAGTCAAGCATCCCATAACAAAATGATGAGTCCTAATCCCCACCCACACCAGGGACATTCTCCACAGACATCTGCTGTTAATGGGCGTGCCCTGCCCCACACAGTGAATACCATGTCTCACACTTCAAGCTTAAGCCGCTTGACCCCAGTGAAACCATTATTGCAAGTGCCTCTGACTCATCCCATGCAGATGAATGCTATGGGCCCATACCCTACTGTGAACAGTTGCAATGGTTATGGAAGGATGGGCATTCTCCACCAGGAGAAGCTCCCTAGTGACTTAGATGGCATGTTTATTGAAGGCTTGGACTGTGACATGGAGTCTATCATCCGTAATGACCTCATGGATGGAGACACATTAGATTTTAACTTTGACAATGTGTTGCCTAACCAAAGTTTTCCGCACAGTGTAAAGACAACTACACATAGCTGGGTGTCGGGCTAAGACTTAGTGAGCAGGTAAGTTTCCCAAATACTAAAAACAAAAACAAAGACCCCAACCTTCTGAAAGCAAGATTGGAAGGGGAGAAAGGCAGGTAATAAGCGCTGGGTCTCTGCACTGGTTAGGAAATGTTTGAGACTACTCTATGAGGGGCAGCCAGTCAGTGCCTTCCCATTCTCCACCTCCTTGCAGCTTGTATGTGTTCCACATTGAGGGTAAGTGTAAGGAGGATTCCTTTAACTGCCTTCAAGATTTTCCTTTGACAGTTAAATGGCTGCCTCTCTTTAGTAGCTCTTCAATAAATGAGTACATTTGATACATATTAAATGCTGATTTTTTTAAAGTGGAATTTTCCACATTGAAGGGTTTAAAGCTGTTTGAGCCACTTTTGGTAATTTTAATTTTCTCATCTTTAGGGTGGTGGGTTTTTTTTAAGTACTTTTCTGTCACTGTAGTGTGTTAAGCAAAGTCTATCATAATTTGGCTGTATTTTATTGTTTCTTTTTTTGTTTTCCTAGGCTACACTTAAAAGTACTTCAGATTTGTCTGACAGCAGGAACTGAGAAAAAGCAGTCCAAAGACATCCTTCACCCTCGTTTTAGTTTTCTTGATAGAAAAAATCCAACAACAACAAAATACAACACAACGCAACAAAAAGCAAAAACCCGTGTTCCTTTTTTCCTTTCGTCAGACTTGGCAGCAAAGATACTTTTCCTGTACAGGATGTTTGCCCAATGTTTGCAGGTTATGTGCTGCTGTAGATAAGGACTGTGCCATTGGAGATTTCATTCATTACAATGAAGTGCCAAACTCACTACACCATATAATCACAGAATAGACTTTCCGATCATGTAGAGCTTTGGAGTTTTGTATATAAGCAGTAGATAAAGAATTGTGTGTGTATGTGTGTGTGCGTGCGTGTGCATGTGCGTGTGTGCGCATGCACGTGTGTTTATATGTTTTTGTTTTTTAAGAATATCCATTTGGTCCAAGGAACGTTTATACTTTTTGTAATGCCATGACAGTCTTGTGTCCTAAGTAAGTCATACTTTTTTTGTTTGTACTACCTATGTTCCTCTGAACTGAACTGGCTTCTCACAGTGAACCAAGATCTCCACTCAGCAGCTCCAGGTTGGCTTTGGACTTTATTCACATTGCCACATAATTCATATGAGAACGAAATAGCTTGTTAGGAATCATCTGAGTTAATCGACTTATCAACGGTTTTAAAACAATAGATTAAATACCAGCTCGCACAGGTCTTTTCTATTGTTTGTTTTTTTTTTAATTGGAGTTGGGGTGGATAGCACATTGGTGCAGACATTTAAATGGTTCTGATTTCCAGATGAATGATTTTTATTGCTGTTGGGACTTGAGATAATTTTTTGTGGGGGGAGGGGGGAATAGATACTGAACTGTAATGTTTTCTTAAAATTAGAGTCTACTTTGTTATAGTCAGCTTGTAAATTTATGGAATCACAGGTATTGGGCAGCATTCATAATGTTCATTTTGTATTTTTAACTGGATTAGTACTAATTTTATATGTGCTTAACTGGTTTGTACACCTTGGGATGCTACTTGGTGATATTTCCATGACTAATCTAAAAAGAAATGAAGTCATAATTAGGATCTTGAATACTAAGCATTTCTGTCCCATTTGGGGGACAGGAAAGTGAGGTATAGTTATAGACACTTGGCATTTCATGTTTAGGAGGATCTAATCTGCTTTTATATATACACATTTTTAGAAACTTCATCTGCTTCTCTTTCCATGATAACAATGAGTACCACAAAGTGTTAAGTATTCTTTGATAGATGCTTGTATGATGCTTCGTCACCTTTATTTCCTAGAGGTCTCATCATGTTTTAGACCAGGAAAGGGGGGATGCAGAACCTTTATCTGAAAGGTCATAAAGTCATAGCTCTAGAGCAAGGAAGGGACCTCTGAGGGTTCAGTGGATCCCGCTCTTAATTTTACAAATGAGGAACTCAAGGCCTAGGGAAGCAAAGTGATGTGACCAAGGTCACACAGCTGGTTAATGTTAAAGGTAGAATCTGGACCCAGGTCTTTGACTCCAGAACCAACACTCTTTCCTCAGTACCACACTGCAGTCTACTTATTTTTGCAAACTGGAGTTTACCAAAAAAAGTTAACATTCAGTTTAGTGTTAGAAAAAAGTCTGTCAAATGTTTTGTTTTGGTTATGACCCTGTACCCCATATTTGCCGTATTCCAAAAGGTTGGGACTATTGTCCTTCCTTGGAGTTTTGTTTACACACACACACACACACACACACACACACACTCTCTCTCTCTCTCTCTCTCTCTCTCTCTCTCTCTCTCCCCCTCTCTCTCCATCTCTCTCTCTCTCTCTCTCTCTCTCTCTCTCTCTCTCTCTCTCTCTCTTTTTTTTTTTTTCTCTCTCTCTCTCTCTCTCTCCCTCTCTCTCTCTCTCTCTCCCACTCTCTCCCTCCTTCTCCCTCTCTCTCTCTCTCCCCCTTCCCTCTTTCCTTTCTTTTTCTCAGATCACTTGGGGTGAGGATTTTTAAATGGAACAATACTGATTATAGAAGACTTGGTATTTGTAATACTGGTGGGTTTTTATTACCACACCAACACTAAAAAGAAAGTTGTTTCAGAATCTCTAATTCATGCCTCTTAAAGAAAAAAAGTCTTAGTACAAGTCAAGAATTTGAAGATTTCTTTAGCTTTAAGTAACTCAATTCACCATGCCCCATCACTATATTTTAACACTTTCCAATTACCTGTAACTTGTAGGCTAAGTTAATTGGAGCTCGAGTCCCATTTATTCAATCAGTATTTTCAAGTCATTCTTTGAATGTTCCAAGACAACAAAATAAAAGACCAGGTGCACAACAGTGTTCATTTTGGCTTGTTAGGAACGCTGGTTTCTTTGCATTTGTCTGTGTACTTAGCCCAAATCACACTTGCTTTGTCTTGAATGTTAATTGCTCTCTCTTGGCTTTTCTCAGCCTTTCAACTATGCTTAACAAAAATGCAGCCACTGTAGATGATAGACAGTCTATAGGCCAGCTTTATTATAGGCCTCCCACTGTGGCATTCACCATCTGAGTTGCCGATGATCTCAAGACATGGAAAATCCTTCCAACCATCACATACATAGCTATCTCCATTGGTGGCCACTCCAGAAAGTGGTCTCCCCATCTGCTGAGTACTACAATATTTGCAGCGTGCCTGTTTTGCTTACTTTAAATCTTAGCTTCCCTAATTAGTAGTCTTACCCTATCAAGTATAACCTGTTAAGCCATGGTGCCAAAGTATCTCTTAAATTTTATAATTCCTTGCACCACAATACATATTTTCCTCCCACCATAGCATGAGGCACCCCTCCCCCCATCCATTCCTTTATTTAGAGAGGCAACTAAAATTATGTTGTGAACTTTTGACTACTAGGTAGACTGATACATTTTTTTTCCTACTTTCTTGGGCCTATGTCTTTGAATTTCTTTCTCTCATAATCTCTTTGTGTCAAATTTCTAATATCAATCCCATAAACTCTGGGATACCATGAAGTCCGATGAAGGGCATTTTGTCTGTTTTGATAGCAAACATTATGTGACCTCTAGTAATTTTTTTTTTCAGTTAAGAATACTGAGTTTTTGGAATAATTTAGTTTTGTCAATTATTGTAAATGATTGCTTTGTGAAACGTGCAAATGATCTTACCTATGCAGCCATGTTTGATTTATTTTCTCTGGTTTGTACTGTTATTAAAAGTATATTGTATTATAGAACTATTCAGATATTTTAAATATAAAGATGTATTGTTTCCGTAATAGATGTATGGAATATATTTAGGTAGTTAATGCATTAATTGGAAAGCTCTGCTTTAGCAAACTGACAAAATGCTTAAGTTTATAAGCAAAAGTTGTAACCCAAAAACTGGTAAACAAACAGAGCATCCCTAAGAAGAGGACGGGAAATCTAAAATTGGACCAATTTTCAAACAGTATAAAATTTGCACTTGTTAAACCACTGGATGTATGTTATCAATACTTTCTCCTTTTCCTTTCTCCTCCATCAACCCTTTATTTGAAATTCTTCCTTTCAACTCTTTGGTTTCTTAATTTATAACTAATTTTAAATAAGGTGTATCCTTATGTTTTGTTGTTTTGTTTTCATTTTGGTATCATTATGTATAAATGCAGCGTGGTTTATGCAAACAAAACACAACTTGGCATTAAAACTGGCCTCCTACTTGAGGGTGTTCCACAGACCAGCAGTATCACCAGGGGTAGGCATGGAAACTCTTTGGCTCATGGCAGTGGCCACAGCCTCTGTCTCACCACTCTGGTTCAGTAACATTGCAGACTCCAAGTTCATACTTAGCTATTTTCTGAGAAGTGCCTGATGTTATATTTACAGACACAAGAACAATCTTTGCTATTATTGTATAAAGCCATAAATGTATATAAATTATGTTAAAATAGTTTGGTGTCTTTTTTTTAACCCCTGTTGTGAAGGATGAACTAAGATTTTTACAATTATTAGTGATTGCAGTTGGGTTCCAATGGCCACAGTTGCACAGTCAGCTCAAGTCTGGAAATTCCTTTACTGTTTCCGTAGCCTATTCTGTTGAAAAACATTTTTACTGGGGCCAGATTTGAACCCCAGGAGAGACCAAGGACAAGTAAAACCCCCTAACAACAAACCACCTCTGGAGTGCCACATTTGAGAGATGGCTTGGGATGAATGTCTCAAACTATGTCTGGTACTTTAATTACTGAACTTGTTTGAGTTTACTGCCAGAGCATACCATGCCAAAGGTGGGTTGAGAAGTCCGCAGGGGCAAGATGTGAGGAGCATTCCTACATGGCTAGGTGTTCGTGAGGCAGAAATACCTTTTAGCAGGGTCTGTGGAACAATGGTCTTAGAAGGCCATTGTGCATTGGGAATTCTCATGCATTAAAGCCTACCTATCTCAGTGGAGGATTGCAGTCTTTCAAGTGGTGGTAGTAGGCGAGATTTCTACATATGCACTTTACAGAAGGTAGTGGAGGAACCAGCCAGTTTTGGTTGAATAAATTGTAATTTAATTGCATTTTTAAAGCCAAAATAAAGCCCTATCTTCCTTTATTAGCTTAGTGAATTAAGGTGCCAGGGAAAGAGTTGAGTTCTCCTATCTATGTGCATGCATATAAACACAATCTAATTTTTTGGAAGTTCTTCAGAAATACTATTACTGTTAGAAGTTCAGACAGTACTACACAACCTCTGATTTTGCCTAATTGTCAGACTCGATGGATTTGCCTGCTCTACTGGTGGGGGAACCTAGTGGGAGAGAGGTAAGACTTCTAATTTGGGAAGGTACTTTGAGTCCTCCCAAACACTTGCCCCTCCTGATTGTGGAAGGGAGGTAAAGTAGAATCTTGACTTCAGGCTTATTTCATTGACACATGAGACAAACCAGGCCAAGAGGAGAAGTGTTGGTGGGGTGCCATAAGGGAAGCAGGAAAACTCTGCTGTGGCTTTTGTTCCTCTGAGTGGTTTAGGTATTTGCAACAGTGCTCTTATCAGTTAAACTTATACTAATGGTCAATTATGCAAAGGTGGATGGGGCGGATGTGGGCAGTGGGTGTCACAGAATGAAGTATAAATCAACATGACTGAACTTCAAATGGTAAAATAATGCCCACTGAGAGCCTACACCTCACTTCCATGCTGATGTCCTGGGCTGAGAGATAAGAATAATCCTAAATGTAGTTTCACCCTGGGTGATTTCCATTGTTTTCTGAATAGCCGAGGTGAAAAGAATGAAAATTTAAAAGACTAGGATGATATATATCTATATGAGTAGAGTATTACCTCCCTGAAGGATAGTTGCTAATCAGGGTTCAGATGAATCTTGTAAGAGAGGGAGGAGAGCCTTGGGAAGAAGGGAAGAAGCTTGTGTTTCTGGGACATAGCAGTTGGTCAGAAACAAACAAACAGAAAAATCAGATGTGGGATGGAGGAGAGTGTGGGGCAGAGCTGCAGTGTTAGCTTAGGGTTTCTGGATGCCTTTCTGGGATAAAGGATGCTGTGTGATGGATTGAGACTTTAAAAGTTAGTGAGACATGTAATAGCAAGGTCAGTTTGTACAGTATGCATGCACATACTTGTACGTAGCTTACCAGTATATCTTACCGGAATAGAAAACCACCAATTACATACATCTACTGTGTACCAAGCCTGGTGCTAAGCAGTGAGGATAGAAAAGAGAATTAAGACAGTTTCTATTCTTGAGGAACTTATATTCTAATGAGAGGAAACTACACAAAAGTAATGTAAGCTTTATAAAAGGCAGATGGAAAAGAGATGTTACTTAGGGTCCAGAGGGCAATTAGTAAGGTCCCAAGGACCCTTGGGAGCAACAACTGCCCAAACTCTCCTCCAGGCCCAAAGGTTGTAGAGTTAAGCATAGGTGAGAATGGGGTGGGAGAGGGATGGTCAGCATCCAACTGAGGATGGATATCCATCATCTAGTATGAACTGGGCAATTGAGGCAGGGGAAAGGCAAGGGTTCCTGGGTATCTCATCTGATCACCTGTTACTCCCAATCCCGTTTAACCACCTTTTTGCTGGGTTTTGAAGATGAGAATTTTAGGAGTTGAATATAAAGAGACTTAGACCCATGGAAAGACTAAAGCAAAGCTAAATACAAGTATGAGATAGCCTTTCTCCCTAAAGATGACGATCTCTGCCTTCTTACTGTAAGTCCATAGAAACATAGATGTAGAGCTGAATGGATGGGGGGGGGTCTCTGAGGTCCTTGAGTCCACAGGTGATGAAACTGAAACCCAGAGGGTTTAAGGGATTTGCCTAGGGTTGAGTTTCTGAGATCAAATTCAAACCCAAGTCTTCCATCATGTCCAGAATTCTATTCATTAAACCAAGCTGCTTCAGAACTGTCTGTAAGTGTCTTAAAGATAAATTAAGCAGAGTAAGTCTTTTTCAGGTACAGATGAGAACATGACAAAAGGAGCCTTGACATTCCTGAGTATCATGGTGGGAGTGGGCTAATGAGTTAGAACTTGGCCTTCTTGCTTCTGCTACAAGCCAAATATCCTTAAAGGATATTTCTCTTACCAATAGCATTCCCCAAACATGGAAAGAATAGCTTCCCTTACAAGGTTTCCTGGCTTCTCAAGTATATGATGTACACAGACACATAAGGCAGGACAAAGCTAGCCTTAGAGCCTAGCTGATGAGATCAAGTCCTGTCTCTGATACATACTGGATGTGTGACCCTTGGTAAGTCATTTAACCTGAGACTGTTGTAGGCCGTTTTCTAAGATTTTCAATTAGAAGTTGCTAACCTGTGTTTGATAGAGGGAGTTTTGTCCCTAAGGAATTCTCTTCAGTGAAATCATAGGCCCAATTCCTATTCCTACATATATGTACCTAAAACAAACAAAATTATTAGTTAAAAATAGGAAGAAGATTAGCTTCTATTTAGGAGACAATATTATAAACATAAATATTATGTGAAAATCACATAAAATGTGTGTATCACATACTTGAGAAGCCAAAAATCTTTGTAAGGCATGATTATACCTTTGGGCTATCCTATTGTAAAGGAAAGCATTTTTTAAAGGCACCTTATTATAAAATAGAATTGGCAACTGGGAGATTGAGGCTAAATTAGTTCTTTCCCCTCTCTTGCCACACTTGGATGCTTGAGTTCAAGGCACTTGGATAAGTCAGTTCTTGCCAGGTATCTCTTGTATCTGTGCAGATCGGGCCTATTTTTGTTTAACACACAAGGTAACTATAGTTAGGAAATAAGGACTTTTTGTCTTTTGGGGAGAAAAACTGCTTTTTGCTTCCATTTGACTTTGCCTAGGGCCTTTTTATCAGTCTGAGTCCTTCACATTCAACTGTCAGAGTTCTTATAGAAGCTTAGGAAATTGAAGATGATAAGGCTGGGAGTAGGGGGGGGTTAAATGAAGAATCAATTGGGAGAGGTTGAAAGGTGGGCTCATCTTGGTTAACTGAAACTTTTCCATTACTTTCTATTAAGTGTACTTTTGGTGCACAACCACTAATATCCCTTGGGTGAGGTTTTACAGTGGACCCACTTTAGAATTAATTCTACTCCAGGTTGTATTTCTAATATTTTTGCCTTACCAGGGATTTGTATATAATACCTTGCTTTGACACCCCACCCTCGCCCCCCTCCATGAATTGGGATGCCTCAAGATTTCCAAAGTGCTATTTTTGGTGTTTGAAAATCCAGAACTGGGAGCATTTTACCTCTAGGCCCCCATTTCCACATAGTTAAGGTAGGGACCAAGGCCCTACCTGTCTCACTGGTTTGATGTGAAGATTAGAGAATGAGGTAATGTCTGTCAATGGCTTCCAAGTCCTCAAAGGAAGGCTTTTTGCAAATACAAGGTGGTATCATTATCTCCTCCGATGATAGTGGACAGTCTTGTGTGTGGAGCTCCGAAGTCAGCAGTTTCTTTGAAGCTGAAACCAAGGAGTAAATCTTGCTTCTTTCCTTCTTTCACTATTCCTTCAGTTCTTTTGTCCTTCCATCAGCCAGCCAAAGGTGCGGGGAGACCCCTTGGCACTTGGCACTTGGTAGGTTTTTAAGAAAACACTATTGACTGAGGTGGCTCCTTTCTTAATAGCCTTTTGGATTGAAATTTGTTTTTTCTGGGTAAATTGACCCCCAACTTGGTGGAAGCTGTAATACTTTTTAGATACATACTATGTGCCCTGTGATGTGCTGGCTTTGAACTCGGGTGATTTCCCTACTGGTCTACAAAGGAAAATTCAGAGGAAGTCTTGGTAGTTTAGCCTTTTCCAAGATCCCTTTGCATATATTAATGTATCTTGATAAATAATTATTCAGTTAAAAAGATGTTAGGAATTCACTGGGTATAAATTACTGTGCTAGGGATACAAAAAGCAACAACAAAAAACCAAACCTAAAATTCCTGCCTTCAAAGTTCCTTGCATTCTACTAGGAGAGGGCAGTGGCCCTGAGGGAACATTCACACAATAAAGAAGTAAATATTAATGAATAGTCATTGTCTCAGTGCAGATAATCCGGAAGTTTTCACCTACTTGGCATCTTTATGGTTGACCTTATACTTCAACATTATGGAGATTTTGACTCCTTGTAGTGGTGAATGTATATTGATTGAACAATCAATCACCTCTAAATCACTTTTTTTTTTAAAGAATGAAGAGCCTTTTCTTTCCCCCTCCTTCTTCCTCTCTCTCCATCACTCTATCACTCTGTTTTTGTCTCTCTAGTCTATCTAGTTTGTCTGTCACTGGATGAGCTAGGTGTTTTGACCTTGTTTAGCATGATGCTTTAACATCAATCTTCACTGTGCCCATGCCTGCGGGGCAATGTAAGACAATTTCAGTGCAGTTAAAGGCTAATTCAAAGAACTGAGTCTTGAGTTAGTTTTTTTTTCCCCCTCATGACTATCCTAACATGGATTTAATTAATATCAAGAACTCTATCATCAATCCTTGGGCTGAAAACCCTCCTTTCAGTTTGCTCAGGTTACACTTGGGCTTGGTTATTTTCCAAAGATCTCCTAAGCATAATGTATACAGAGTGATAAAGTGTGAACAAGTTTCTTGGGTCTTCTTTTCATGACAGAATGCTTGCTTTGTAGACACTTGTTCATGGCACCATTTCCTTTAAGGCTTCTGGGAGACTTTGGGAAGAAAGTGATAGCTCTCATACAACATTTCAGGTATTCTGCTGATCCTTTAGAATGGCAGTCCTGTGCCCTTTGCAAAAACAAGAATAGGTCTCTCCTCTGATAGATACTCTACAGTTTTGCCCTTTACACATACATCCATTACTGCTAGTCCCCACATCATACCTGACTTCCAAGAGAAAGTTCAAAGCTAGGTAAATAAATGGTCAAGTTCGTATAAATTTGTTTTCTCTTCTCACAGATCCAATTATGAGCTTGGAAATTAAAAAAATAAAAAGGAACCCACAGTATTTCAGTGGATTAAAAGGAATGGGATATTATTTAGGCTTTGGACCAAGTTTCAGTAAGAGAAGGGAGGTCAACCTTTGCTTTGACTCTGGCCTCATGGTTGACCTCCACAGAATTCTCACAAAGATACCCCACAAAGAATCTTAGAGCAACAGCTAGTATCTTTTAGGCAATGATATTACTAAGGTCCTGAATGATGCAAAGTTTCCTACATGGGTATGATCATTGGACATTTCAAAGACCAAGCATGGGAAACAAGATCCTCTTTATTCTGAATCCAATCAGAAGAGACCAAAGAAGTCATGACTATCTCGATCAGTTAATTAACCAGCACTTACTAAATACCTATGTGATAAACACTGTGCAAAGCTCTGGGAATACAAAGACAAATGCAAAAAAGCTTTCCGTTTTCAAGGAGTTTACATTCTACCAAGGGTGAAGATAGAATTGTTTACTTGTCAATCACTTTCCTTAATGCAAGAAGGTCCAAAAACAGAAATGGTGGTAGATCTGATTTCAAGACCAGAAATGCTTAAGGTCAATAGACCTTAGAAGAACAAGATTACTGTTCCTACTAACAATTAACATCATATTCTTCATATTTGCTGTCCCCAGGTTCTAGGCACATCCAGATAACTGATCTTTGGGCTCCACTTTTCTCCAGTAATGGCAGTTGTGGAGATAATTGGCAAACATTCAAAGTGCCTTTCTAATAAAGCAGTTTCAACAAAGTTAGAAACTGCTCACTTTTTTTTACTTGATTTTACAAATCAAGTTTCAGAGACAGTAATCAACCACAGGTCTCTTTTGATTTCCAATCTACTAAGTCTGCTATTTAAGTTTTTGAACCTCCAGAGAATAAAGCACTGGCCCTGGAGTCAGGAGGACCTGAGTTCAAATCTGGCCTCAGACACTTAACACAAAAAAACTAGCTGTGTGACCTTGGGCAAGTCACTTAACCCCAATGGTCCTACCTTCCCCCCTCCAAAAAAAAAAGTTATTTAACCTCTCTGAACTTCAGTTGCCTCATCTGTCAAGATCCTAAAATGGCCTGTTTTCTTTTCTTGCAATTTTTGTGAATTAGTTATTTTTTAATTATAAGCACATTTTTATCTTCAGGACAGATATTGTGGCTATGATTCAAAAAGCACATCTAAACAGCAAATTAAATAGTGTGCTACACTCAGAGTCAGGAAGATCCGAGTTCAATTTTTTTGAGTGGTTACCTTCTCTCCTAGTGAAAATGTCAGTAGCAGGTTAACCAGGCTTTCACAGCCCCTATATATTTCTAAACCAGGTCACCTGGAGAGAAAATAGTTATTTTTAAAAATTTAGTTATGTCTGTATCTATTTGTGAATCCTTGGGTGTGTCCACCATTCATATGGGATTAGACTGGCATTGGGAGAAAGGCTGCTGTTGTAGGAAAGAATACAAGCTTTGTAATCAAAAGACATGTTCAAATCCTAGCTAGGCTCATTATTATGTGTTTCTTTAGGTGAGTAACCTCACCAATAAAGAAGAAAGGGTCTGATTAGATGCTTCCTAAACTCCTTCCAGCTCTAAATGATCACTTTTAGAAATTTATTTTTAGGGGAAGGTACCAGAATTCCTTTTAAAGGTAGTCAAAATTATCTTTCTTTTCTTTGCTAAAAACAAGGACTTAAAATCAGCAAATAAAAATTTAAGTGCTTACTATGTGCTGGGAATTCTTCCAAGCATTAGGGATACAAAAGAGGGCCAAATTAAGTCTCTGCTCTGAATGAGCTCATAAGGAGACAACATGCAAACCACAACATACATACAAACAAGGCATATTCAGAATAAATCGGAAATAATCCACAAAGTGAAGATACTACATTCAGGGCCTTCACCTGGAATCCAGTGACTGTTCACCACTGGGATTCCTATCACTGAAAATAGTTCTGTGTTGTTCTTACGTAGATACCATCTAAAAGAAGAGCTCTGTTTCTCCAGCCCATAAGACCTTGGGAACTCTTAAGGCTTCTTTTGGCTAGATTTTTTTTTTTTTTTGAGGGCAATTGGGGTTAAGTAACTTGCCCAAGGTCACACAGCTAGGTTTTTGTTTGTGTGTGCGTTAAGTGTCTGAAGCCGGATCCGAACTCAGGTCCTTCTGACTCCAGGGCTGACGCTCTATGCACTGTGCTACCTAGCTGCCCCCTTGGCTAGACTTTTTAATGAGATGGCCATCTCCAATGCTTCAGTTCTTTTCCAGCTAATTTCTTCTGTCTTGTGTCATAGTTTTTCCATGATACTTCCATTAAAGAGAAGGGAACTCTTTTTCAAAAATTTGAATAGAACTGGTTGGAAGCATTAATAGTTGAATGGAAAATCACATAACCAATCAGCTTTCTTTTGGGGGGGAGGGCACAGCAGTCTGAGCAATTGTCCCTGTCTTATAAGAAAATCATGTTAAAAAAAGAAGCCTTAAAGATGACTCAGTTGTTCCCAGGTAATATTTGGGTACTGGAAGGAGTTGGGATGGGATGAAAGACATAGAGAAATGAATTCTTCAATCTCTTGGTTGCACCAACATGCAAACTATTCCAGGGTAAATAATTTTCATCGTCATTCCTGGGCTTCCATGTCACTGCTTTGAAGGGCCTAGAGACATTTCCAGTTGAAAGCTTTTTATTTAATAACAAATTAGGAGTCTACATTTCCTAGCTCTGCCTCCACCCAACTCTTGTCCCTGCTGTTTATAAGCATCTGAGAAACAGGAATTGAATGAATGAAAACTCAGTCTCTGTTACGGATAGTTGCTAGAGATTGAATTTTCATTTGTTCAACCTTGTGTTGTTTAATAAGGTTTCTGAATGCACTTTGTGCCCAAAAGAAACTTGAATTTTTCATGGAGAATTCCAGCCATAATAATAGCATTTATACTATGTTTTAAGGTTTGCTAAGTACTTTCTGTATTATTCCACTTGCTCCTCACAACTGTGGAAGGGAGGGGTAGTTATTATTATTATCCCATATTACAGATAAGGAACCTGAAGCATACAGAGGTTAAGTAACTTGCCCAAAGATTGAGGTCAAATTTGAACTCGGATCTTCTTGACTCTGAGTGTAGCACACTATTTAATTTGCTGTTTAGATGTGCTTTTTGAATCATAGCCACAATATCTGTCCTGAAGATAAAAATGTGCTTATAATTAAAAAATAACTAATTCACAAAAATTTCAAGAAAAGAAAACAGGCCATTTTAGGATTTTGACAGATGAGGCAACTGAAGTTCAGAGAGGTTAAATAACTTTTTTTTTTGGAGGGGGGAAGGTAGGACCATTGGGGTTAAGTGACTTGCCCAAGGTCACACAGCTAGTTTTTTTGTGTTAAGTGTCTGAGGCCAGATTTGAACTCGGGTCCTCCTGACTCCAGGGCCAGTGCTTTATTCTCTAGAGGTTCAATAACTTAAATAGCAGACTTAGTAGATTGGAAATCAAAAGAGACCTGTGGTTGATTACTGTCTCTGAAACTTGATTTGTAACCATAGGCTTCAAACCCAGGCTTCTACCTTCACGACCTCTCTCATCCATGTTCCCCTCTCTTTACTCATACAAATGCTCCCATTCTACAAGCCCTTATCACTTTTCACCTGGACTATTATAATATCTGTCTAGTTGTTCCCCTTGTCTCAAATTGAGCACTAAATTGAATGCTTTCTCCACATGCTGTTATTTGATGTAGCTGCAGTCTGGTCTTAGAGAACTTAATAAAACTTGGAATTCAAGGAGGCCTTCCCACAACCTCTGAATTTAGAAGAAGGCACAATAAGGCTTAGAGAACATAAGACAGGACACA
>WOXC01011296.1:342500-418584 GCA_011680675.1 Gymnobelideus leadbeateri
GTGGCGGCAAAGAATTGGAAATTGAGAGGATGCCCATCAGTTGGGGAATGGCTGAATAAGTGTGGTATATAAATGTAACAGAATACTATGGTGCTTTAAGAAATGATAAGCAGGTAGACTTCAGAAAAACCTCGAAAGACTTGAATGAACTGATGCTGAGTGAAGTGAGCAGAACCAGGAGAATACTGTACACAGTAACAGCCACAATGTGAGATGACTAACTTTGATAGACTTATATCTGATATGATGCAAGGATCCAAGACAACTCCAAAGGACTCATGATGGAAAATGCTGTCCATATCCAGAAAAAGAACTATGGAGTCTCAATGCATTTAGAAGCATATTATTTGTTCTCTCTCTCTCTGTTTCTTCTTTCTCATGGTTTCTCCCATTGATTCTAATTCTTCTTTATAACATGACTACTGTGAAAATATGTTTAATGTGAATGTATATGTAAAGCCTATATCAGATTTCATGCTATCTTGGGGAGGGGAGAGAGGAGGGAATGGGAGAAAATTTGGAACTCAAAAGCTTGTGGAAGTGAATGTTGAAAACTGAAAATAAATAAATTAAAAAATAAATGTAATTTGAAAATGTTTAATAACATAAATAAAAACACGATACAACATAGATAATGTTAATTTGTGGTTTTCTACATGTAGCTGTGTGGATCAGTTTGACACCGCTGTCTAAAACCATGTATAAATACTGACACAGATTTCAGCTATCCTCTAATCAACAGGTTTCAGCCTTTTCTTCAGCCAATATGCATAGCAATGCCTTTTTTCCATTCAGAAGCTTCCTTCTCAAGTTCAAGGATGGAAGCCTTCCTGTCAGCTGCCTTGTTCCTGCTGCTACATTTTTCACTCACCTCCTACTGGGCTCTTAAATCTCCTGATGGGTCCTTTATTTCCCCTAGTGGCTCAAATCAGAGCTCTCTATTGGTATCTTTCCCTTATTAGGTAAAATCAACGAAGTCTCACTTTCTGTCAACCATGAGGCCAACAGTTCTTATTAAATCTTCCCACATTCTCCAAACAGTTATTTGATTTACTGCTTTGTCAGTTTTAAACTCTCAAAATCTAAAAGCAGTCACACGGACTGAGGGATCTCAAAGATTCCTTTGCTTCTCCCCAAAAGTCTTCTAAGTCCATTCACCTGAGGGGTGATTCTCTATCTAATTTACAAATTGATTACATCCTTTTTCTTTACATAAAATTTCATTTTCCATCTCTTTCAGGAACCAAACTGCTTACATACAATAGAGTCACTCTATATGTATGTATCATATAGATACATACATGTATACATATATACATACATACACATGCACACACATGTGTTGTATATGTTTGCATGAGTACATGGTATTGTAGCAGCAATCACCTCAACATCCCCAGGGTGGCTGCCAATACAGGTTCTTAGATCTGCTCTCCTAAAGGAAAGCAACTCAAAATGGGTTAACAAGCTTACTTTAATCAATCAAACATAGATCGTTTACCCAGTTCAGGGGAAAAAGGTCAGCACCCTGAACTTCAAAGTATACAGATAGAACTTACAAGACAGAGAAACAAACAGATCAAGCAGACAGGCTTCCAAACTGTCCAACCATTATCAATACCAAATCACAGTTACCAGAGAGGGAAGCATCAACATCTGGGTTTTCAAAGCCAGGGGGCTCTCAACAGCTGCCCCAGAGTCTCATCTGGTTAAATCACACAACACTTCTCAAAGTGAGCCCCAAAGCAAAGCCTCACATCAGGGATTATATAGCCTTCTCCAGGTTCAGAGAATGTACCAACCCTCTTGACCCACTACCCAATCACACAGCATCTAGGTGTGAGCATTCCTGAAAACCAAGCCTCCTACCACAGGCTCCATGTGACCACATTCAGCCTATTAGGGGACAGAGTATATTTTCAAATCAAGGAAGGTTCTCAGTCTCTCAAGCCTATCAAAGGGCCTAGGGGCAGGGAAGATCTTTAAATTTGCATTTCCATTACAGGTATGTACTCAGATAGAAACAGGTATGTACTCAGATAGAAGGTAAGCTCCATGAAAGCAGGTACTGTTTCATTTTTGTCATCTCTATTATGTCAGGAAGAGAAAGTGATCCAAGCAATTGTGTTTCATTCTTCTGTATATACAAGTACAGCCTGGGAAAAGGTTAGTTAGGAGACATTTTCTAAAGAAAATACTAAAAACAAGTCTTTGCTTCGAGAAAATTTATTTAAAAGTAACTTTTTCAAACCTCAGTAGGTAAATGTTCATAGCAGTAACTCCTTCTTGGGGGAGCCATCCACCATTCAGCATGGTTCTTGGACAGAAGGATTTGTATCAAGATAATTTAGCACCTGACCTCTTCAGTGTGGTGAAGTATTGTGCATCTTGTATTACCCACTTTTTTTCTGCTTCCGGTTTCCTTCCCATCTCTCACCCTCCTTTGCTTCTACCAAAAAGTCTTCTTGTAACCCAATAGCTTCTGCCCCTGTGTAACTTAATGTGAGCCTTTTCTCTCGTGTGAGAGACAGATCAGGGTAGCAAATAGCTGCCTCTGGAGCCAGGAGGATCTGGGCTCAAGTCTCATCTCTAACACCTGTTGTCTGAGTGAATCTGGGCATGTGGCTTAATCTCTCTGTGCCTTGGTCTTTAGGACTACAAGTTGCAGAGAAGGTGCCAACCTCCACTAATGGTAGTTCTCTATATTCTTAAAATCAAAGGTCCACTCCCTACCCCTAATTCATTTTTCCTTGGAGCCTCTACCAGCATGTGCTGGTAATTTTTCAGAAAAGGTTGCACTTTTACTAATCCTCTAGTCCATCCATTATCCTTTTTAGTAGAAGATTTACACTTTTTCCCCATTATTTTTCTTCCAGTTGTTTATATTGTCTGGGTATGCAAATGGCTAGAGAAGGAGTGTGTGGATAATGTGGGAAGAAGACTTGGTAGGATTCCTTCAGAAGCTACTTGGCCCAATTTTCATAGACCAATTGATCATTGGAATTAAGAACCCTAAGACTTGGCATAGGTGCTCTGACATATATAGATGCCTTCTTTGTACCTCCACTTCTCCATCTGATAACAATAGAGAATTGTTCTTCATGGTAAGCCATTCTAAACCAACCATGATGTCATTCAGTCTTGACTATTCTGTTAATAATGCAACCAACATGTCACAAGTCAGTAGATCTAGACCAGTTACACCACTCCCAAGTGAAACACCTGCAGAATGAAGCCAGATGTGCACAGGTTGGCAATAACATCACAGAAACCTATTTGGCTGTTGGCTGTTGGCTGGGATACCAGGATTAATGTAAAGAGTGGGTGATGCTTGGTGATTCTGCCTATTAGGCAGTTGTCTCAGAACTGTGAGAATGGTGAACCAAGATTGGCAATACTGGTCAGACAGGATTGATGCTGAAACTCAATGTGGCTTGCAAAAGTGGATAGACCACCAATAACCCCATATACCATTCACCTAGGTTCGTGATGGTAGCAGTGAATAGGTTGTTCAATGGTGAAGTGGTCAAAATAAGTGCTTTTCCTAATATAAGATTAATAGCATGTCTAAGAATACACAAAGGGAAATGGAAAAAGAGCTGAGTCCTGATTGGATGATAAAGGCAGTGTGGATCCATGAAAAGAATGCCAGCTTTGGAGTTTGATGACTTAGGCAAATCATTTTATCTCATCTGTAGAAATAAGGGGTTGGGCCAGGTCTCCTTCAAGGTTCTTTCCAAATCTAAATCTATTATGCTGTCATAGCTTTTCCATTGAAGTATAGGGAAGGGAATGGAAAGGGAATAAGTAAGTGCTTATTAAATCTTTGTGCTTGAGAAGAATGACTTAGTAGTTATGTAGAGGATAGATTAGAAAGAAATTTGAGGAAGGAAGACCAATCAAGAAGCTCTTTCAAATGCCCAGATAATAGGTGATGAGGACCTGAGCTCAGGTGCTAGAAATATAAGTGAAGAGAAGGAGAAGAATGGGACAGACGGTGGTAGAAATGACCAGGTTTAGCAATCCTCTTGTTAGCACTCTACCCTCTACTTGCTACTGGTCTAGCTTTTGAAGTGGTTACCAGTGTCTAACATCCAAATAGCTGCAGACTGGTGAGTAGGTAACCCATTTCCAGGCCTCATTTTTATTTGTGAACTTGTAGAAAGACCTAAGAGACCAATTGATATTTCTAGCCATTCTTTGTAGAGAGAGCTGCATTCCAAAGAGGAAATTTGTGTCAAGTGAAACCTATAATCCTTGGGAATCATTTAGAAAATGTGGTTTGCCCCCAGGGTCTCAAGCTTTAGCTACTGTCTGCTTTAGGCCTCACATGTGGCATGATGGTGTTTCCTGTTTAGTCAAGGAACAGAGACTGGTTGGGTGCCAGTCCTTGACCGTGAGCTGTGAAAACCAGTGGAGAAAATCATGCTCTTACATTGACTCCTTTACTTGCTGGACACCACCAAATCATTAGTGTGGCTGGTTAAGTGTTCCAATGCTAGTGGTCAGGGCTTGGTACACAGGCATATTAGAGGGCTTCTTCACCGAGGAGGAAAGGTTTGGGCATAGACTTCTTTACCCATTGAAATGCTGCAACTGGAGCATTTTCCCCAAAGTGTTTGTGAAGGAGGTTGGGATCTGGAGATGAATGGCTCTCTATAAATACCCAGTGTTCTGCCTTTCATCTTATGTCATGGCTAGACACTCCTGCTGTGTGTACTTGCTATCCCTTTTCCTTTGCTCCCTGGTTGTGTCAGGAGCTTGGGGGAACTTTTGACTCATCCCTGCCAATGACTCTTGGCCTTCCTGCTGCTGAAAACCCCAGTCCCCAAGGGAAGAGTCAAGTATAACAGAGACAGGTGCAGCCAGTCCTGCTGGTGCTTAATGACCAATTCAAAGACGATTTTGTGACTGGCATGATTGTGCCCCCAACACGCGATACCCGGGAGTCGGGCAGAGTTGGGATATTATCTTGCTTTGCTTTTCTGAAGCCTATGGATGCCCTCTGTTTGAACTGTCTGCTAACAGGCCATAAAGCTCAGCAGCTGTGTGGTGTATCGGATACTGGAAGCCCTTTGGACTTAGTTTAAATCTGATGTCTTGGGATTGCAACTTCAGCCTTAGAGAGTTTAAGTCATGAGACCACATTTTGGTGGAAAACTTAAACTGCTAAGCTCTCTGGGAGTGTTGCTGTCTGGAGACCCTGTATGCAGCAGAACTCAGCGAATTGATTTTTTTGAAATGAGGAAATGGATTGTCAATATATTCTCTCCCCTTTATCTCTCATGACTAGAACCACTAGTACAAAAATCTGGAATTCCCCAAATTAAGAGCCAGGTGTTTTTGACTTGTTCTTTACTTAATTCATCCCGTAGAGTAAGTCAGAAGCAAGGCTGAGTGGGGAGCATATCACTCAGCTGCTTGCACTATGGATAGGGACTGGTCCTGTGATTTCATTGCTAGAGGGAAGAGGAAACATTTGCTACCAATACAGGTCAGCACCTTCTCTGCAATATATGGTCTTAGGCTGTGGTTTAGAGCTCTGAAATGTAAAGTGACTTGCCCTGGGTCATTCAGTCAAGATGGATCAGGGGCAGGACCTAAGCTCAGGTCTTCCTACTTTTGCAGTCAGTTCTATTCCATTTGCAATCACATCTTTCCTATTAGTATTACCTGCACTACTATCCCCAAGAAGCAGAATTCTCATCACCTTCAATGGAGGGAAGTAAACCTGGAAATAGCCAGAATTGGCTTAGATTCATTAAATCTTGGTCTTCCTGTGTGTTGGTTTTCTCCTTTACATATTTCCTATCTTTGTGCTATTAAAACTGGGAGAAGTGGGGTGGCTAGGTGGCGCAGTGAGTAGGGCGCTGGCCCTGGAGTCAGAAGGACCTGAGTTCGGATCCGGCCTCAAACACTTAACCCACACAAACAAAAACCTAGCCGTGTGACCTTGGGCAAGTTACTTAACCCCAATTGCCCTAAAGGGGCGGCTAGGTGGCACAGTGAGTAAGAGTGCTGGCCTCGGAGTTGGGATGACCCAAGATCAAATCCGGCCTCAGAAAATGAGCACCCACACATAAATAATGACTAGCCGTGTAACCTTGAGCAAGTTACTTAACCCCAATTGCTTAAAAAAAAAAACTGGGAGAAGTGTCAGGCTAGATTAAATTAAATGTTTTTAAAGTACAAAACACAGTATTAGGTTCTGGGGATGAAGAACTAGAAAACTCTATAGTTGTTGCCCTCATGGAGTTCATCATCTACTAAGGAGGATGTGAGATTTCTACTTTAAACAGATTGGGGAAGGTCATAGGCCCAAAGGATTATGCTTTACAGCTGGAAGGGACCTTAGAGGATGTTAAATCCAATCTCCTAATTTTACAGATGGAAAAGATGAGGCACAAAAAAAGTTAAGTGATTTTCTCAGGGTAACACAGTTAGGAAGTGGTTGAGGCAGAATTTGAACTATGGACTTTCTAATTACAAGTAGAAAACAAAGGTAAATAAAGGCACCGTGGATAGAGGTTCCTGGAGGACCTGAGTTCAAATGTGGCCTCAGACACTTACCAGCTGTGTGATCTAGGGCAAGTCACTTAACTCCAATTGCCTCCCAAGGGGAAAAAAAAAGGTAAGTGGGTGATTGCAACAAGGTGATTAAAAAAAAAAACATCAGAGGAGGGTGAGAATGCTTTTGTGTGGAGAGATGGATAATAAAGACTTCATGAAATAAGTGGCAATTGAGTTTGATCTTGAAGGAAGAAAAGCATTTCAAAAGGTGGAGATCTGAGGTAGGAATATATTTCAGGCTTGGGTGGGTGGGAGATAAAATTGGTGGCCTTATTAGAGGCAGGATAAGATCAGGAAGTAGTAGTTCTGTTCATCTGGAAGGTAGGGGACATGGAAAGGAAGTAGGACCAGAAAGTTCACTTGGACGCAGATTATGATTAACCTTAATGCTGGACTTGCCAGGCTAACAAGTTTGAATTTTTTTCCTAGAGGTGATAGGGAGCCATTGAAGGTTTTTGAGCAGTGAGGGGAGTAACTTGATCAGGCCTTTACAATGTCACTTCATATGATAAGATGGTCTTGATGTACTACTTTAGTCCTGAAAATAAAACTACTAGCATGGTTTGTTCTTTCTTGGGTCCACCAAATGCACCTTCTAGATATATTTAACATGAATTAAGCATTTCTTACCAGAGAAAATGTTTGTTGGTCCATAAAGCAATTGTATGAGACATCACCTGATCTGAACAGGTTTGGCATTTAGAAATCAAGAAGACTCGAGGCATATAGGAGATGTGCATTTGGGAATTTGAAATAAGTAAAACCAGACTTCATTACCTCCTCTGGTCCTTCTTCTGATTAGTCCCTAAATTCAAACTGAGTCTTGAGGGGTTTAGCTTCTGGAGGCTGTGTGTGTGTGTGTGTGTGTGTGTGTGTGTGTGTGTGCGTGTGCGTATGTACATGGTACATATGTGAAAGGAGAAAGGAGTGAATGGATGAAAGAGGGGTGACTTCTGAGGTCATCATGACCTAAGTCACAGAGAGATGGTTGCCATTCTCTGTAGATCTTTTAAACATCTTTGCAAGTTTCAGAACCACGGCTGGAAAATTCAGCTTGTCTGAAATGTTTGCTGCCAGGTCAATAGTCAATCCAAGAGCATTTTTTCCAATTGTAGCAGACTTCAGGTTTCTCTCCAGCTCACCCTCATTTTAGTTCCAGCATTCACTCAGATGGACCCAGGGAAAAATTCAGAAAGTTTCCTTATGCCTGCCTCTAACAGAAGTGGAATGGCTGCTCTCTTATTTAAATATGGAAACTGTATATTCTAAACTTACCAAGCATAAACCAATGTAGAATAGGCCTTTGTCATCCCATGGAGCTAAGGATAGCTTTGTGTATTAAAATTGTGGTGGCTTAAAGGTATCCAACAGTCTGTTTTCTGGAGTTAATGTCATACACATGATTCAGAAGAGAATAATGGAGAAAACAAGCTGTATTAACTAATAACCAACTATTATGTGGAGAAAACTGAGTCAAGCCAGACCTGTCCACGCAGGGCTATTTTACCAAACTTTGGTGGGAAAACTCACTGCCATTCAGATTCTTGCTGCTATATTATTAAAGGCTGCAGAAACTCCATATTTTGTGAAGCAGTTTTAAAGATTTTAGTTCAAAAAGAACTTTTTCTTTGAGGCTCATGGATCTGCCTTTGCTGGCACGAATGTGGTCAACAATGCATTTCCAAGGTACAGTGTCATTAGGAAACTCAGTTTGCACATAAAATATGGCTGTAACACATCTGGGCTATTACTTTAGCAATCATATACCACACACAAAAATCTCTCTAATCCTCCCTGCAGCCCATTGAGGTAGCTATAATTCTGATATACTTTTGCAGCTGGAGAAACTGAGTCACAGGAATTAAGTAGTGTAGAAGAAAGAGTGCTGGGCCTAGAATCTGGTGGGCAGAGTCTGAATCCTAGTTCTGTTGATTACTTCTTATGTGGCTGGGGGGCATCATTTCATCTCTCTGGACCTCAGTTTCCTCATCTATAAAATGAAGGGGATAGAATAGATGATAAATTTATATAATCCTGTCAGGTTTTCCCTAGACTGCATAGTAATCTAAACTCATCCCTTTGTCTCTGAATTAAGTAATACCTAAAGTGATGCAGAAAAAACAAACCCAATTGAAGGAATCAGGAAATAAAAGAATCACTCTTTGGAGATGATTTGATGGTACACTTAGAGAATCCTAGAGAATCAACTAAACTAGTTGAAATAATTAACAACTTCAGCAAAGTTGGAAGATATTAAATAAACCCACATAAATCATTGACATTTCTATAATTACCAACAAAGTCAAGCAGTAAGAGATAGAAAGAGAAATTCCATTTAAAATAACTGTAGACAATATAAAATACTGAGTCTAACTGCCAAGACAAGGAACTATATGAGCACAATTACAAAAGACATTTCATACAAATAAAGTGAGATCTAAACAGTTGGAAAAGTATTAATGGCTCATGGGTAGGCTGAGCCAATATAATAAAAATGACAGTTCAACCTAAATTAATTTACCTATTCAGTGCCATACCAATCAAAACTCCCCCAAAATAAATTTATAGAGCTAGAAAAAATAAAATTCATTTGGAAGAATGAAAGGTCAAAAATATCAAGGGAATCAATGAAAAAAAATATGAAGGAAGGTGATCTAGTCATAACAGATCTTAAACTGTATTATAAAGTGGTAATTATCAAAACAATCTGTACTGGCTAAGAAATAGAGTAGTGGATCAGTGGAATAAATTAAGTACTCAATACATGGAGTAAATGACCATATTAATCTAGTGTTTGACAAACCCAAAGATCCAAGCTTTTGGGACAAGAACTCACCATCTGACAAAAATTGCTGAGAAAACTGGAAAGAAATTTGGCAGAAACTAGGTATATACTAATATCTCATACTGTATACCAAGGTAAAGTCAAAATGAGTATATGATTTTAAAAAGGTAGTATCATAAGCAAATTAGGGGAGTATGGAATATTTTACCTGTTAAATTCATGGATAAGGAAAAATTGTGACCAAACAAGAGATAGGGAACATGAAACATGAAATGGATTATTTTTGTTACCTGTACATTAAATTTAAAAGGGTTTGCACAAACAAAACCAATTCAGCCAAGATTAGAAGGAAAGAAGAAAGCTGGGAATTTTTTTTGCAAGTTTCTCTGTTAAAGGCCTAATTTCTCAAATATATAGAGAACTGAGCCAAATTCATAAGAATATGAGCCATTCCCTAATCAATAAATGGTCAAAGGATGTGAATAAGCAATTTTCAGAAGAAGAAATCAAAGCTATCTATAGTCATATAAAAAAAAAACATCCTAAATCACTATTGATTAGAGAAATGCAAATTAAAACAACTCTGAGGTACCACCCCACACCTATCAGATTGACTAATATGATAGAAAAAGCATATGATAACTTTTGGAGGGAATTTGAAAAATTGGAACACTAATGCACTGTTGTGAACTGAGTCAACTGTTCTGGAGAACAATTTATAACTGCACCAAAATGGCTATAAAACTGTGTATACTCTTTGATCCAGAAATACCACTATTAGGTCTGTATCCCAAAGAGATCAAAGAAAAATGAAAAGCATGTATGTATATATGTATACATATATACATAGATATAATATGTGTATATATGTATATGTGTGTGTATATACACACACACATACACACACAAATATTTATAGCCACTCTTTTTTGTGGTGGTAAAGATTTGGAAATTGAGGGGATGCCCATCAATTGGGGAATGGTTGAACACGTTGTGGTATTGTGATTTTAATGGAATATTATTGTGCTATAAGAAATGATGACCAGGATGCTTTCAGAAAAACCTGTGAAGATTTACATGAACTGATGCAAAGTGAAATGATTGGAACCAGGAGAACATTGTACATAGTAACAGCAATATTGTATTTTGATCAACTGTGAACAACTTTGCTATTCTTAGCAATACAATGATCCAAGACAATTCCAAAGGACTTATAAAGAAAATACTATCTACTTCCAGAAAAAGAACTGATGGAATTTGAATGCTGATCAAAAGTTACCTTTCAAAACTTTCTTACTTTTTCTTGTTTTGTTTTTGTTTTCTTTGTCTATTTTCTTTTGCAACATGGCTAATATGGAAATACGTTTTGCCTAACTGCATGTGTATAATCTATATTAAATTTCACATCTTCTCAAAGAGTCGGGGGCGGGGAGGGAGAGGAAAAGAATTTAGAAATTGTTTTTTACATGGAATTAAGAAAAAAATAAAAAAAAAGAAAGAACAAATCTTTGCATGAATCATAGATTGATAGATAGGAAGGATCTCAGAGGCCATTTAGTCTAACCTTATTATTTGACATGAAGAAATTGGGACCCAAGGAAGTTAAGTGACTTGGCTATGGTCATACAGGTAATAAGGACCAGATGTAGTATTTGAACTCATGATTTCTAACTCCAAAGACAAAGTTCTTCCCACTATAATTAATGCAGCCTTGACCTCTTTATAGCCTTTCCTCTTTAGCTAAATGAAGCATCTGTAAAGGTGGACAGGACAGTATTTGAACCAGAGAGACTGCGGGTAGCAGGTTTGTGAGGTATGTTCAAAAACTCAGATTGCTACTAGCAAAAAGTTGTGAGACGTGGGAATTGCAGGATCACATTGGAAAGGACCTTCAGATATCAGAAACTCTTGTCATTCTTAGAGAAGAACAACCACATTGTAATAGAATCTAAGAATAGCTTCTTCAAGCTTTCTTTAATGATGAGTCCATAGAAATATCATCTCCTTTTGCATTTCATATCAGCCCCCCTAAAAGTAGTATTTCCTTTGTGTAGTAATGTAACTGAAGAAGCAACTAAGTGACCAATTTCATAGGTTGCATCAAAAACCCTTGAAGAATGAAAAATGCTTATTGGACCTGTTGCTGGGTATGATTCTTCCTCATACTCTAAGTCATTCTGACATTACTGTTCAAAGGCCACTGCCTCATCTCTGGGTGTTGTCCCTGGTCTTTCCAGGCTATAGGTGCTTGTTCCTTCTACCCAATCTCCTCCTCCCTTAGTTCCCTCCAAAAAGATATTCAGGGAATGTTAGAGATTAATCTAGTCATTTCATTTTGCAGATAAGGAAACTGAGGTCCAAAGAAATTAAGTTGATGCTTAGATACTTTTCTGTTAATACAAAAATAAAGAGCAATGACCTCTGCTCCTAACCTTTGACTTGCAAATCCTCCAATCCCAGCCCAGCCTGCCAAAGTACTTGTGAGTCTCAGTCTGAATACATCATCCTTCACAGTGAGTAGCCCAGACTGACCATGACCTTAAGACATTTTTTTTTTGGTCCTGCTTTGTAAAGCTGCTTTTTCCCCCTAGCTCAGTTCAGCCTCCAAACACTCTATATCCAAGAAGCAAGAGTTATGTTATGGGGGTGACATTTTATGGGGTCAGCTTCCCTCTGCATTTATCTGTGAATTTTCTGGAACAATCACCTGGAGTGCTCTTTGAATCTTTCCCAGTCATTCCAGACTGGCTGATTGGGCTCTGAGGGATGCAGTCTTCTCTGAATCTTTCAAGCCCCAGCTGATCTTTCTCAGGAAAGGTAAAACTTTTTACAGATCATATTAAGAAACTGTGTTCAGGGAGAGGGATAGGGTGGGTGAAGTAGAAGGTGGAATCTCCATGAGTGAGTTCCAGGGAAGAAGGAATAGAGCTTTCAGTAATTTCCTACATTGGTTCCCTCAATAGCCTCAACTCCTACCCTTTAATTCTTTTTTTCCCCCTAATTTATTTGCCAGTGGACCTCTGGGAACCTAGACCAAAAAGGTGAATACATGTATTTTAGGCAAGGATTATATAAAGGGACTTAAATGTTGCTCAGTAATCCTTTTAGGGCTGTGACATGTTAGTTCTGTCTGTATGTGTTGTCTCTACTGATAGCGTTTTTTGGTTTGACCTTCTTGCTCCCTCTACTTGCTAAATGTCTGAGTGGTGTAGCTGCCATTTTGTAATGTGGACATGTGGATCTCTAAGACAGTGCAGAAGGTCTTAATCTTTCCCAGGCTACAACCACCAGCCAAATTGGATGGGGTCGGAGAAGCCTAAGTCTCCTGCTTCAAGATCAATGAGATGAAGTGTGTAAGAGTTCTTTGCAAAGATAAGGGTTATATAAATATTTGATATTATTATTTCTTGACCAGGCCTCTGTCTAAGCCATTCCAATACATTAAGTACTTATTAGTCTCAAGAACAGTTGTGTCCAACTCTTCAAAGCCCCATTTGGGGTTTTCTTGGCAAAGATACTAGAGTGGTTTGCCATTTTCTTCTCCAGCCCATTTTACAGATGAGGAAACTGAGGCAAACAGAATTAAGTGACTTGCCCAAGGTCACAGAGCTAGTAAGTATATGAGTCTGGATTTGAACTCAAGTCTTCCTGATTCCAGGCCCAGTGCTCTATCACCTATGTCAGCTAGCTGCCCTGACTTATCTTAGTAGAAGACTAAGCTGGGGCTGGGTGGATATTGGGAGCATGTAATTTAAGTCAATTTAAAATGCAAAAATATTTATTGAGCACCTTTCAGAGAAGGCAGTTGACATAGTCACCCTCCATTTCCACATGGAAGGAAATCCAGTCACTAGAATAAGGGGTGTTTACTCCATCTGTATTAACACATCTGCCAAGTCTGAAGGGGCCCAACTCCACAGGATGGGTCATTTTATGACTTTAGGTGACCGAGGAGCAGCCTCAATCACCACTAATAAGAGTCAACAGCTTGGTAACTTCAGCCTTAACCACCTGGGCTAATCAAATCTTGGGGGCAGCTTCTTGACCTTTAGGAAAAGAACTAGCATATTTGACCTGGGGATGAAGAGTGGGTGTGGGGCTGGCCTGTCTCAACATAATTCTGTTGGGTGGGGGAGGCGGGAAATCTCCTACATAACACTTAGGCAAGGATCTTCCCTATGGGGGATTAGAAGGGTTTCCTCTAGGAAAGGTACTTAATGTACAAACAGCTACATATTTTCTCTATCACAAAAGAAATAAATGCTTAAAACACAAAATACTCATAATAAGATGCACTAGTAAATACTAAAAACTGAGACAATGAGCTTCATGATCATCTCTGACCTCAGCTGTTTGCACAGCCCACAGCTCTAAATTTCCTAGCCAGCCTCAATGACTTGGGTTTTCTTAGACCATATCAGCTGCAGCCTTGTTCTGGCAGCAATGCTCCTTCTCCCCTGAGAATGAATGTAATTGCCAGAAGCACCTTCTGCAGGGAAACTCACACCAACCCAGGAACTCCCTAGCAGGTGGCTGCCCAGCTAGAAACATCCATCTCTTTGGCCACTTACGCTCAGAGAAAGAAACAAAACAGAAGAGACAGCCAAGCCTGGATTTGAAGCCCAATCTCAGATTTACCTAAACAAGCACTTGTTCTTGATGCTCTTTGCTACTTTCGGGGGGAGGGGTGGGAAAGGAGAGAAATCCCCTCCTGCTCTGACTGTACCAGAAAGCTATTTTGTTATTCCATCATTTTAGTTGTGTCCAACTCTTTGTGACCCTATTTAAGATTTTATTGGTAAATATACTGGAGTGGTTTTCCATTTCCTTCTCCAGCTCATTTTATAGATGAGGAAATGGAGATAAACAGGGTTAAGTGATTTGTCCAGGGTCATATAGCTAGTAAGTATCTGAGGCAGATTTGAACTCAGATCTTTCTGACTCCAGGCTAGACATTATCTACTGTGCCACCTAGATGCCCAAGAGAGCTCTAGAAGAGTCCCAAAGTGATATACTCAAAAAAGAAGAAAGAGAGGTTGGGTCTTTTCCCCTTCCTTTTATATCCCATGGTGTGGGCTGCTTGCTCTTCTTGGTCCAGTTGCCAGTCATTGCTGACATAACCACTTCCCAAATCCCATCCCTTTTTGGGGACAAAGGGACCAATCAAGAGCCATTGGTCACTGGTGTCCTTTAACAAGAAGCCAGAACACCTGTCTAGCTCAATGGGAAGTCCTCTGGTACAACCTCCCAAAACACTTGTAGAAAATATAAAATTAAAAACTTCTCTGTTTGGCATTGAAAGCCCTTCACAATCTGACTCCAACCTCTCTCCAAGATAATTACAATCTATTCTTCCTAGCAAGTTCTAAGAGCTAGTAAAGCAAGTCTCCCTGCTGGTCCTGGTGGGGTGTAGGGGGTGTTAAGGGAAGAGTAGTACCTTGGACATGAGGGCTGCTGAGCCCTATTCAGGGCTGCTTTCCACCTTTGGTGTCCACCTGTCCCACCTAACTCTCACCTGTAGCTCCAAGAAGCTGTAGCATGCATAGCAGCCACTCCCTGGTAAACCATTTCAGCAAATTGGCTACACTGGTTGAGGCTAACGGAAGAGTCTCAAACCCATCAGTGAGTTAGGGGAATGTCTACTCCAAGCATGTGAAGACCTCCCCTGGTGGGATGGGTTGATGAGAACAAGTTGTTCCAATCGCCATGAAAGTAGCTGGAAGGCTTAGAGCTTGCTTAGACATTGAAGATGCCCAGGTCAGCCACTGCATTTTGAGCCATCACCAGTCATCTCTATTCTGTCCTGGTACTGGACTGTGATGACTCTGGAAGAGAGAGTAAGGCTGATGACTTTGTGCAACTCTGCCTCACTTAAATCCAGTTTATTAATTGGATCTTTAGTAGCATTAGATTAATTGCATCAATTAAAAAACATCACCCATACCATTTTACCTATCTTAAAGTTGTGTGGCAACAGGCAAGTGATGAAGTAGCGGGTGTGGAGACACTGGGAGCCATAGTCACAGCCCTGCTCACAGGTGGCCCTGTCCAAAGGGTTGTCTTCTCACTGGAAGCAGCCCCCTGGGTGTCTGAGAAGCCTTTTAAGGATCACACTGTGAGGAAAGGGCTAGAAAAGGTGCCCTAAAGATTGTCTGCTTACTCAACCTTGGCTTGTTACCATGGCATTTGAGGAACCACCCTGGTTGAAACACAAAAAATTATAGAAAAATGTCTGCAAAGATGATTCCACTCACCATCAGTACACGTAATGTGTTCATATTTATAGAAAACACAAAATCTAGTAGACCTGAAAGATGAACAACTCTTGTTATGAGAGAGTATTGTATCCAAATATCAACCCTAAGTGAAACAAGGCTGACAATTGAAGACTAGCTTACTGAAGCTGGAGCTGGATATACATTTTGCTGGAGTGTCCATAGATAAGGGGACCATTGTGAAGCTGGTGTAGGTTTTGCAATCAAAACTAATCTAGTCAACAAGCTTATATGCCTACCAAAAGGAATAAACAACAGTCTCATGACAATGAAATTGCCACTTGTAGGAAATGCCATGCTACTATCATCAATGCCTGTGCTCCCACTATGATGAACCCTGATGAAGTCAAAGAAAAATGTTAGGAAGACCTGGAGACCCTTATCAATGTGCCAAAAGAGATAAGCTTATAATTCTGGGTGACTTTAATGTTGGAGTTGACTCAGACTATCATAAATGGCAGGGAGTCCTTTGGAGGAATGGAGTTGGAAATAGCAACAGCAATGGTCACTTACTATTGAAGACTTGTGCATCTCATGACCTTCTCATCATCAGTGCTGCCTTCTGTTTACCTAACCACAATAAACTTCATGGATGCACCCTCACAACAAACATTGGCATATAATAGACTATATAATTGTAAGAAGAAGAGATAGACAGAATGTGAGAATGATGAAAATGATGTGTGGCACAGAGTGCTGGACTGATCATAGACATCCTCTCCAAGCTAAATATTCACAGTCAAAAAAAGTGATGGTCCCAAGGCAAAACAACTACCAGAAGACTTAATGTCATTAATTTAGAGTGGGAATAATTCATTGCTAACTTGGAGGGAAAGTTGAGCCAACACATGGTTGGCAATAGTGGAACAGAAAAGGAGTGAGCAGCCTTCAGAGACTTGGTGTGTAGCATTGCATTTACTCATCTGGGTCAGAACACTCACAAATATCAAAACTGGTTTGATGAAAATGATGGGGAAAATTCAGAAGCTGCTAAATGTAAAATGAGAACTTCATGGGGTTTACCAGCAGGACAGTTCATCCAGCTCTAAAAAGGCAGCATTTAATTTCATCAAAAGTAAAATCCAAGTGAATGTTAGAGGGATGCAGGATTATTGGCTCAGTAAGAAGGCAGAAGAAATCTGTATACAACACTTACTAATATGACCAAGGCCTTTGATATTGTCAATAGTGAGGGCTTATGGGGAAATTATGTCAAAATGTGGTTGCCCAGAGTTCTTCTGTACTGTATGTCAATTTCATGACAGTATGCTTGCCTGGTTTCTGGATAATGGATAATGATCCCATGCTTTCCCAATCACCAATGGAGTGAAACAAGGTTGTGTACTTGCTCTCATGCTTTTTAGCATGAAGTTTTCAGTCATGTTGTCAAATGCCTTCAATGAGGATGAACATGGCATCAAGGTCAGCTACCACACTGACAGCAAATTATTCAATTTGTAAAGACTAAAGCCAAGACCAAAGGGGAGGAAGTGTTGGTGCATTGTTTCTTGTTTACAGAAAATTGTGAACTCAATGAAACCTCTGAAGCTGAGATGCAGCAAAGTATGGATTGATTTTCGATTTCTTGTAATAATTTTGGCCTAACAACACCAAGAAAAACAGGTGTTCCACCAACCAGCACCACACCATTGGTTACAGCAAATGGAGAAGTTTTGAATACTGTGGATAGGTTCACTTACCTTGGCAGTATATTTCCAGGGATGTACACATTGGTAATGAAATTGATGCAGGCATTGTCAGAGCTAGGTTAGTATTTGGGAGGCTCTGAAGGAAAGTATGGGAGAGAAGAGGCATTAGATCACCTATGAAGCTGAAGGTCTACAGAGCCATCGTGCTGACCTCATTATTGTCTGCCTATGAAACCTGGACAGTCTACCAGGGCAATGCCAGGAAGACTGAGTCACTTTTATTTGAAGTGTCTTGGGAAGATAGTGAAGATCACCTGCCAGGGTAAGGTACCAGACACTGAAGTCCTTTCTTGAACTAAACTGCCAAGCATTCAAACTCTACTACAGAGAGCACAACTCTGATGGGCTGGCCACATTATTCAAATGCAAAATGTACTGTTTTATGTAGAACTCACATAGGGCAAGCATTCACATAACGGTCAGAAGAAGTGATACCAGGACACTCTCAAGGTTTCCCTTAAGAACTTTGAGTTTATGCTTTTGGGGCGGCTAGGTGGTGCAGTGAATAGAACACCAGCCCTGTTATCAGGAGGATCCAAATTCAAATTTGGCCTCAGACACTTAACAGAAAACTAGCTGTGTGACCTTGGGCAAGTCACTTAACCGTAATTGCCCTGTCTTCCCCACTCCAAAAAGCAAAAAAAAAAAAAAAAAAAGAACTTTGGAATTGATTATGTGACATGGGAGATGCTGGCACAGGACTGCTCAGCATGGTGTGCCCACATCAGAGAAGGGGCTGTGCTCTCTGGGCAAAGCAGAATTGAAACAGCTCTAAGAAAATGCAGGAGGCACAAATTTAGAGAATTCACTTCAAATGTCCACAGGGACTGTTTGTGCCCAAACTGTGGCAGAGCATTCTGAGGTCTGATCAGCCACAGTTGGACACACTGAAACTTGACTCTAACATAATGATGTCATTTTGGTCCTCTTTAAGAATGAAGGACTCTGCACAACCTTGGATTCATTGCTTAGGCTGTTTCCCACTTATTCCATGCTCTTCCTTGCTCTTAACTCTTTTTTAATTTTTATTTTTAAGGCAATCAGTGTTAAGTGACTTGCTCAGGGTTAAGTGACACAGCTACTGAGTGTCTGAGGCCAAATTTGAACTCAGGTCCTCCTAACTCTGAGGCATGTGTTCTATCCATGGTGCCCCCTGGCTGCTCCTTTTCACCCTTAACTCTTGAAAACTTTAGCTCCCTTTAGTGCTTAGCTTAAGTGCTACCTCCTATAGGAAGCCTTTCTTGATTTCCCCAGTTATTAGTACTCTCCTCATCACCCCCAGCCTAGATGCTTTATACTTATTTTATATTTATGGAAGCATCTTGAAGGTGGGAACTGCTTCTTTTTTTTTGGTCATTGTATCCTCAGCATCTGGCATACAGTTGGCATTGAATAAAAGCTTGTTGAATCAAAGACATCAAAATGACATATTCCCTGGTGGGGAACGTCTTAGAGAGGGGACAGTGACATTGTGAGGTCACAGTGACAATGACACAAGCCTGAAATATGACCTGATGTGGTCCAGCAGGAGAGTTCTGGGAGAAAGGCTAAGTTTAGGAAGTACTTAGTTGGCCATCAGGGCCTCAGGTCAGAAGGTAGGAGGAGCTGGAATGTACAAGGAGCTGTAGAGGCCTAAGTAGTTGTCTCATGAACATGTTAGATAGCACCAAACAATAGAAAACTGACTGAATGAGTGACACCAAGGATCAGTGCAGGAAATTAGGAGCTAAAAACTGATGGCTAAGACAAGGGAGAGGAAGTAGGGAAGAGAAAGGGAGAATAAAGGGGAAAGAAAAAGGAAAGGAAGAAAAGGGGAAGACAGAGAGAAGAGAGAGAGAAAAAGATTTGAAGAGAGAAAAGAAAAGAGAAAATTACTTTCAGTTTTAGAATATGAGTATTTGGACAATATTTTCTATTGACATCTCTCTTTTTTAATTTAATGTGATTTTTGAAAGACTTCCTTTTTTCTCAACATTTTAGGAAATGATCATTGGGGAAGGTTACTTAGGAATTTGGAATATTATGGAATATATATGGTCAATACTTTTTGCTATCTCTACCGCCCCCCCCCCAAAAAAAAAAAAAAACCCTTCAAACCTCAAAGCATTGCACATGTGAAAGCTAAATCTTTAGTACTTCCTGTTGAAATAAATAGAAAATAAGATCCAGGAAGCTCTTGTGATTTGTAGAGTCTCAATTCACTCTTTTGAATATTCACAGTGGGCAGATGGATCCCTTCCCACCCTGACAACCCTAAGGGTAATCAACCATTACTTTGTCCCCCAGCTCCTCACTCAGGCCTGGAGAATTCTGTCCACATGTTCAACTTATTGGTATATAGCTCTATTGACACTCTACCCCACCATCAACTCCTTGGAAGGTGAAATTAAGGATAGTAAAATGACTTATAGAGATGTGTTGGTAAATATTTAATAACCAGCTCTCCAAAAATAATGTACACCAGAAATACTTATATTTAATCTACAATATTAACATTTTTACCATTGCATTTGTAAGCCTAGACAATTAACAAGACAAAACAATTCATAAAGTCTTAGTCTGTAACATATTATTCCCAAGGTATAAATACTCACATTGAAAATTTAATAATCTATTCTCCCAAGGTGATAAAAGCTGGCTCTAGCATACCTTAAGGTAGATAGTCTTCCAGATCTACTCTAGGATTCTGGGAAGCAGCCTTCTTAGTGGCTGGCATGTCTGATCTCTGCTTCCTTCCTTACATAATTCTCCAGAATCTGTCTCTTGTGCATGGGGAAGGTGTTTGCACTGCTATTTTCTTGGATGGAAATAGCAAATCCATAGAAAGTCATTGATGAATCTTGGAATATAGACTCTTTTTTCTCTAATATTCTAGGAATATAGACTGCATTGTTTCTCTTTTTGATGTCTTGAGAGTGTTTCCATTGAGATTTGTGCTATGATGTCCTTGGACTCTAAGGTTTAGCATTCTGGCAGCTAGGTTGCAAAAAGTTGACTTAAGAAGTAATTTAAAGATCTATTTAATCCAATCACTTCATTTTTATACAAGGAAGCTAAAGTTCAGAGAATGCATAGAACTTGCCCAAAGTCATATGAGTGGCAAAAGTGCAATAGGAGAGCTTTTCCTCCAGTTTTTCTGGTGCTAGATTCAATGCTCTTCCATTGTACCCCATTGCCTCTCTAGGTCACCTCTGATCCAATAAGGTCATGCATTTGTGTTTGTTTTCTTGGGCATGAACTGTCTCAAAGGTGTCTGTTGCTCATGTCTGAACCATGGAATGCACAATAAAATAATGTTTTTAGGAGTTATTTCATTGTGAATTTACTCCTGACAGTTTTTATTTAATCAGAACAATATTTTCCAGGTTGCCAGGCAACGTGGTGATGGAGGCGAAGTCTTTGGTGCCAGCCATTGAAGTGAAAAAAGCTGTATCTCCATGCCTCCAGAATAGCCTTTTCTATTTTTTCTTTTAGATTTGTGTTGGTTTTGTGCCTGGCATTGAAGTAAAAGGACCAAATAGACTGAGAGAAGAAAAGTAGAGAAGATAATTTAAGGGGAAATGAGGATATTTATGCCTGATTCTTTTTCCCTGCATAAAGAGATAGTGAAAACATTAAAGCTGTGAATGACACCCAATTAGATGAGGTAACTCGAGCTTTGGCAAACCAGATGAAAGCTCCGCATGAGTCTGACAAATTAGACGAGTGGACATGTATGAGGACAGTGAAGTTTAGTAGCAACAGGCAATGGATCCAGGGTCATTCTTTAAGAGAGAAGCAATTTGCACAAAACCAAAGAAGGGAGTGCTATCAGCTTCACACTAGAGGGGCAGAAAATGATTGTGGATGGCATGGTGGACCACAAGTTAAATCTAATTACAAAATATGGAATTGAAGTCTAAAAAAATTAAACCTGAAAGCTGCCTGTGCTATTGGGAATATGATAATCAGGACAGTGTTGTTTTGGCCTTCATTAGAAAGAGACTTCTGCCAGGAATACTGTAGAAGGGATCCCAGAATGGGGTGGGAGGTTAAACTGGATGACCTCTGAAGTCCCTTTCAGCACTTAGGTTCTAGGATTCCAGAATATTGTACCCCACAACAGAAAAAAAATTGCTAATGATGAACTTAGAGAAGTCACCAAAAAAAAAAAAATGAACAAAATAATCAGGGAATGGGGCATATGAGGCAAGGCTAAAGGAAATGATTTGTCTCCATAGGGTGGGTGATTGAGAACGGTTCTCATTTAGACTCTTTTAAAAATCATTTACCTCCTTAAATATTTTTATACTTTGAATCCCTTCAAAGGTGAAGATCACAACTGATCTATGGCTTCTCATCCTCTGTGATTCTTTTCTGTGTCCTTCCATAAATGCTCTATCAATCAATCAATCAATCAATCAACCAACCAACTAGCATTTATTAAGTACTTACTATGTGCTAAGAGCTAGGCATACAAACACAAATAATGAAGCAAACCATATTCTCAAGGAGCCTAAATTCAATGAAGATGATGAGTACATATAAGCATATGTAAATATACGTTGGAGACCACTCCCTAGGTATTTTTAAGAATTTTGTGGATATTAGTGTAGCATTCAGAATACTATTTCCCCTTATTTTCATTATATGAACTGGCTCACCTCCATTTCTATTCATAGATATCTCTAATGATATAATTGGCCTGACTCAATGGATAGTCCATAAAACTACATGTCACAATCTGGGCAATAAGTATTCTTCATCCATTTAGTTTTTCCTGTGTGGATTGCTAGATACTTTCTTAAGTGGCCTTAGACCCCAATGAGGAGGCCTTATAATATTCTAGGGACTTCCTGCAAACAGTAAAATGCCATGCAATCAATTAATTGATAAACATTTATAAAGCACATACCATGTACCATGTACCATGTACCATGCATTATGCTAAGTTCTGGGACACAAAGTAGCATCTGGAGCACTCATCTTAAGGGGATTCCTCTTCTATTAAGACTTTTGAGTACAGGTTGTACTCAATTGTGGGAGTGAATACCTTTGGTCTGTTTGTTTTGTGCCTTGCTTGACACTGGTAATCAGAGGATTGCTAAACAGCCACATTTATGGATACATATGTTAAGATGTCTTTTATGGCTTATAGAAAGACAGTTTATTGATTATAAAAGAAAGCATTAACTTAGTGGGAGAAAAATGCAGCCTTAGAGGTGCATCTCTAATAAACAATAAACATGGTGGGATTTTGAATGTTTTACAGATTTTATTCACTTACATGACTGTGAAGTTATGGTCTATTATACAGAATTCTCTTTAGAGGCCTCTCTGCTCTATTCTCATATTGACTTGAAGAATTCTCAGAATGAATGCTCAGAACATTGTTCCTAAACATTTCAGAGAGCTGTGAAAGCAGGCATACGAATCAATAGTTATTGATGTCTTCTTGGTTGCCTTTCTTTATGGTGTATATAAAAACACACATATACGCAAAGAATCCCTTTTGGCAAACTCATGGGAAGGCACAGGCTATAGTTGAATGAGACAAACAGGCATGGATGGGTCACAATCTGCACCTTTAGAGTCAACATCCATTCACATCAGTGAGATCACAGCTACATCTGAGTTGAGCATTTGAATAAAAAATAATTTGAATAAAAAAATCCATAATCTTTTCCATTATTTTGGAACTTTATTTTTTAAGATATTTTGAAAATGACTTCCTGAGTGCCTTTACAATTGTGAAGCTAACAGCATGGATTTTGTCTATGGGCATTTGGCCAGTCCAGCCAGAATTACTGACTTTCTCATCTTAAGTACCTTTGCCACTTCCTCTCACAGTACTTCAGCAGAATCTCCTTGTGGAAAATGATCACCCTGGAAATGCCAGCAGATCTGTTCCACTTCACACCTATTTGCTATCTTCTTTCCAGTTTCCTCTATAAATGCTCTTTGGACAATATAGACTAGTTGAGTCTCATGCCAAGATTTCTGCAAGTCCTCTGCTGCTTTGTGAAGAGATACTGAACAGAATCATCTGTCATTCTCTTTTGTATCGTTTGTCAAATGAGCTAAGATGATGTTGCCCTACCACTTTCTGCACTTAGAAAAGAAAAGGGGCAGCTAGGTGGCGCAGTGAGTAGAGCATTGGCCTTGGAGTCAGAAGGACCTGAGTTCGGATCCAACCTCAGACACTTAATGCACACACAAACAAAAACCTAGCCGTGTGACCTTGGGCAAGTTACTTAATCCCAATTGCCCTCAAAAAAACAAACAAACAAACAAACAAAGAAAAGAAAATAAGTAATTTTTGACTGTGTGGTTTCTGGACTTTTTGAGGTATATTTGAGAGATTGTGAAAGAAATAGATCCTAGGGAAAGTTTCTTCACCTGTGCATTGAGTCCTGAGAAACCGTGTATGGAACTTTGGGTCTTTAATGACCTCCTGTACCGCAATACCAGTTTTGGAGAATAATGATGAGTGGACATTAATCAAATTTGGTCTCTGATAGGGAACCAGTATTTCCTGGGCCCCTTGTGCTCTTTCTGTGGGAAAAGAGATCACAGGTAGGGGTTGCACAAATAGATTCTAACTTTGGAGTGAGAATGAACTTAGGGTATGTCTGAAATCTATTCTCAAATTTCAGTTTAGTCATTCTAAACCCTCTTTACACTAAGGTCCTGGAGAATACTATATATCCCTACTGACCGATTCTTACAGATAGCTCTCTCTTGGGAGCTTTCTGATCTGGCTTTTGTCCTTTCCATATGGCAGATCGGCAGTGTCCCAAATAATGGAAGTGCTGCTAAATATGGACAACCAGAGGATGGAATGAGCAACTAATGACAATAATTATTAAGCACTCCTTACAATGGGCAGTACTTAAATATTTCCACTCTAAAGAGGGAGACTAGATATACAAACACAAATTAGTTAAATAAAAGAGGTGTAGATGGTAGATATATCTATAACTTGGCCTTGTGCATACCCAAATCACCTAAGACAGAAGCACCCATGTGAGAGACAACAGAGACCTTGGGAAAAGATATCCAGTGATTCTCTACTATATGGGTGGGAGTAATCCCTTTCCATTGGCTACATAACTGAACAAGCTGGGTCTTTAACATTACCAGTTTGGGACAGTATCATTCTCTTTCCAATGACATCAGGGAATAGAAGGCTTTGTACACCTGAAGCATGGGGCCTGACACTGAGCTGGGTGTGGTCAAAATCCACCTACCCTTACCAACCTTTTAGGCACTATGGTCCTTATAATTGAACTTGTGGTTTTGGTATGTTTTGTTTGTCCTTTTTGGTTTTAGGTACAGGTAATGGAGTTCCCAAACCTAAACCTTGAGCTATGATTGCCTTGGAGGCAGGATTTCAGAATGGATGGTACTGCTGGGCTGGCTCAGCCTTGAGAAACCCCAAGAAGCCTAGGTGTCACCACACAAACTTGGGAGGGGTGAGTGGGTGGTTTGAACTTTGAACATGATGGGACTGTGCTATATAGGAACTGAGTTCAACTGTGAACTTAATCCCCTTCTCTTCCCCAGAGACAGGTGGAGTAAGGAAGGATTATGCACCCCAAGTACTAGAGGGGGATATCTGTATGTTTGCTCTTGATGTATCATTGAAGTAAATATTTCTTTGTAAAAATTAATCTGTTGAGTGATTAAATGGAATTGGGGTGCAGGGTACCCCTAAAATTTGGGGAATACAATTGGTAGGGGACTTGAGTCAATGGTAGAGAAGTCAGATATCCCCAGCCTTCCTGTAAGTGTACTGAAATACCCTAGGATAGGGGTGAAATCCAATAATACCTGATCTTCAGGCAGTAGGGACAGGGGTGCTTGCAAATAGATACACAGAAAAGTATAGACATATAAACATTTAAATAATTAAATGCAAATGCATATGCAGCATATTTGTGAATCTATACAAATATGCATACATATATGAAACATACATATAGTTCTTGTTTATATAGCACTGATTTTCTTACAACAGCTCTGTGTGACATATATGTAGGTTGTGCCAATGTCTTTGCTTCTACACTTATTGAGTGGCCTAAGCAATATAACCTCTCTGAACCTCAGTTTCCTTGTCTGTGAAGTGGCGTAATAATAGTGTGATACTCTAAGAATAAATATAATCTACCTCACAGGGTTGTTGTGTTTCTCCTTTCCAATGAGGTTTTATTTTTATATATACATACTTTATTTTACATTATTTTGTATATACACACATTACTTTATATATATATACATACACACATATGTACATATACAAATGTATATATATATAAATGCTATTTCAATATTAGCTCTATCTATTTAACAGTTATAAAAACAAAACAAAGCAAAACAAAAACCAAAAAACCCTGAGTCTCAAAAGTTTAAATATCTTACTGAGGGGCTCACGGCTATGAAGTGTCAGAGTCAAGAATCGAACCCTGGCCTTCCTGATGGTTCTTTCCACCTGCCTCTTAATGTACATATAATTATTAGTCAGAAAATTCAGTAAGTCGCAATCGAGTGATGAAAGATGGAGTTTACAAGGGCTATCTTTACATAATACTATCTTGAGTTAATGTTAAAACTTTTCTTCTAAGAGCTTACAGCATTTTTAGTATATTATCTCATTGCCTCTGAGAATACATCTGTGAGTACCCAATTTAGAGATGAAGAAACTAAGGCCCACAGTTGAGGCTTAGGAATTTCAGTTGTTCCATGAGAAACCCTGTGCTTGAACTCTGCCTCATAACACACTATTTCCTGCTATCCTCTTCTTATTCTCCTTACAGCCTCTCCATAGAACACTGCCTTCTTAATGACTAGAGTTATTTTCTGAGGCAGAAGCCTGTGAAGTCAAAGAGGATCCTTTTTGGAAGGATGCCCAAGAGATGAGGGAGGGAATTGAGAACTGTGTGGCTTAAGCTTATAGTACTGTCCTTTGGCTGAAAGCAGAAATGGTGCATTCTAAAAAGACCTTTGATATTTATCTGGAACCATTCCAAGGATTTTCCCATGAGGGAAATAGGGAAAACTTCTTCTTGTACTGAAAGTTTAAGAAGTAGGTTGGTATTTGTTCAAGTGAAATTGTAGGACCCAGAGCTGCATTCAAAGGACCTTAGAAACCATCTGATCTATGGTCCTCATTTTATAGCTGAGGAAACTAAGGTGTAGAAAGGAGAAATTACTTGCCAAGGTCCCGTAAGTAGTCACAGTCAGCAACAGGATTTGGACACAGGTCCTTTGTCTCCAAATTCAGTAAACTATGCTGCTCAACAAGTATTGAGTTCCTTCTGTATGCACCGTACTGTGTTTATTTTGGGAGACCCAAACAAGGAAGAAAAAATGGTCTCTTCCCTCATGGAACACATAATTCAGTTGAGGGCAGGCAAAGTCACATAATTCGGAGTCATATCTCGTGCTGTCCAGAAGGACTGAGACTTTGTAGTTTCTTCTACCCTGTCTTACAGCAAATAGATATATTGTTCTGAGCAGGGAAACAGAGAGATAGACAAGTGTCTTCCCTCTGTTGATCATTTCCAATTTATCTAGCTCATAGTTTGTTTGTATATAATTAATTGCATGTCTTTTACCTTTTTTTTTCATCCTCAATGTTTAGTACAATGCCTGACACATAATATGTAATTATTAAATGTTTTTTGATACTGAGCGAGGGAGCCAATGGACATATTTATTTTGCCAACTCACCAATCACCTCTATAGGGGAGAAACAAATGGGATTTTTCTCTAATGATAAACCAAATGTCAAGCATCCCAAAGACAATTTAGTTGAATGGAGTAAGAATAACTCTTGATTTCAAGAAGATATGAGTTTGAATTCTCATTCTGCAAATTACTGCTTGTGTGACCTTGACCTTCTCTCTGAGCTACAGTTCCATTATCTGTAAATGAGAGGATTGGACTAGATTGAAAAATTAGTTATGAGTCAGCATGCATCTTTTATCTGCCCCAGGCACTGTACAGAGAGTTGAGAATAGCAAAAAGGGGCAAAATTACAAAAACAGTTCCTGCCCTCAAGGAGCTTATATTCTAATGGAGAAACAACATAAAAATAAATAGGCACACATAAGATAAAGAATGGAAGGAAGGTAAGAGAATGAAAGCCTCAAGCTGCTAGAGAGGGACCAGGAAAGACCTCCTGCATATCATCTCTAGGATCCCTACTAAACTCCTAATCCTGTGATCCTGTAATAAGATATTTGGCTCAAACAGATCTGGAAGGTTATCACTATCAGATTGTTTTACCCAAACCTAGGAATGGTCTGACTGTGATAACATCAGATTTCATGGCAATGCAAGTCAGAGTCTCTCAGATAACCCTACCTCCAGAAGACCCTGTAGCCCTAACAGCTGTGAGTTGTATCTTGGTATAAGTTGAATTATTCAAGCTTCCCCAGATTTCATGAGGAGAGAGGGGAAACATACTTGAAGTCTATCAGCTACTGAAGGACGTTTGAGAAGAAATCTGCTTATTACAGTGCACCATGGCTTAGAGACTAGATTCTATGAGGAACCTGAGGAAAGGAAATTTTTAAAGAAGAGTTGGTAAAGAGAGCAACAAACCAGGTCATAACAGCCTGGAAGGAAAGGACATCAGAAAGCTGAGGTCATGACCTTGTGACATAGGACAGGCCACAAAGTAGGAATAGGAAGCTAGCTAAAAACTGAGGCCTTTGTAGATACCAACTAGCTATACTTTGATTAAAGGGATTGGGGATACTTATTTTTTCTCTCAGGGTTTGGGACCCATATCAGAGTATTATATGAGCCCACCCTAGACCCCTAGGGCCAGACTACACATCAAAATGAAAATATCCTTGAAGGGTATTTCAAGTTAGAAATTGAGTCAAGTGGAAAGAGAAAAGAGATGTCATAAAGTGATAGACCAGATCCACACAACCTGGAAGTAGGTAGGGGCCAAAATTAAAATAGGCTAAACTTCTTTGGGCTGCAGATAGGTTAGACTAGAGACAGACTGATGATGGTTGGTTGTCATGGGTCATGTGACAAAGAGCGCTCAGGGGCAACCTGGGTCACCTGAAATCCCTCGGCCTTTATGTTGTTCAGGCCTGTGATAGAGAGTGAATGCCAAGGCCTTTCCGTTACTCATGGAGTTAACATATACTGAGCATTCTAGGGAGCTGCATTCCAGCAAACTCTGGACATTTTTCTCGGGCTGTCCCCCATTTCTGGACTGTTCTCCCCCTCCACTCCAATTGCTGACCTCCCTGGTTTCCTTAAGTACCAACTAAAATCCCACCATCTACAGGAAGCCTTCCCGCCTCATAATTACAGTGTCTTCCCTCTGTTAGTCATTTCCTCTATATCCTGGCATGTAACTTGCTTTGTCTAGATTGCTTACAGGTTGACTCCCCCATTAGAATGTAAATTCCCTGAGCACAAGGATTGTCTTTTGCCTCATTTTGTATCCCTAGTGCCTATAGTGTTCCTATATTTGTATACCTATAGTACCTGGCACACAGTAAGTATTTAATAAGTGTTGGTTTATTGATAGTTCCAGGAACTACTTAATGGCTGGACTATGAAAACATTGGGGAGTTAAAAGGATTAAAGAAATATGTACTTGTGGAAGTGAAAATTCCCCACCAACCTTTGAAGCTTAAAAAGCTACTTACCTCATCTTGATGAACTTGAAGTTCCCAAGAAATCCAGCGGCCCCCTGAATGCTTCTCCATGATGGAGCACACCTCTAAGAATGACTTACATGGAAAGGGTCAGCTCCTCAATGATGGCTCTTTGAGAGGAAGGACTTGGTAAGTGGTTGAATTATGTTAATGAATTTAGTACACAGTAAGAAAGGGCCATGTTGAAAGGCACTGTGGGGCGGCAGAAAGAACACAGTGTTTGGTTTCAGTTTTGATAACAGTACGACTGTGATCTAATCACTTAACCTCTGTGAGTCTCAATTTCTTCCTCTGTAGAATGGAGATAATCTCAATTGCACAATTTTATTTCACATGATGATTCTAGAGACCATGCTATAAAAACATGATCTATTGCTATTGAGATTTAACAGAAGACTTACAGCCAAAAATTCTTAATTTTGGCTCCGGAGGCCTTTTCCGCAACACACAGACACACCAATTTATTATCCATTTGTTTCCCAATACATTAGAATTTACTACTCCATTATGACCTCAATAAAGAGATGACTACAAACACCAAGCCGGTTGAAGGCCTTACTTGTCTCTACTTTCGTCTTCAGAAGGTTTCTTCGTCAGGTCCAGTGGTACATGTATAGTATCAGTAGCGGATATAGTGAATGTCCTTGGTCTGAAAGACGTGGCACCAGCTGTTGGGAATTCTGCTGCGGCCAGAGCGTCTTTCTTCTTAGCCCTGAGAATTGACCCAGTGGTTTCGCCTTAAAAGCACACCCATATCCCTGAAGGAAGCCAGTTGGGCCAAAACAGTGGAATGTTTTCATGGCTGTAATATGAGTCAATTTTGAAACAAATGGCAATGAAGTCAGTGGTTTATCTTCTCCCAGGGCTGGAAGCTGTAATGCTGTTCTGTGCTTAGAAGTTTAATGGGTGTACAACAGGGCAGAACATTCTTGTATTACGAGGTACGGACTGTTCTGTCTGATGGCCAGAAGGACAAGCTGACATCCCATTGACACACCATGTTAAAAGAAAAAGAGTAGCTGAGAATAAGGGACTGGACAAACAGAGAAAAGTGCCCCCAAACTTGTTGGATGGTCATGAAGATTATCACCTTAGTCATTACGGCAGTCAGGCCTGGCTTCCTCACTGTGTTGCCAAGCTTGAAAGGGAGAGGAGTAGAGATGGTATTTCATCTGGGAGCTATAGAAGTGTGCATCTCATTCAGCAAGGTCATGACCAGCCTTGTGAGGGTAAAGCAACATGGGTAGATTTTTGAGTGACTGCTCCTATATTTTTAAGCCATTTTACCACCTACAAAGTGTTTCCCTTAGAACAACACTATGAGATGGCCATGCAAGTATGAATGTCCTTAGGTGGTAAACCCAAAGGAATCTGGCTCAGGGTGTTAAGGATCACACAGCTAGTTAAGTTGCAAAGTAACCACTCAGACCGAGGCTCTAAGTCCAAATGCTTAGCCTGGTATGCCAAATAAAATAAAGCCATCTTACTTTTTAATGTATATTTTAAACATATTTTCAAGAGCAACAGTATGTTTTTTAAATGATGGTAGTGCTTTTGATAGGATAGCAATAGCTTATTGTACACCATAGGACAATTATATCACAATTGCATTTCCTTATGAAGATTTGTCATGTGGTAATTTAAAAAATATATTTTATTGAAATAGTTTGACTTTACATCATAGTTATTTCTGAGGGGAAAAAAACCCCAAACAAACTCCATCTTCCTTCTTCAAACTGAACTTTCTCTTAAGATAAAAGGAAACAACAGTGGACACAGTGACTATATCTGACAATGCATATGCCCTTCTGTCCTAGTAGCCCCCCACCTCTCTGATATGAGCAAGGAGGTCAGTTTCATTATTTGTTCTGCAGAACCTTTATTGGTTTTTCAGTCACTCAGAGGTTGATGTCCTTTTTAAGTGCTCTTAAAAAAAACATTATTGAAGCCACTTTTGTAGAGGCCATGCAATGACTGTAGACTTTTTTTTTCTGCTTTATAGGCAGTGTGGCATAGCTAGGGTACTGAACTTGGAGTCGGGAAGCTTCAGCGCCTGTCCTGCCTCAGAGATTTGCCATCTATTTGGTTATGAACAAGTCACTAAACCTCCTAATTATCCTCTCCTGCAAGCAAATTTAATAATACTCATTCTGACTACCTCACTGGTTTATTATGAAGAAACCACTTTCCAAACTCTGAATCTCTATATTGTTGTCAGTTGATGTGAAAGCATTATGTAAATGTCAGTTATTATAATATCTCAGGTACCTCTCAAAGATGTCTTTTAACTTCTGTCTGCATCGCCTTGCGTAGCTCCTTGCATACAGTAAGAGTGCTTTTATTGCTCAGTTATTTCAACCAAATACAACTCTTTGTGACCCTATTGGAGATTTTCTTGGCTAGGATATTTGCCATTTCCTTCTCCAGCTCACTTTACAGATGAGGAAATTGAGGCAAATGGAATTAAGTGACTTTCCCAGGGTCACCCAGATGACAAATATGTGAGGAGATTTGAACCTCCTAGGCCTTCCTGCCTTAATGTCCAGTGTTTTATCCATTGGACCATGTTGCCTAGAGATCAATAAATATTAAGTTCTCATGCTGATAATGATACTTCAAAAATTCAGATCCTTCAAAGGGTCATTGATTTTGTCAGCAGCTTAGTGGATGGGCTCCTTGAGTTGATGTGGTCACAAAAGGCCTATCACCAGTTGATGAACTTCTTCAAACTTAGCCAAACTGTCTCTCTGTCTCTGGCCCAAACGTGCAGCATTTCCCCAGTGTGACAGAGTCTGCTAGTGTTCCAGTTCTCCTAGTGCACCCAACATTGCTTGGATGATGAAGGATCTAAGTAGAACTTAAGTGTTGATACTAGAATGATAAGATTTTCCTGCTAGAAGGGACCTCAACCAGTCTAAACTCTTCAGTTTTTAGATAAAGGAACTAAAGTGCAGAGGGCCTAAAGAATGATGAAATCCAGCCTCATTTCAGCTTTGTTCTCACTCAGTGCCTGTCAAGTGATGCCACCATTGCTTACTGACTGATGATGGAAAAAGGAGCTATCAAAAGCATAACAGGCCCCTGTCAGGAACACAATTAATGGTAAGGCTCTGCCTCCATTTAAAGGAATGTATATGGGTAGGGCTTGGGGAGTGAGATTTTATGTATCTTCAGAGATGGTATTTAAATTTTCATAAAGAATTCATTTCTGTCACTTTTGTTGTCATTTATTTTTAGCCTTTGAAAGGGAGGAAACATGGTCTAGTGAGCTGAGCAGAAGGCTGACGGTTAGACATACAGACACTCCCCTTAAAGCTATCACTGACATTCCGCATTACCGCACAACTTGCTTGTTTACACAAGGATCTGTTTTTTAATTCCTGTGGAAAAAAATGAAGATTAAGCAATTTGCTACCTATGAGGCATGGATGATAAAAGTGAAAATCGATCAATCCCTCAATCAAAAAGCATTTATTAGGTGCTTACTACATTCCTATTAGAAACGACCACGTTTCAGTCATTGTGCTAAGCATTGGGGATACAAAGAAAAAGCCAGAACAGGGCCTGCCTTCAAGAAGTTTACATTCTAATGGGGGACACAAGATGTGTATGTAGAGAAATAGAACAACAGAAATAAACAACAGACGGAAAATAAACCTAGAGGTGAAGGCTTTAATTGTTTTAAGTCTTTATGATGAAAAGTGCTGAACAAAAACACTGTATTAGAATTGGATCTGCCATATTGGGTTTAAAGCATACTTCTCCCAGACTGGCAATCTGGGCATGTCTTGTGAAACTGGTGATTGAAAATATGAACCCAAAATATCTAAACCAAAGGAAGAAAGAAAATAACTTTGATTCATCCGCAGAATAGCTTTTAGCCCTTTGCAAGGGTTATATTTTAACTCACAATCTTCAATCATATATCCCAGAACTGTCATGAGTATATGTGTGGTAAGGACGGCAAGGTCAAAGAAGCTGGTATCCTATGGATCCAAATAACTTTGAATGCTGATACTTTGCTTGTTGGAACTGGAGAGAAGTCTTAGGAGGAAAAAGGCAACTGAAAAAAGTTTAAGTTTGCACATAATACAAAACCTGATAAAGTCAGCCCTGCCAGATTTTATCCAGACTTGGAAGCAAATTAAATTGTTGTCAATATTATTATTATCTTTAATTTTTTTTTTCTTTTTGGAGGGCAGTTGGGGTTAAGTAACTTGCCCAAGGTCACACGGCTAGGTTTTTGTTTGTGTCTGAGGCCGGATCCGAACTCAGGTCCTTCTGATTCCAGGGTCGGCACTCTACTCACTGCGTCACCTAGCCGCCCCCTATTATCTTTAATTTTTGAAACACTTTTTGCTTTTCAAAGCATATTCACATATATTATCTTGCTTTAGTCTTAATTCAGTATTGTGAATCAGACAGGGTAGAGATTTTTTCTGTTTTACTGACTCTCTCTGGAGAATAGGCCTAGTGGTGCTGTCTCTGGGTCAAAGGAGCATATACAGTTTAGTAATTTATGGTACAAAATGCAAAATTACTTTCTAGAATGGCTGAACCAATTCATAGTTCCACCAGTGTTCCAATCCATTAGTGTATCAATGTTCCTGTTTTCCCACAGCTTCTCCAAAATTTGTCATTTTCTTTTTCTCCCCGAAATTTGTCAGTCTGGTGAGTGTGAGATAGAAACTCAGAGTCACTTTAATTTGCATTTAATTTTCATCGATTTGGAGGATTTTTTAAAATATAGCTTTTTTGTTGTTGTTGAACTGTTTCAATTGTGTCTGACTTTTTTTTTTTTGCCTTTTTTTTTTTGGAGGGGCAATTGGAGTTAAGTGACTTGCCCAGGGTCACATAGCTAGTAAGTGTTAAGTGTCTGAGGCCGAATTTGAACTCAGGTCCTCCTGACTCCAGGGCCGGTGCTCTATTCACTGTTCCACCTAGCTGCCCCGTGTCTGACTTTCTGTGACCCCATTTGGAGTTTTCTTGGCAAAGATACTGGAGTGGTTTGCCATTTCCTTCTCCAGTTCATTTTACAGATAAAGAACTGAAACAAACAGTGTTAAGTGACTTGTCCAGGGTCATACAGGTAGTATCTGAAGTGAAATTTGAACTCGGGTCCTCCTGACTCCAGACTCAGCATTCTATCCACTAAGCCACCTAGCAGCCCTCATATAGCTTTAGACAGATTTTTTTCCCCTTCAAAACTACCTATTCATATCCTTAGACTCTTCATCAATTGAGAAAATCTTACTTTTATACATATTCCTATCAGCTCCTTAAATATCTTGAAAGTGAGATCTTTATAAGGGAAACTTGCTATAAAGAATTTTTTCCCCCAGTTTTCTATTTCCTTTCTAATCTGTATTGAATTAGTGGTGCAAAATGTTTTAAATTTTATCTAATCAGAATTGTTGATTTTATCTTTTATTCTTCTCTTTGTCTTTTATTTGGTCATGAACTTTTCCCCATTCATAAATCTGAAAGGCCATTTCTTTCTTTTTCCTTTAATTTGTTTATGATGTAACCTTTTATTTCCAGGTCACATATCTATATGGAGCTTATCTTGGTATGAGGTAGAAGATGTTGGTCTATACCTAATTTCCGACATACTATTGTCCAGTTTTTCCAGCAGTTAAAAGAAAAAATCAGATAGTGAGTCTTTATCCCAATAGCTGAAGTTTTGGGGTCTATCAAATATTAGGCCACCAGATTTGTCTGTTTCCCAGTCTTTCATGCTTAATCTTTTCCATTTTTCTATTTCTTTATTTTTTAATCAGTATCAAATTGTTTTGAGAATTAGTATTGAGATGTGGTGCTGCTATGCCCCTTTCCTTCTCAGGTGTTTTCATTATTACCCTTGAGATTATTGACCTTTTTTTTCCCCGTCCCCATGAATTTCATTTTTTTTTTGGTTCTATAGAGTAATACTTTGGTAATTTGATTGGTATTTCACTGAATAAGTAAATTAATTTAGCTAGTATTGCCACTTTTATTATATTGCCTGGGCCTATGCAAGAGTAACAGATATTTCTCCAACTATATAGGTCCTTACACAAACAATATTTAATAGTTATATTCATATAGCTCTTATGTATTTCTTGGTAGAAAGACTCCTGAGTATTTTACTCATTTTGTAGTTATTTTAAATGGAATTTCTCTATCTCTTCTTGCTATATTTTATTGATATTCTAAAGTAATGATAATAATTTGTGTGGATTTATTTTATGTCCTGCCACTTTGCTGAAGTTGTTTCTTTAGTTGATTTCCTATGGTTTTATAAGTGTACCGTCATCTGAAAAAGACTGATAATTATGTTTTTTCTTTATTTATGTGTATTTTCTAAATTCTTTTTTTTTCTTATCTAATTGCTATAGCCAGAATTTTTCTTTTTTTGCTTTTTGGAGGGCAGTTGGGGTTAAGTGACTTGCCCAAGGGCACACGGCTAGTTTTTTTTGTGTGTGTTAAGTGTCTGAGGCTGGATTTGAACTCAGGTCCTCCTGACTCCAGAGCCTGTGTTCTATTCACTGCACCACGTAGCCACCCCATATAGCCAGAAATTCTATCACCATGCCAAATAGAAGTGGTGACAATGGACATCCTTGCTTACAGCTAGGTAAATCAGGAAAATTTACATATAGAATGTAAGGCTTCATTTGAGTGTTCAAGGAAATTAGGAATTGTAAGAGGTGGAGTTGAGGAGGGAGGCCATTCCAGGCATGGGAAATATCCAGTGCAAATACATGAAGATGGAAGATGGAATAACAAAAATGGGGAACACTAAGTATGCCAGTATGGCTAGATCACAAGTTCATGGAGGTTAGTAATGCAGGAGAGGAGCAGAAAGGCAAGAAGGGGCCAGGTTGGGAAGAATATTTAGTAACTGTGACTTTGTTTGTCTGAGTATTGCACCTCCTTGATTGATACAGACAGCAACTCCTCTTCACCTTTATGAGTTACTGGTGACCTCTAGCAGATGCTTCTCTAGTGACCAGGCTTTTAGAGCATAGCTGGGCTGGTTCTCAGACAACAGAAACGTAATTCATCACTGGGCCCATGCTTGAAGCCTTTCCAGCTGTTGAGTCAGTGGCAAAGCTGACTAGAACTCAGGTCTCCTGACTCTTCGCTCACTGTTCTTTCCACTTTGCCAGAATATCTGCCAAAACGGACATAGTTTAATGCAGTAATGGGATAGAACAAGCAGCGGGGATAAAAATGACACTGAGTGGGTATTGTGCCGTGTAGACACAACAACCAAGTATTTGTTGAATTGAATTGAACTGAACTGAATTGAAAGATCACAAACTCCAGACTAGCTGTTGGGAATGGGGCTCAAGTTGGCTGCTAGAGAGCCACCTTTTGGGGACCTAGAAGATTAATGTCAATACACAGACCCTTGGTGTGGAGCAGTGCTATGTAGCAAGTCATGGTGAGGCCTGAGGGCCTTTGGAAAGGATGAAGCACACACCACAGAGCAGCAAACAGCCATATGATTCAGTGGAATTTGGAGCCAGAAGATTGAGGTTCAAAACCTGACTCTTTCATTTACTGCCTTTATAGGTAATAAAATAATAAAATATAATTATAATGATAATATAATAAAATTTTGGTTTGTGGGTGAGATGAATAGTTTTTTTGGTTCTTCATGGTAAGCGCATGAGTATACAATTCTAGAAGGGAAGTAAGATTAGTGTTTGCAATAATCCAGGTTTTGGAATTGAAGGAAAACATGTTAAAGATGGGGAAATATTTGATTTTGTTGGAAAAAAGATATTTTAATAAATCAATGATCTCTTTTAATAAATCAATATCTCTTTAATAGTCTGTTGGTACAGATTGTGACCTGTCTTATCCTGTGCAATTTTTGTCTCCCCGAAGGCATTGGAGACTTTCCATTGGGACAGCCAGGTGGCAAGGTAGAGGGAGCACCGAGCCTGGAATCAAAAGACCAGAGTTCAAATCCAGCCTCAGGTACTCATTTAACCTCTGTTGGCCTCAGTTTCCCCAACTGTAAAATTGGGATAATAACAGCACCTACTTCACAGGGCTGTTGTGAGTACCAAATAAAATAATCTTTGTAAAGACCTTAGCATAATGCCTGGCACATAGTAGGCATTTATTAAATGTTTGTTCCTTCCTCCCATTTCCTCTGGTTCTTGCAGTATCTCCAAAATAGCTGTAGAGTTCTTGAGTTTCTCATGTGTTGTTGCTCATTCTTGACAAACCAGTTGTCCATCCCATTTTCTGGCCATGCATATCCTTAAGGATGTCCTCTATATAATTCCCTATGTCCAAATCATCATTGCTAAGATTCTCCTCCAACCTATTTATAGCCACCAGCATGTTTCCATTGTCCTTTGTGGTACATGCAATTTGATTTCTTTTTTTTTTTTTTTTGAGATTGCAGTGTTATTAAGAGCTGCAGCTACACAACATCACTGCGAGAATACTGGTGTTGAAGAAACAGGCTTTTGTCAAGACAAAAAGTTTGGGATGAATGAAGAACACTTCCCTAAATGTACTTCAGTCTGACATAGTCCCTACTACTCAATGATAGATCTCTCACATTGTCCAATTGGAGCTTGTCTAAGTTGTATATATATAATACACACACTCACATGAATATACATATAAAATATATGTATGTATGTATAGTTTATAGTCATAGTTTTTGTACTAGAAAGGAACTTAGAGCTCATTCAGTCCAGTCACCTCATTGTATATTTAAAGAGGCTGAAGTTACCCAAGGAGGTTAAAAATGCTACATACACTTGGAAAACCTAGCTAGCAAAAGAGAATTCTCCTTCTTCTTGTATCCTGAGCAGGATGTCCACCATAACACCATGGAAAGCACTTTAGATACACCCATATCTCCCCGGTTGGTTCCTCATTTCAGATCAGGCTCGGCAGACTGCTGAGCAAAGTTATCTCTGTAGTTGCACCTGTCATAATCTCATATAATTTTTTTCATCTGTGTGGTTGACACCTTATTTGAGTAGAATCTTCAAGGCTGCATTTTATTCCACTGGGTCAAGTGCTTAAAAACAACACTACCAACAACATACATAGGAGAATCTTACATGTTTATTCTGTCTCTCAGTTGTGTGATTAGAATGATGCTGTCTGCTTTAGAAAGGCATCTCTGGAAAACGTGTCTGTTCTTCTAAGTTTTTATCAAGGATAACCACAATATGTGAACGACCAGTCTTTTTTTTTTTTCAACTAAATTTTATTGATGTCTCTTGCTTTTATATCATACTCATTTATAGAAATACTTCCCCCCCAACTTCCATTTCCCACAAGTCAATTAAACTCTCCTCTGTTACAAAGAAAAACAATTAAGCAGAAACACTAGATCCAGTGACTGTGTGGGACACTACATACGATACTTTGACCTCAATAGTGCCCTGCTTCTCTGCTGGAAGGAGAGAGGTATGCCGCATTATCTGTTTTCTAGGACCATTAGTGGTTTTTCAGTTAGAGTTCAACTTCCTTTTAGGGCCTTTTCCATTACATTGTTGCAGGCTAATATTATGTGTGTTGTTTTTGGTTCAGCTTATTTCAATCTGCATCAGAATCTATAAATCTTGTCCTGTCCACATATGCATGATTTTGTATGGTTCTAGAATATTCCATGATATATACATGCCACCATTTTTTCATCCATTTTTCAAATGGTGGGTATCTGCTTTGTTTCCAGCCCTTTGCTACCACAAAGAGGGCTGTTGTGAATATTTTGATATTTATGTATCTACACACACACACACACACACACACACACACACACACACACACACACATACACATATACATGACCACTGTTTCTGTCTTTGACATCCTTAGTATATATGCCCAGCAGTGGGATTGCTATGTCAAAGGGTATTACTTTTCTTGCATAATTCTGGATTTATATCTAGGTTTAGATAAACTCAGAACTCTATAAATAGTGCTTGTCTTCTCATCACCCCTCTGACATTTGCTATTCCCATCTTTGCCAATTTATAGGGTGGGAAGTAAAATCTCAGACATCTTAATTTGCATTCCCTTTTTATTACTGATTTGAAGCCTTACTTAAATGATTATTTATAGGTTTTAGTTCTTTAGAAAACTATCCAAATTCTTTGAACATTTGTTTACTCTGGAGGGCTTTAAGGTGCATATACTTGTCTTACAAAGATGTCAGACTAGGAATATGGGTCAAGAGTTGCTAATGTCTTCTCCATCCCCTTTCTTTGGTAAATGTGCCATTTGTGATCTTCATTCTCTTGGATCTTCCCCTCTTAGACAGGTTTTGACTTCAATCCCTGAGCATCTTTAAAACTGTGAGATCTTGAGGATGGATTTCATTTCTATATATTTGGTTGTGTCCAACAGACCTACTCAGCGTAGCCAGTATTCTTTGTAATTTTGCAGTGAAGTCAAGGAACTAGTTCAAACCAGATCTTGAGAGTCAATTGTTAAGTTTTTTGGTATAACACCTTAGAAATCAGGAAATGCTACAAATCAGGGCTTGATTTATTGTTTTGTTAATTGTTAAGAATTAAGAAAGTGATGGAAATAACATTAATAATGCAGATTAAAATTAAAAGTGTGATAAATTTTGGGGGAATCTGTTATTAAATTTACCCCTGAATGAAGTCATCCTGGATTGGTCAGCTTCTCAGGTAGAGGATGAATCCCCTTTACTGATGGAAAGCCAATGTTATCTGAGCTTCTAGTAACCCTCATAAGGAATGGGAAACTGAAGTATTGCTCCTAAGGAGATAGTAGGGAAAGATGGCTTGCATATATAGTTTCCACCAGTTTTAAGCCATTTTGTTTTGGGAGGAAGAAATGCTAGTAAGAATCATCAAAGAATTAAAAACCAATTGGCAGGTATTCTAATTAAAGATCAGGGATTCTTAAACTCAGATGCACCCCCTAAGGGGTCTGTAGATAGATTTCAGGGGATCTGTGACCTTAGATGAGGAAAAGTATATTTTTATTTCAATATAATTACTTTCCTTTATAATCCTATGTAGTTTTTTTGGTGCACTCAAAAACATTATTATGATAAAGTGTCCTTGGGTTTTGCCAGGCTTCTAAAGACATCAAGGACACACAAAAAGAGAGTTATAAATGCCCAGCTCTAGATTACTTTGATAGACCTGGAGGACTTATTTGTACAATTAAATGCTTCCAGAAGACTGAAAGAGAAAGGGTTCTTTTGATTGCGAAGAGTGAATAGTACAGATGGACTGACAAGAAAGTCTAGATCCCAAGCATCTAGGGCCTAATTAGTTGTCAGTGGTAGACTTCTCAGGGTTAGTGATACCAGTCAATTCAAGGCCTGTACTTCAGATGTGGAATTTCTGATCACCTGACTAATGGTGTCTAGAATCCCTGGATTGAGGTATTTGAAAGGAGTCCTGGGAAAGGCAAGACAGAATTGGAATCTCATCTATAGGGTTAAGCTGAAGACCACAGGCTTTCAGCCATGGCTACCCATTTGAATGAATTTTTCAATGCTACCTCCTTGGCCATCTGACTATATGTCTGAGATATGGACAGTACTATACTTAGTAGTATTTCTAAATTTTGTAGTTTTTCTACTTTGACTGAAGATGAATTATACCTCCTGCAGATAGGATTTTCAGAAAAAGATCTCTGAATTTTCCTACAACTCCATTGACAGTAGGAACCCAGTCTCAAAATGATCTGCAGAGAGGTTTAAAGGCCTCAAGGTACCAATACAAGAAGAGAGACTAAGGTGGGATGGAGCTGTCCAGTATTCTCATGGTCAAGTTAGGTCAAGGGACCTTGAGTATGAGGGCATGGAAAAGCTCTTAGAGGATTTGGATTTGTGTTCAGATTTTCAATACAGGAAGGGGAAAAAAACATGGGAGAAAAAAGAGGTGGTACACATTTCCTCTTTTCAAGAATTTGAAAAAATGCAAGCAGAAATAATTGGGAATGGCTATTAAGCACAATAGACTTATTGAGGCAGCTAGGTGGCTCAGTAGATAGAGCACTGGGCCTGGAATCAAGAAGATCTGAGTTCAAATTTGACTTCAGACACTTCCCAGCTGTGTGACCCTGACCACCTAACCTTAATCTGCTCCTGAAGGAAAGGGCAAACCACTCCAGTATCTTTGCCAAGAAAACCCAGTGAGTTGTATAGGACTAAATGAATGAATAGCAATTATGCACAAATCAACCCTTCAAGAGAAAGGTAGGAAGAAAGCTCTGTAGGAACAGAAATTCTGGGCTTAAAAGTGGAGAGGTATGTGATATAAAAAAAATTGGAAAATATGACCAATCACCAAATCACTAATAATAACTCTGAGGTTCCATCTCTTATCCATTAGAACAGCAAAGTTATTTTTAAAAAGTGAAAATGATTCATGTTGGAGGGGCCAGGGGAAATAGGTAAATTGATATTCTACTGTTGGTAGAACTGTGAATTGGCACAGTCACTCGGGAAATCAAATTGGCTCCATGTCCCTGAAGTTTCTAAACTGTGCAGATCTTTTGATCCAGCAATATCACTACTAGGCCTAGTACCACAAAGAGATCAAAGAAAGAGGAAAAGGACTTCCATATACAGAAATATTTATAGTAGCTCTTTTAGTGGTGGTAAAGAATTAGAACTAAAGTGGTACTCATCAAGAAGGGAATCGTTGAACAATTTATGACATATAAGTGGAATAGAATGCTATTGTGCTTCCAAAGGGGGTATTTTCAAAGAAACATAGGAAAATATGTATGAACTAATGCAGAGTGAAATGAGCAGAACCAGGAAAACAGTTTATACTCCAACAACATTATGAAACCAAGAAACCTTGAGAGACTTAAGAACTTTGATCAATGCAATGATCACCCATGATTCTAGAGGACAGATGATGAAGAATGTTGTCCTGCTTCTGCAGAGTGAGACACATTTTTGGATGCAGACAATATGGCAATTGTTTAGCTTGACAAAATTCCTTACACGTATATTTGGCACAACAGTTTTGTTTTTCTTTTTTCAGTATGTGTTGGGGGATTAGGAAGTGAAGGAAGAGAAAATAAATGCTCATTTTAAAAATAACTAATTTTAAAACTAAATTTTACAAATTAGAATTAAAAATTAATAAAATTTTAAAATAATAAAATATAAACTAAATTTTAAAAAAGATGGCCAACCAGCAGTTTGCCTTTTGTAGATATGTTATCACCTTCACTGGTGATAGGAGGATATGCATGACAACACAGGTGTAATTTAATTACCCCAGGTACATATATAGAAGGTGGTCACAATGATTAATTTTCCCTATATGCCTAAATGTGTTTTCTACTGTGTGGTGTGTTTCCTTGAAAAATCTTGTATATTGGGCCATATGGCAAGCTGCCTGAGGTCTGAGGCATAGAACAAACTAAAGGGTTCAGGGGGAATGATTGTGTCACAATGTCAGATACAACTTCATTTTTTTTACAATGCCTTCTGAACCAATCCCTGTTTTCTCAGGCATCCCCATATCAGAGTTCAGGGGACCCTGACATCTGTTATGTCTTACAAATGAGCTTGTGACCTAACACAGTATTGCCCTTGGCTGCCATGTCTGTCCACTTGGCAAAGAAATCACATATTTGCTGGCTGATGTTGTTGCTAGTCTTTTTGCATCTCCTCATTGTGGCAACTATTTTAACTCAGTTAAACTTCTCTACTTTGATGCCATACCATGGTGTGGAGGGAGCTTTAGGGGATGTAAAGGTTGAGTCAGTGGAGTTTAATGGGAAAAGGCACAAGAACAGTCCCTGGTCACAGACTGTGACTGTTGTCCAAGTACTAGGTTACCTAGCTCCATCCCATTCTTCTAACCCTAACACACACAGACACGGACACACACACACACACACACACACACACACGCATGCACATCTCCTGTCTGCTTTCCACCTCTTGCTCTTAGAACAGTCATCAAATCAACACTGCCATTGCTACTGCAAAAGTATATCATTTTTGACTCCCTGATGGTGCCACTCACCATTTCCATTACTTTTCAAACCAAAACCATCTTTCTTGGCCACTATTCCCTTCTATGTTTTCTCTCCCTATCTTTGAATGTGAGCTCCTTGAGGATGGAGACTGTCTTGCTTTTGTATTTGTATCTCTAGTCCTTGACACATTCTTCATAAATGCTTTTCATTCATTCATTCACCATTGGTAGGTTGACCCCTAGGTGAAGAGTTTTTGGGTCATGGCCACCCATGAAACTTCTCTAAGATGTGGTCAGGTCAGGATCAGTCCCTATTTCTTGGAGTTGACTGCTTGTTTAAATAGGTCAGTTTGCAGCTACTCTAATCATAAGACGTGCCTCCTTTACTTGACTGTGCTTTCTTCTAAGCTGGTATTTACTTTAACCTTTTCTCTAACCTGTCAGTGATCTGACTACACACAGACAGCTTCTTCTGGTGATGCCTGCTTTGTCTGGAGCTAGTTGTTTCCTGTCTGTTAAGGCATCATTCATTTCATTTTTGTGACGTCTTTGCCATTTGCTGTGCCCAATGATTTTGGAGTCATTTCATTAAGAAAACATTCACATTGTGGCTAACCCATGCCCTCTTTTGTTTCTTGGAGTTTTCCAATGTATTTTTCACTTTCAGTTCCTGCCTTTTGCTTAATTTAAAACCATTCACAATGTAGTTCCAACTTATCTTTACAGACTGATTTTTCATTACTCCCTCTCATGCGTTTTTCTTTCTAATCAGAATGGCAGACTTACAGCCTCCCATACAAGATATCCCTTCTCTAGTATGGATGTCTTAGTCCTGGCTTTCCCCTATTCTTGACACATTATCCCTCTTCACTTCCTCCTCTTGAAATCCCTAACTCTCTTATTGGCTAAGCTTAAGTGATACTCTGGGCAGGAGGCCTTTCTTGATTGCCTTGGTTGTTAATGCTATCCTTATTTCCCTGTTAACTTTACATTTATTTTGCATAGGTTTTCTATTTACTTATCTGTGTATATATTGTTCCCCACAGTTGGACCAAAGAGACCCTGCTCTTAAAGATAGGACTACTTTGTTTTTGTCTCTGTATTTAGCAAAGTGCAGAGGGTTTTTCTAGGAACTTATTTAAGAATCCATAATGTGCAAAGTATCCTGGCTTAGTGGATAGAAAGAAAAGCCTTATTTAGGAAGATCTGAGTTCAGATTCCACCTCTGAGATATACTAATTCTTTGGTTCTGGTCAAGTGACTTACCCTTTCAGTGTTTTAAGCAGCATTTCTAAGACTATGTGTTTCTAATTTATCTGTGTTAGTAAAGGTACCCTTACCAAGTACTGCCTTTATTAATGAAATATCAGGTCCAGACTCTGCTCCTTCAAAAAATATTCAGCGTACTGTGTTAGGGATCAAAAATTAGAAAAAAAAAGACAATGCCTCTGTCTTCAAAGAGCTTAAATTTGGGAAGCTAAGGTTAGAGTTAATATATAAACACATAATTATATTATAAGGCAGGGTATAATGGAGACAAAGGAGTGTGAAAAGTGCTTTAATAAGATTTGAATGGGGCAACTGGCTGAAATTCAGAGTATATGAAGATCAGCAGTAGGAAATAAAGCTAGAAAGAAAAGCTGAAGCTATTTTATGGGGGGTTTTTAGATGGTAGGTTGAGGAGTTTGTATTTTTTCCTAGAGGTACTAGGTAGCCATTGAAGGTTTTTGAGCAGGGGGAAGAAAATGCTCGGGTTTGTGTCTTTAGAAGATTATTTTGGTATCTGTGTTGAGGATGGATAGGGGAGGGTAGGAACAAGGGGCTAGTTAGAATATTATGATACCCTAGGTGAGATCTTCAACTAGGGAAGTGGTCTTCTTAATGGAGAGGAAAAGACCTGATGTCCCTTGTGCTGTGCAAGTAGAATTGACAGGATATGACAACTGACTGGATGTAGGGTTTAAGGGAAGAGAATCAAAGATGACCTCAAGGTTTTTAATCTGGGTTGTTTAATTATCAGAGAAAGGGCAAACAAAACAGCAATGACAAAGGAAGGGTGATCAGAAGAAACAGTGAATTTAGGGTAGATGGTCAACCACTCCTCAAGAATTCTGAAGGGGAGAGCAAAAAAGGCAGTTGCTTCAAGGGGAGGGCACCGATCTCTAGACTCCAGATATCTTGGATTTTACAGGGTGTTTGTTAAGTGGCTAGAGGAGCCCTGTATAAGCTTTTCTAGAGAAGAAAGCACTGCTTCTACATACAGTCCATTCATTATGTGCATGCAGACCATGAATATATATTTTCACTATAATGATAAATGATAAAAAAATAAATCACTTGAGATTGGTTTTGATTTTTCAAATGGCCCAACCTAAAAGAACTAGTATTAGTCCTGGAGATGTCCTCATTGTCTGACCCATAATCCAATGGAGAAGGGTCTTGGTTTCATGCAGATGACTCTTAGTCTCAGGTGGCAAAGAGACCTAAGACTGCTCCAAGGGCTCTGACAGGACCATAGCTGGGAGAAACAGCTGTCCAGGCATGATGTTGATGCCACCCATAGCTACTGTATTTATGGAAGCAGAAACCATGTTAATTATTCTGGAGTGCTTTAGTCTTTCTTTAATTAGTTATTCCTACTTACAGCTGCCTGGTGAGATAGGTCAGTGTTGCTGCCCCTGCTCTACCTAGGAGGAAATGAAGACACACAGAAATTTAATTACTCTCTTGGAGACTGGAGGTGGTTGTGGGGAGGGTGGGTATGTGTATGAAATGGGGCACAGGTTCACACAGACACACTGTAAGAAGCTCAATTCACAGTGCCTGTTTCCCCAGGGTTTGTATGTAATCTGCCCAGCCTTGCTGCCACAATCAATATTTCAGAAGTTGCTATGACAGGATAAACTTCTACACGAGGTTGTCAAGGAAAATCAGATTTGCTAGGGGCTTTAGTGGTTTAAAGAAAATTGGAAAAGACCTGTGCTTGTTTCCTCTAACCCCACCATTTCAATACAGTAGGCCTTTTTTATCTTACTCTGTAATTTTGTTGCTAACAAAAGCCCTTTGGAAACATAATGTGCGATAGAAATGTAAGTTATTATTATTATTACCAATAATAACAGCCCATTTTCATCCTCTCTTGAAAAATGGTGCCTGATTTTGGATTAGGCCTGCTATCCTGGTTATGTACCTCATGATTAGGGTGGTAGAGGAAGGGTTGAGAGTAAATGGGGAGGAGAAAACAGGGCACAGATTTCCACAGACGCTGCTCTAGGTCACCCATCTGTCCAAGCTTCCCACCTGGGTGGGGTGGGACTAGGGAATAGAACATCTACATCCCCAAGCCTTAGATTTCTTTGCAGTTCATGGTGAGAACAGAGAATGGGAGTGGCCATTGGGCAGAGAACTCTTCAATTCTGGACTGAACACATGAAAACCAGGTAAATACAGCTTCTTTTCAGAGCCCTTGAATTCTTATCCAATTTTAGCTCTGGATTTGCTTTCTCCCAGCCAAGTCCCATGGAATCTGATACAATCTGGAAGTTCCTCTTGCCTGGTTTTCTCCTTTATGCATAAAATGGCCAAATGGTTCTGCTTTCATAAATACAGTAGCTATGGGTGGCATCAACATTTTGAACAGTACCTCTTTTTTGGGATGAGTGTGGTGAAAAAGTTCTCTCAGCTGGCACGGAATAGAAAAAGAACTTGTATTTTGCACTTGAACTCTTAAGAGTTCTGGTGGTAAAATTGACATCTGTGACAACTCCTTGAAAAAACCATGTGACTCAATGAATATGAAGTACCTAATTATAATAAAGGCTCAGGGTTGGACAAGGGAAGTAGGGAAAATTTCTAGGCCCCTAAAAAAGTTTTCAATGGACTACTCAGGCACTGCTGTTTCTTCCATCCAGAAAAAGTACAACTTTGTCTACAGGACACTAGATAAATGACTGGTTGCCCTGTACTGGGAATATGAGAATCACTAGCATTTGGAGGCAAGAAAAGATCATAGAGATTATCTTGTCCAAGCCCTTGATCTGACATTTGAGGAAATAGATAAGTATCATACAAGGTAGGGGGTAATGGAGACAAAGGACTGTACAAAGTACAGTAGTAAAATTTGATTAGGTCAACTGGTTGAAGTATAGGGTTCATCAAGGAGAGTTGCCCTTGGGGACCACTGAAGTTTTTTTGTTCTCCCCTTCAAAATACTTGCAGAGTACCTGCCCCCTAAATTCTTTCAAGATTACTCTTCCTCTGTTACTGTTATCTGCCATTTTTCAGAGGATTAAAACCACCCAGATTAGAAACCATGGGATCATCTTTAATTCTTCTCCATTACACCCCACATCCATCACTTGTCAAGTTCTATCATTTCTACCTCCACAAAAGAGAGGAAGAAATGATTTTGCCCAAGGCTACCCAGCAAATTAGGGCCAGAGCTGGGACCAGAAGTGGCATCTTTTTAATGCAGATCTCTTTCTGCTGTCCCATCGAGGTGTGCCAGCCCCAGATTTGAAATTGGTTCTGGGTGGGTTCAGGGTGGGATGGCTGAGGACAGATAGATATCTAGCCTTGTTTTAAATGCATTGAATTTGGTTTACCTTTTGGTGAAGCAATATGAAAGGTGACTAGGAGGCTTCAATAGAAAACAAGGGCAAGCAGGTTGGTGGGGCCATGTCTGAAACTACCATGAATACCTGTGTTGCTGAGGGAACAGGAAGCAATACTTTCAGATCTTGAGCCCCAAAACCTCAGAAACCTTTTGATGACACCTTAAATGTCAAGAACCTTGTAGAGAGGAGAAAAAATGCATCAGCCTTTGTTAGCAAGATGACAATACTCAGTAATATTACAGGAAGTCATAAAGTCAAAATAATATAGAAGCTAATGTCTAAGGGGGCCACACCTTGTAATAACCATATTTCATACAAAAAGCTCCAACATGCACCTTCTAGTCTGCACATACCAAAGCAAAACTGGAGCAAGGAGGGTGGGGAAGAGACAACTGAAAGTCTCTTAAGAAAGAGATGTGCTGCAGTTAAGAGAGTGTTGGGTTTGGGGTCTAAAGACCTGAGTTCACTGACTTCACTGACTGACTTCCTGTGTGACCCTGGTCAAGTCACTGAGCCTCCATTTTCTCATATGTAAAATAAGGAGATTGAGTAAAATGATCTGGGGTCCTTCTAAGCTCCAGTTCTCCAAGCCCAAGAGAGTCTCTTCCTCCCCCCAACCCCACCCCTGCCTCTATCCCCCACAACAACCCTATGGACAGGAAAGTCTCTGGATAGTCATAGATCTTTATGATTGGAAGAGATCTCAGGGAAATCAGATAATGCACTTTTTTTTCTTTTTAGAGGGCAAATTGGGGTTAAGTGACTTGCCCAAGGTCATGGCTAGTTTTTTTTTTGTGTGTGTGTTAAGTGTCTGAGGTCAGATTTGAACTCGGGTCCTCCTGACTCCCGGGCCAGTGCTCTATTCACTGTGCCACCTAGCCTCCCCAGAGATGATGCACTTTTGCAGATGAGAAAACTTAGTCCTCCAAGACATTTAGGGTGACCCTGGATAGAATGCCTGCCTTGGCATCAGGAAGAGCTACGCTGGAATCGTTCCTCATACACTGGCTGCCTGAATCTTTCTGCCTTAGTTTCCTCACCTATAAAATGGAGAAGATAATGGTAACACTTACCTGACAGAGTAGGGACATATCCTATATAAAGTGCTTTATAAGCCTTAAAGAACTATTATTTTTGTTAATAATAATATTATTATTCACAGAGAGAGAGAGTGAAATCACCTAGGTAAGGGCAGAGTCCAGGGCTTCTGATACTCAGTCTGCTATACCACCTGGCCTTTATTTGATCTCTTTTTAAAGTCCTAAGTAGAAATACTATGCATGGGAAAATATTGGTATGCTTTGCAGCCTTTTTAAAAATAATAAAAGGCTGAGCTACCCTAGAAGTGGCTATCTGTCTGGTCTCAGAGGCAGCAGGGAGCTTGCTTCTTTCTATTGCAGTAAATAGAGCTATCCTGACTACACACACACACACACACACACACACACACACACACACACACACACACACTCTAAGTGATTCCTTAGGTAGTGGATTCCTTGGCTCCTTACCCCCTCTATACCTTTAGCCTTTGCATCCTCCCTCCCCCCTCCAAAGTCACTGAGTGAGCAAGGCAGAGTCCCTAAAGACACTCATAAAATACTTGAAAATATAATGGTTTTATTTCATCTCCTAGACATCATGACATTGCCAGGGGCTGCTTTCTCTGCCTTGAAATATTCTGAGGATGAATTCAATGGGAAGTAGGCTCCCACCAGGCTTATTCTCGCTCTGCTAATGAGGAGACCCAGCGATTCCCACCGCAAAGCCAGCAGCCTCCCCTCACTTGTCAGCATGGGCTCAGTGTGACAGAGCTATGGGCAAGATTTATGCCATTACTCTTACTAAATGTGCTGTGAAGTATTCCCATATGGAATTTAACTTACCGTCATGAGTACTTACAAATGCTTCAACCTGAGCCTCTCCAAACCCTTCTTCTCTGCCTTTCCCGCCCCCTCCTTCTCCTTTTCCCCAAACCTCCTTTCTGAGTTAGAAGCCGCTGTAGCCACTAGCAATGTGGCTTTCTTACTACTGCTTCCAAAGCTCACTCTGTGTGTGTGTGTGTGTGTGTGTGTGTGTGTGTGTGTGTGTGTGTGTGTATGAGCGCATGCTTTAGCAGCAGCAGCTCAGAGGAATTAGCATAATTACCAGTCACACGTTGCTCCAGCTTTCCTTGACCATGGATCCCACAGAGGCCACTGGCCAGAGTAGGGCATAAATGGGGTAGTCCCCATGCAGAGAGGCTCCCCTGCTCATGAGTCAATTTCCCTCTGCCCTCATCACCTCCCCACATCAACATACCGCTGGCAGGACTAGCATAGCTTTAAGTGGGTCCAATAATTCCTGAGAGAGAGTATTAATTATATTTACAAAGGTCAGATGGTATATTTCTTACTCCCAGATATCCCAGCTCCAGTGATAGAAAAAAGGTACAGTTGTTACAAAGCCAGTGAAATATGGTCTCCTATTCCAGGGTTATGAACCTGCAGTCCTCAATGTGACACCAGGCAGGTGTAGATACTGCAAATACAGTTGATGTGCTGGTTAATTATTCTTAGCTCTTTTTGGGGGTGGGATGGGGATTTTTTTATTCTTTTTTTTTACAAGGTTATGGGTTGATGAGTAGGGGAAGGGCAGGGACATATTAAACAATGAAAGTGATGTTAAAACAAAGTATCTGTATAAAAATTTAAAATAAAATCCCACCTGAAAAGTAAATTAACGTGAAGCTCCTATTTTTAAAAATGAAAGTTGGACAAGAGGTTATATAGTATATTTAAATATAGCATATTTAAAATGCCAGTTAAGCAAGGAACATGAAGGAGAATAGTAATAGGAAATAGCTAACATTTATATAGTGCTTACTACGTGCCAGACACTGTGCTAAATGCTTTATAATTACATCTCATTTACTTCTCACAGCAACCCTGTGAGGTAGGGGCTGTGTTCTCCTGATCTTACAGATAAGGAAACTGAGGCATACACAGGGTAAGTGTCTTTCCCATGGTCCAAGGTTGCATATGAACAACATCCAAAGCTCTATTCACTTTGACCATCTACCTGGAGAAAAGCTTGGCCATGACAAGTGCATGATGCTCAGTTCCATATGCTAAATTACTTTTAATGTCATGGTGCTCAGTTTCACAATTCACAGAATTTTATTTTGCTTATAGGTGGGATTTTATCTTTTGATTGTTCCTGGTTCTTTTTTTGTTTTTGAGGGGTTAAATATGTATTCTGCTACCTCCTTCATTTCTGCCTTCAATGTCCTTCTTTAATACTCTGGTATCTGATAATCAGGGGCCTGTTAAAAGAACTGAAGCCTTCCTCAAGTAAGGAAGCTTTAAGAAACAAGAGGTAATGTGCCTGCAGATTATGATGGCAATGACCAACAGATGAAGGGCTTCAACAGCTCTGGCCAAGCACTATGTGTGAACAAGCAAATGGTGACCATGGGATCATGGGAGCCAGAGCCCGTTTCCTTTCCTTGGTTGCTAGTGGTTGTTGGGTTGACTGTTCCCTGGGTTTCCATAGTTTGAAGAACTGCAAGGGCTTCCCACCCTTTATCTTTAAGGGAGGAAGATTTCAGGGACCTCTGATTTCCATTAATGCCTCACCCTTCTCAGCTGTGACTGCTGGTTTTGTTTTGTTTTTCCCTTTCTTTCTAGGCAGTACTGTACACGTTATCAGCCTTCTTGTGAAGAGTTTACTCAGAGGAGTCAGCGAATCTCCCTCCAAAGGTGAGGGACTATGGTTAGAACATTGCATATACTTTTAGACTAGGTTGATGTGTTGGTTTATTATACTGAACTGCTTTTTTTGCTGGATGGGTGGAGGAGATACAGGGATATGTTCAAAAATGAATGTGCTGTTAGAATAAAAGATATCTGTAAAATTAAAAACAAAATACTTAGAATATTTAAATATAAAAATAAAGATATAGATATAAATATAAAAATGTAAAATACTTAAAATAAAAATAAGATACTTAGAAAAAATAAAATCTAGGTTCATAGCTTAACTGTAATACTCACTTACCAATGTGATCTTGGGCAAATTACCTAACCTCATTGGATCTCAGTTAACTCATTTGTAAAAGGGGGAAGTTGGGCTAAGTGGTCCCCAAGGATGTTTCTAGTTCTAGATCTTGGACCCTATGAACTTATAAAACTTCACACAGATTTTTTTTTTTGCCTACAGCCCTACCAAGGGACTCAGTTTAGAGAAAGTGATTTCAGTATTTTTCTCAGACCCATTTTCTTTTGGGGTGAACTTTAAGGATAAATGTCCCTAAGGGGTAATGGAAACTACCTCATTAACTAGTTATAAAGTAAAAAAAAAACATGAAAAGTCAAATCAATGATGTAGTTCATTTTCTATTTAAAGGGTAAAAAGAGTCAGTGTAATACAGTAAATAGAGAACTGATCTCTGAGTTAGGAAGATGGGTTCAAGCCTGGCTTTTGATCAATATTGACTGTTTGGCCCTGGGCTGTATGGCATGTACCCTCCCATTGCCCCTGGGAGCTCTTGAATACTCTAATTTTAAAAAAAGGCACAGATTTGCCTTGGTAGACAAAGTGTCTTACCTGGAGCTCCCAATGCCAATGAAACCATAGGTTAGATTTTTTAATTAAAAAAATATGAAGAGATTGCTGGTTAATGAATTAATTCAAAGGTTAAGAGGTAGGGACAATGTTATGTGGTGGACAGAGAATTAGCCCCAGTTAAGAAGGCCTTTTGGAGTTAAGAGGTATAAGCTGTGCTTCTAAAATATCCTGGCTGTGTGATCTTTTCAGGGTTCCTAGGTAGCTCTCCATGACTGTATGTTGTAGAGAAAGTTTCAGCCTGCACTGATTGAGGGAATTTCTACCTCTATGAATTTCCAGTATCAATGAAATCTTAGGTCTTATCCCTATCCTTAGGTATGTGTGTATGTATTTATGTATGTATGTATGTGTATGTATATGTGTGTATGTATGTATATGTATGTATTTATGCATGCATGCATTATGTTATCACTAGTTAACTGAAGTGAATGTCTATGTTTTGGTAATTCTTCTAGCTCTCATTTATGATAAATAAAATAAAACTTTATTTTAAAACTAAAAAATCATTGCCCATACAAAAGCAAGCAATGGGGTGGATTGGTTCCAAGGCTGTAGTTTGCCGAGGTCTATATCCATACTTTCATTTTCTAGATCTAGACAACATTCTGATATCATCATCTTGAACTGATCAGGAACTAGTGAATTCACTAGTGAATTCCCATGGCAGGATGGAGTTCTCGATCTGCAAATAATTAAGGGCTTTCTTCAGAAAACATCATTTAAGACCAAGAAAAATAACATTGACATTAGGCAGCATTGTCTTACTTCTGTGTTGTTGGAGTACCTCCTATGTGTGTGAACAGAACTGAGAAGACTTAAGCTTACTCTCTGTAACATTTAGGATCACCTTATTATAAAAATGCCACCTTGGAATAGGTAAAGCAGGTGAGGCTGTGACCCTGTTTCTTTAAGTTCTGTTTTTCTTCTTAAGATTTGAGAGCTGAGGAGGGCTGCCATGTTTCCAAGGACCACTGGCTTCTCTCCTTGTTACTGTGCTTCTGTATTTTCACACTAGCCTCTCATAGTTATCAGAGACTTCACTTTGTTTAGGTGATCTCTAAGGGTGTTGAGGTCAAAAACATTTAAGCATTTATAGGTGGAAGAAAAATAGCGGGCATAAAGGGCATTGGAAGAATTTTAGACCAAAGGAAGAAAAAGAAAGAGATCTATGATGTGACAAAGTCCACGGGTTCTCTCTTTCTTTCATTCCTTGATGACAAGTAATGACTTCACCATTAATACAGACCTTGAATTTATCAGAAGTCATTTTACTAAATAACTTAAGGTCTTCACCGGAAGGATTCTTGGTATCCCTAGGGCCTAACACTGTGTCTGGTACCTAGTAGGCACTTGACAAACTCTTATTGATTGATTTAATTCACCCTTACAAAGTAATCAATTGCTTCATCAACAATATTTCTTTACTGTATATACTCTGTCCCAAGCCATCCTCTGAGGACTAGAATATGCAACATTCCCATGATGCAGAGAGACAAGCTACAGCACCATAAAGTCATATAATTTACTATAAGATCAAAAGTATTAGAGCCCAAATCCAAACCAGAGCCTGAGGTTTTCATGCTGCTGTTTTGGCTCCTGAATTAACACAGTCTCATTGCTGCCCTAGAACAAAACAGCAAGTGTATCTTCTAGTCGGATGGAGTTTTCCTTCTTCTTTTTCATACTTGTTTCTTTGTCAAACCCATTCACCTTCTGCTGGTCCCTTGTCCTCAGCTGCCTACTTCTGCATGTCCTACAAACACAGAACTGTCAGGTAGGCCCAAAGGGAGTGACAAAAAGGACAGGATATAATGACTTTCTGTGTGAGAGGGTGCAGGGACTTATGTCCTTTTCCCAGCCTTTGTTTAGCTGTCGGGAAGTGCCTGTCCTGCTTAAGATGTATGGGTCACAGTTAGAGAAGAGGACTGGTGCCCTGACAAACAGTCTTCACCATGCTTTACCCTGCCAGCTCCCCCTTGAGGGTGTCAAATTGGACTAGATGAAAAAAAGAGAGGGGAGCCCGCCAGTGGGGGCTCATCCGAGGCCTTTCTTCTCCATGGTGGTTTTCCCTGAGCATGCCAAGTCCCACGAGTCAGCAAACTGGAGGACAGTTTTCAAAGAGAGGCCTTCGCCCTCCCTGGCAAGCTCCTCAAAGCTGGCTTTTCTCTCACTGTGCCTGGGAGAATCCTGTAAAAGGCTTTTTTTGTTTGAGGCCCTAAATGAGGACATAGGAGGGAGCTGCTGGAGGGGGCTGGGGTGTGAGGGAGAAGGCCCTTCAAGCAGAACCGCTTGGGTGGGCAGTTTGAGGGTACCATATCAGGTTATAGGCAAGGGTGTAGGAAGAGGGGGAAAGGATAGAAGGTGTCAGGACAGCATAAAAGCTATTTTCTTTAAAAAAAAAAAGGGTTTGCTAGTTAGGAATCCTAACCTGATGCAACTATTCTCTTTAGAAGTTGGAATAAAAGGGGATTCTAATTCCTTGCTATTGGTGATGTTTAATCATCTCAAGTATATAACTATAGATCCTTAGGAAGAATCAGAGAGAGAAAATGCTTTTGAATTATACTGACTCCAAGTTATAGTTTCCATTACATATCCATGCTCAGACAAAGACTGACAAAGTTTACAGAAAGGTGGGCTTATTATCAACACTGTAAGTACAGGTTGGCTGGGGGTACAGTGTGCCTGTGATTAATACCAGATTCTAGTTTAGAAATCATGAGATATTGTCTCCTTTAGAAAAAACTCAGCTACAGATACATGGGCCCAGAGAACCAGAATGAAAAAATGGTAACAGAAGTACAGAGGTCATCCAGCCCACTCCATTGTCTTTGTTAAGGGCTTTTGTTAAGAATGCTCCATCCCATCTCTTGTCTCTGTGTCTTTGCACAAGTGGTCACTCCTATGTGCGGTACACGCCTTTCTCATTTTTACTCTCTGGAATCCCTTGTTTTCTTCAAGGTGCCATATCCTACCCGAGTCCATTCTAATGATCTTGCTTTTACTTGCTTGCAATACTATTATTTCTCAGAAAGGATGTAAGTTCCTTGAGGACAGGGAATGTTTGACTTCTGTCTTTGTATTCCTAGTACCTAGCTCAGTGGCTGGCATGGAAGAGGCACTTAATAAAAGTTTGATGAATTGAGTATACTTGATCAGAACATAATAGTAAATGCATTTTTTCAACTGGAGCTGTGATTTGATTGGAACAGTAAATAATAAAGAAATTCTCTTTATCAAAACAGAATTCTACCTGCTCTGTAACGTTATGGTCTTCAAGGATTATGAGGCACTAAGTGACTTGCCCAGGGTCACATAGTCTGTATGTGACTGAGGTAGAACGTGAACCATGTCTTTCCAAGACTTCCAAACAAGACAAAAGGCCTGTTCTTCATCTGCTACATCACACTGCTTTATTGTAAATATTATGGTGCCCTAATTCACTTATCCCTACGTGTTCATATTTCTAGACTGATCTGTATATATGCTTCTAGAATATATTTGAACTACCTTGTGTTTGGTATATTTTCTATACAACACAAAGCCTTCCTGGTGAAAAGATAGGTCAGTGGATTATTCTGTCAGTAAGGCAAAAACATTGCAAAATCTAAAATTTTTGTGAAAATTGAGGTATGATAATTATTTATTAGGTTCTGACTTATTCTTTGTGTGTGGTTCCATATTTCTCAAAGTAGGGGCCTAATTTTAAGATATAGACATATACATACACAAATATAAATGTGTATTACATACATGAACACACACATATATACACACTGTGTTTTATATTTATACATAATACATTTATACATATATGCACACATATGTATGTGTGTTTGTACATTTGTGTAGGTGTGTTATATCTCTATCTATCCTGTTACCATTGAAAAAGATTTGGATATTATCTCACAAACCTGGCTTCTGCAGGGAAGATTTGGATTGGTTTGCTTTAATAACTAGTTTACTTTCATAGAGTTGTCACAAAACAGAGCTATCGACCTAGTTCTCAAGCAAAACAGAGGCTCCACAAAGACAATATCCCTTCCTTCCTGATGTAGATATTTCAGGAGTTGGGGAAATGGGGTTTCCTGTGTTCTCACAAGGAGCGAGATAAAGAAACTTCAGGGATGTTTCAGGAGGAATTCACCCTGGAATGACCAGGAGGCAGATTGTTGTTTTTGTGTCCTATGCTGGGATTGACAAGCAGAGGCAAGAGAAACTAGGAATGGTGTGTGGAACATACTGCTACATGGTATTATTCAGGGCTCAGCTGGAGGAAATCACCTTTGCACTGAGGTCAAGGAGGAATGAATGCAGAAAGAGGAGATGGAAGGTGGTTATTCCCTCTTCCCTGTTCCTGTCAAGTTTTTCTAAACATATAACATCCCCCTCTTTGTCTTGCCCTCCAAATAGTAGCAGTGTGTGACTGGTGGCACCCTTTGTGTTTTCCTCACACATTCGCATCTTGGTTTAATGCTCACTGTACAAGTATAGTCTATACTATGTTGCTCCAACCAGAGTTGTTTTACCAAAATGTAAGTCTGGTGTGACCAAGCTCCTGTTAAGTCATACGAAACCTCTCCAAAACTTGGATGTCTCCTTAACTTTCCCCAGAGAATAGATAGACCCTCTGATTGGTGGAGAGCAGGGGGTCTGGCTAATCAGGAGGCAGAGTGGGTACCTGGCAGGATTTCCCTAATGCCTCAAAGCAAAGAACTAATGGGACAGTGTCCTATTCCTCAACAGTCCCAGGTCTATCCTTTTCCTTAGCGTTTCTAAAATCAATAGACGTCACTTGTACTGGGATGAGTAAGACTGGATGGGTAGAAAGGACTAACAAATGGGCTCTTGCCACACAGTAGGCCCTTAAATTCTTCTTAACTGATTGTTTTATTTTTTTTCTAACCTGGGAATGGCAGGGACAGGACTTTGCAGTGCTTAGAAATATATATGTGAGTGTCATAGCTGAAAAGATCAGTGGATAGGCTAATAAAGTGAGTGGTGAGGGATATGGAATATGATTCAATGCCTGCTATTTTCCCCTTTCTCCCCAGTTACTTCATGCTCTTATTCCCTAAACATTAATAATATAGTTGTATAGCGGATACATTTTTTTTCAGACATAGAGGTACATATGTAATGGTTGCTCCCCCTTATCAAGGCTCCATCAACTAGATGAGAAATCTCTCAGATAGGAAAAGAGGGGAGTTGTAGGCTTCCCAGAGTTGATGCAAACCTAAAATTCCACATTAGTTATTTATTCTTTTGAGTGTAATGAAAAGAACAGTAGATATGGGTTCTGTTGGACTCAGTCACTAACACTGTGCATCTTTAATGCTCATCTCTCTGGGCCTTAGTTTCCTACTTCATAAAATGAGAAGTTTGGGTCAGATCATTTTTAAAGTTTCTTCCAGTTCTAACATTCTAGACAACTGTGTTAAAATAGAAGCCCCTGAGTGAGGTGCAGTTTGGGCAGGAGTCCGTTCCAATTGGCTCCTGAGAGGTGATTGTTAAATTTTCAGTGTGAGCATTTATGACTTAGAAATCCCCAGATGCTACAAATGAGGGATTTATTATTTTGTTGATTGTCTAGACTTAAAGTGATAGGGAGAATATTAAAAATGCAGTTTAAACTTAAGAGGATGTCCTGTATACATTTTTCTTTTGTAGAGCTGGTTGTTAAACATTTACCAGCACATAGTTGATGAGATCACATTTCAAGAGAAGGGAGTCTTGGATAAAAACTTTCAGGAAAATCACAGAATCAGGACCTGTGTTTGAATCCCAGCTTTGCTCCTTACTACCCAAGTGACTTCACTTTCCTCCTAAGTATCATGAGAGAGTTGTATTAGCCAATCTCCAACATTCCTTCCATTTGGGCATTTTATGATCCTAGGGAATCTTATCCAGACTTTAACTTCATTGTGAATATCAAATCTTTTTTTTTCTCAGGGCAGGGTAAAGAAGTGTCAGTGTAAGATACAGTAAGCTCTTGAAGGTTGCTAGCAGCCTACAGTTCCACAGTTTCTTATTCATTTCTTTGGGTGGGAGAGAAAAGGCAGATTTCTGTTTCACAGCTTAGCATTTTATGAACCATAAAGAACAGAGCCAGTTATTATTATCATGGCATGTTTCCCATTCCCCTCACCTTCTTGGTTGGTTGCCTTTCTCTGGACATTTGTCAATGTACTTCCTAAAAAAAGACATGCGGCACGGAGTACAATACTTCAGATATGGTCTGTTCAGTGGGATTGTCACCTCCTTATTCCTGAATACCAACTTTCTGTTAATGCAGTCTAGGATCTCATTAGGACTGTAGCTGCCAAGTCACACGATGGACTCATTCAGACTTGAAGTATAGTAATTCCTCAGGACTTTTTCTTTTATTTTCTTTTTTTGAATTATAACTGTTTTTATTACTAAGTTTCAACACCATAAAGATAAATTTCCATAGATGAAAATATGCAAAAATAATAGAACTATATATGAAACTATGAATTTTACCTCATGCCACTTGCTTTAAATATATAATTCTATACTTTCATTTCAAAACAGTTCTGCTTGTCATATTAGTGGTTGGATTTTGCTTGTGTGGATTTACACAAATATTACAATGGATCTTTAAGACATCATTTTTACTATTATCACATTATTACTAATTCCCAACACCTTTCATTAACCTCCCTTTCTTTCTCTCAATTAAGAACCCAAAAAGTAGGGATGGGATGGGATGCAATAGGGTGAAGGGTTGTAACAATTAAATCCACAAAGTGGCCGCTCAAAAAATGTTTGCTTCTTTTTCCATCTTGTGTCTGTCCCTTATCTGAAGGAGAGTAACATGTCTACAGTATTTTCAGATCTTTATGGAGACTTGGTTGTTCAAAAGTTGAAATTTCAAAAGTTGTTTCTCTTTGCATTGTTGTACTGCTTTAAATTCTTCTGATTCTCCTCTGGTCTTTTCCCACAGGACCTGTTGTCTAGCCATGCTTTACCAATCCTGTCATTTGGTTGCTCCAGTTGTGTCTAACTCTTGGTGACCCCATTTGTGGTTTTCTTGGTAAAGATATGAGCATGGTTTCCAACTCATTTTACAGATAAGGAAACTGAGGCAAACAGGGTTAAGTGACTTGCCCAGGATCACACAGCTAATAAATGTCTGAGGCTAGATCTGAACTCATGAAGATGAGTCTTCCTGACTCTAGGTCTGACACTATCCATTGTTCACCATCCTATACTTGTGCAATTGATATTTTTTAAGCCATGCATAGGACATTATACCCTAACTTCTCCCCTGACCTCCTTTTTCATCTCGCCTCTTGGTCATGACTTGAAAGTTCTGTAGACATGTCCAACTCATCATGTCCAAAAGAGAGCTTATTCTTTCCCTCCCCAAATCTTTATCTCTTCCCAGCTTTCCTGTTATAGTGAAGGGTGCCCTCAGACTGCCAGGCACCCAAGCTTACAAACTTAGTGTCATCCTCAACTTGAACTCACTCTCGATATACCTACCATCCATTGCCATATCTTGTCATTTCTCTCTTCATAGTATCTCTTTTGTCTATCTTCTCTCCACTCACACAGCCACAACCCTAGCTCTGTACTTCATCATTTCATGCCTTCATTATTGTGATCATCTTTTGGTTGGTCTCCCAGTCTCAAATTTCTCAGATTCTCCCCATTCCAATTCATCCTCCATTCAGTTGTTAAAGTGATTTCCCAAAAGCATAGGTCTGCCCATGTAATTCCCTCTAATCAACAATCTCCAAACATCCTCTATTACCTTCACAATTAAATATAAATTACTCTGTTTGGCTACTAAAACTCTTTAAAACCTGGCCCATTCCCAGCTTTCTAGTCTTCTTTCACTCTACTCCCTTCCATATTCTACATTCTGGCTACATTGCCCTACTTGTCCCTCATCCATGATTGTCCATCTCCCATCTCCAAGCCTTAGCATTAATTATTACATGTAGTTTCTTTGATATGCTTTGAGACAAATCACACCTTCTTCAGGAGGCCTTTCCCATTCCTCTACTTTCCCTCAACTTCTATTAACTTTTATCTGAGATTTCATTCCATTTACACTGCATATATATTGTATGTATTTAGTTATTTATATACTTTCTCCCTCATTAGAATGTGAGCTCCTAAAAGCAGAGATGTGTTTTTGCCTTTCTTTGTGTCCCTAGTGCTTAGGACAGTGCCTGGTACATATTAGGCATTTAATAAATACTTGTTGATTGGCTAAATTATTCCAATTAAATTTCACCTTATTAGATTTCCCCCATTGTTCTAAAATGTTAAGATCTTATGCCTCTCAGTTTCATATCATCCATAAACTTACTAAGCATGCCTTAAAAATGCTAAACAGAATAATCTCAAGGACAGACCCCTGCAACAAGACTCTCTTTCTAGACACCACCTCCATTGATTATTGACTGACTATTCTTAGGATCTGGTTATTCAACAAATTTGGAATACACTTAACTATATTCTCATCTGGTTCATACTTTTCCATCTTGTCCAAAAGGCTATCTTAAGTAATTCTGTCAAGTGCTTTTCTGAAATTCAGGCATATTATGGCTACAAAAACCTTTTGTTCTACTAGTTTAGTTACCCTGCCAAAAGAGGAAATGAGGGTAGATAGGTATGAATTTATTCCTGATGAATCCATGCTAGCTGTTACTTATTTCTGCTTCCCTTTCTAAGTGTTCATTACCCTGCTAATAATATATTCTAATTTTTTTTTCTAGGAATCAAAGTCAAGTTCATTGGTCTAAAGTCCCAAGAATCTGCCCTCTTCTCCTTTTGGAAACCAGGACACTTGAATGTCTTCACATTAACCATATCTGTCCTCTGCTTCATGATTTTTAAGAGATTATTTATAGCAGCTCAGTAGTAACATGCTCCAGTTCTTTCAGTGCTCTGGGATTATTTTCCCCCAAATGAACATAAACTCCTTGAAGTTGGGTACTGTTTCATTTTTTTATTTTGTATGCTAAGGGCTTAGTTAGTATAGTGCCTGGCACACAGTATTCCCTTAATAAATGCTTGTTGAATGAATGAAATCATCCAGACCTAGTAATTCTAACTAGGTAGTCTAACTAATCAAGTTTAACTCCTTCTAAATAGTTTTTATTCTGTTCTTCCTGGTCTGAGGAGCATTCTGTTTGCTAGAGAAAGAGAACATACTAGAGGAGTTGAGTGGTTATGACTTCTCCCTCTCATTTTTTTTTTTATCATCGTATTCACTCTGAGTGATGAGTGACCCTATCCCTTTCTCTTGGTCCCAATACAACTAAAGACCAATCACCCTTCTTGTTGACTTTATCATTCACAACAACACCTGTATATTCATCTATGGTTATCTGCTCTTGCTTTTATCTTCTGTGCATATCATCTCAGCTGACCGATATGTTCTCTGGGCATTGCCATAGGTCTCTTTAGGCAGGTAACCCCTTTCTTCCTCATTGGAACTGTCTGTACTCATCACAACACCGGGCTGGCATTCCCTAGAGGATGCCATCCCTCTTGTACTGCATTCTCCTGTACAATTATGAGCACAGGCATCCTGCCTATTCCTTCTCTGTGCTCTTTGAAGCCAGCTCTCCCAAAACCCAGGGAGTGGATCAGTCTGTGCCCAGCTCTCTTCTCCACATGTATCATTAACTCTAAGAGGGGACAGTCACTACCTTCCAAGTTTCTCTTTACTCCCAGTTTACCAACCAGTTCTTCTGTATAGGTTAGAATCAGGTCTGGAATAGTAGTTACTCTTATCTCTTCCATCTATTGAGAATGATGGGAGATTGGCCAATGAGAACCCAGATATTATGAGCATGTGTAATGTGCTTTGACTGATGCAATTCTCCATGTAGACTTCAGAGAGTTCCCAGGTATCATATGACTATTTCTTGATTGCTTTCTGGGCAGGGAACAAAGGCTTTTTTTTTCCTTTTCATTTTTGCAGCTTAATTATACCTTCACAAGATGCCATTTTATCCTTCAACCTTCTCAGTGGTTTTTTACTTTAAGTTTGTCCCTCTCCTTTCCAACTTGTTAATATTTGGCTTTACATTCAACAATCTTTTTATGAATTTTGTCTATAACCACATTACTAGGGTGAGCCTTTTCATACTGCACATGCTCAACGCAGATGATATATCTTTTTTCTGTAAACTTGGATTATTTTGGAATTCAGCTGACCTCTGTGGTGACCTCAAACCACTAAGACTTCATCATCCTTCTGGATGGGCATGGAGCTGATGTTGATCTGTCTCAGCTCCTTGGAAAGCAGAGAAGATGTGGTCTTCCAATGAATGTGGGAGAATGCATTGACTTATCTCTTGTAGTTTTTGCTTCAGTTTGGAGAACAAAAAGCAGTAGAACTTCATTTTGACATCAAAGACACAAGAGACATGCTCTACCAGAAGTTCAGGCCCCTATCTTGAATAGTTTCTGAGCTAGAATTAAGCATGCATACAAAAGGACCTGATGACTCAAGCTTGTTCTTTTGTGGAAGCAAGGATGAGCTGCTGTGGATCTTTGGATCAGGGAGGAGGCCCTCTGTCACCAAGAGTCAGGATAAAGCCTTAAGCAGGGGGCCCTGACATTCCTAAGAGATATACAGCACCAGCACCAGCAGCCTACTCTCCCCACCTTGGTCAGCACAAAGCCATGAGCACATGACCTTGCTGTAGATTCTCTCTTATTCTTTCCTGATTTAGGTGAAGAAGTGTTGCAGATTGGAGAAACCAGGCCGTGACTTTGTGAGCTTCAAAAAGTTACATGGGGAGCTGCCAAAGGTCCAGTGAGAGAGAACATGCCAAAATTTGGGGGAAGTTGGGCATGGTGAAGAATAAAGACTTTAGCTGCTTAACTAATAGCAGTAGATTGAAGGCATTGTTTATCAGTTCTGTTACATTTTGAAGTGAATTAAGTAGGGGTGAATGCTTTATATTAAGGTCTTTAGGTTTGAGCCCACCCTTCTCAGGAACCAAGGGGGTATAGGGCAGTTGTACCCTCCAAGAATTGGGGGAAGTATTTATACTTTTGTTCTAATTATATCTTATCCATAAATATCTCTTTGTAAAAGTGAATTAGTGTTAATTGGTTGAATGATACTCTGGTACTACTCATTGATGACTGATGTTGAGAATACTGTAGAACAGGAACTTGGGCTAATAGTATTAGAAAGGGGGCGGAGCCAAGATAGCGGAGTAGAAACAGCTCATCCAAGCCACTCTGCCCCCAGATTCCCCCCAAACTATGTAAAAGGTGACTCTGAACAACTTCTGGAGCCCCAGCACCCACAGAACGACATAGAGAAGCTAACCTCCCGCTGAGGACAGCCCAGCAGCCCTGCAGGAAGGACCAGAGCAGTGGTCTGGGAGCCGGCAGCGGGCAGTGCGCAGAGCGCGGGGAGCCGAACCAAGCCCGGGTCCCTGTGAGCCGAGGTTTTGGCCCTGGGGCGGCAGGGCCAGCAGCCAGCTGGAGGAACCCCAGAACACCAGTAGCTGTGGCAATTCCAGAATTGTCAACATAGACGTGCCTAGGACAAAGTGAGAGGTTGGTGTCCTGTGGACTTTGGGACCAGTGTTTGGGGAATGCGTTGGCTCCCTCCCCTGGGGGCTAGAAGCCACTGAGGAGACACACCATTTTGTAGTTTTCAGAGGCAGCTCCAGCTCCTGGCCTGTGAATTGTAGGGAGATCCAGCGATCAGTCTTGGGGGGTAATCGCTCTTGCTTTAACCTCCCTGGATCTGGATTGTGATCTAGGGTGGAAGTCGTGGGTGGGTTTACAGCTTGCCAGAAACGGAAGTTGCCCCCCACACGTTCGGGACGAAAATTCCTCTGTCTGGCCTTAAAGCCATAGTGTGGCAACAAGCCCAAAAGTCAAGTAATTAAGTGGCAACATGCCAAGGCAAAGGAAACAGAAAAATGCAACCCTAGACTCCTATTTTGGGGGCATAGAGTGGGAAAAGGACTGTGAGTTCAGAAGTACTGCTCCAAAAGCCCCAGGGGAAAACATGAGTGGGTTGCAGGCCATAGAGGACCTTAAGAAGGACTTTAAAAGTCAAATAAGAGAAGTGGAGGAAAAATTGGAAAGGGAAAGAGAAATGAGAAGGATGCAGGAAAAGTATGAAATGAGGGTCAACAGCCTGACTGAGGAAAACAACACCTTAAAAAATAGACTAACTCAAATGGCAAAGGAGGCCCAAAAGGGCAATGAGGAGAAGAATGCCTTAAAAAGTCGAATTTGCCAGATGGAAAAAGAATCTCAAAAGTTCACTGAGGAGATTCATTCCTTCAGAGTTAGACTGGAGCAAATGGAAGCTAATGACTTTATGAGAAATCAAGATGCTGTTAAGCAGATCCAAACAAACGAAAGATTAGAAGGCAATGTGAAATATCTCATGGGAAAAACCACTGACCTGGAGAATAGATCCAGGAGAGACAATTTAAAAATTATTGGACTACCTGAAAGCCATGATCAAAGAAAGAACCTAGAAATCACCCTTCAAGAAATTCTCAAGGAAAACTGCCCTGATGTTTTAGATCCAGAGGGCAAAAGAGAGGTTGAAAGAATCCACCGATCACCTCCTGAAAAAGATCCCAAAAAGAAAACTCCCAGGAATATTATAGCCAGGTTCCAGAATCCCCAGATCAAGGAGAAAATACTACAAGCGGCCAGGAAGAAACAATTTCAATATTGTGGAAACACAATCAGAATAGCCCAGGACCTGGCAGCTTCTACACTGAGGGATCGAAGGGCATGGAATATGATATTCCAGAGGGCAAAAGAATTGGGAATGAACCCAAGGGTCACCTACCCAGCAAAACTGAGTATTTTGTTTCAGGGGAAAATATGGTCATTCAGTGGAATAGAGGACTTTCAAGCATTCTTGATGAAAAAACCAGAATTGAATAGAAAATTTGACATCCAGACACAAGAAGGAAGAGATGCCTGAGAAGGTAATCAGGGAAAAGAAATCAAAAGGAACTTATCAAAGTTGAACTATTTACATTCCTATATGGAAAAGCAGTAACTGTGACTGATGATATCTTTCTCACTATGAAAATAATGGAAGAAGGGTGTGTGGTCATATGAATACATATGTGAATGTGTGTGTAGATGGTTACAGTTATATATGGATAGAGGGCATAGGTTGAATTTTTTGGGAAGGGAGAATACTCAAGGGATGAAATTATGAGGTGAGAGAGGAAAGTGGCAAGAGGAGATGGGGGGAGACAGGGTAGGGTAAACTATCTTATGTAGAAGAAGCAAGGGGAAGTGGTTGCAATGGAGGGGGAGAATAGGAAGGCAAAAAAGGCAAAACCACATTCTCATTGAATTTGGTTCAGGGAGAGAATGACATACATACTAAATGGGATATCTCAACCTGCAGCAGAATAGGGGGAAGGGGGATGAGAGGAGGGATGATGGATGGGAGGGCATCCTTGGGGGAGGGGTGGTTGGAAGTACCCACTATAGAAGAGGGACAGGATCATGTAGGGAATGGACCAGGTGGGGGGTGGGATGAGTGGGAGGGAATTATAAGCAGCCTTGTACAATATATCTACTATGATAATGTTTTGCATAGCTAGACATGTACAACATATACTGAATTACTTATCTCCCCAGAGGGAATGGGCGACAAGGGAGGAAGGAAATGGATCTGAAATTCGAGGTCGTAACATTAAATGTTTCAAATATATATAAATACTATTATTAATACTCTTTTTCTTATAATTGGGAGATAAGATGTGCAGGCATTGGGACACAAAGATTCACTTTCCTCTAATGGAAAAGTCGAAGTGGGTATGGGAGAAGGTATGGGAGAGAGCAGATTGGAGGAAGTGATATCTTGTGGGACTGCTATTCTGGGAGGTTGTGTAGGGGAATAACGGGGGGAAAATGATTGTAACTCAAAATCTGGCGGAAATGAATGATGTAAAACAGAAGTTAATAAAGCATTTGTTTAAAAAAAAAAGAAAGGGACCGTGAACCTCTCAGGTTACTCCCAGCACCATGAAAGAAAGCTATAGTTAGGTTTGCTTTGGGACCTGCCTTGTTCGTGAGAGTAGGAGCTGGCATAAGGACACCCAGAATTGATAAACATATGACATATTACATAATTAAGGCAAATCAAGTATTTCTCTACTGCTCTGCTTTTAGAAAAGGAGACTATTATAAAATTCAAGTCAATAAAAATTTGTAATCACCCATTCCATAGGATGATGTCCTCATTCAAAGCAGAAATTAGAGAGCTGGGCCCTCAAAAAACTTACTTCCTAATTAGGGTGGGGAAGTATGCAAAGGAACCCACCCTTGACAAGATGCAAAAGCAGTCTGAATGCATCTTTATATCTTCTTGCTTTAAGCAACTTGCCTTGGATCACAGAACTAGTAAGTGTGTGAGGTTAGATTTGAACTCAGGTCTTCCTGGTTCTCTGTCCACCACACCACCTAGCTGCTTCAAGTCTTTTAACCTTTAAATGCCCCAGACAACTAATATTATGTTATAGAACAGTTGCTGATCTGAACTAAGAGAGGGAAATTCTTCATAAAGGAGCTCCTTACAACTTCTTTCCTTTCTCCACAAAATAACAATTCTGGGCCAAAACAAACAAACACATAAATGATTAAATAAATAAATTTTGTTGTTCAGTTGTTTTTCATGTGTGTCTGAATTTGTGACCCCATTTGGGGTTTTCTTGGCAACAATACTGGAGTACTTTTCCATTTCCTTCTTCAGATCATTTAACAAATGAGGAAATGGAGGCAAACAAGGTTAAATGACTTACCCAGAGTAACACAGAAAATAAATGACAGTAATGATTGTTGATATTTAAAGTTTTTCAAATGAGGAGACAGTGGGCTGACTTAGAATAAGGAAGATTCCGGTTCTAGACCTACCTTTGACACAGAGTAGCTGTAGGTAACAAGTCACTTAACTTGTCTCCAGGGAACTCTGAAAAACTATAAATTTCAGATGATTAGCTGATCACACACGTCTTGGCCAAAAAACAAGAAAATAATTTTTGCAAAGTCTTTACATATGCTGGAATATTTAAGTCTGACCACAATCCTTTAAAAGCCATTACTGTAAGTATTATTACCCCTGCAGGTGAGGAAGGGTAGTCATTGTTGTTTGTCCTTCATTCTTGAAGAGGACTGTGACGTCAGGGAGGTGATGCCATGTCTTGCAAGTGAATTGGATTTAAGTGAGGCAGGGCTGTGCAAAGTCACCAGCCTCACTTTCTCTTCCAGAGCCATCTGGGTCTAGTGGCCAGATATAGATCAGGATGACTGGAGATGGCCCTGGATGCAGTGGGAGACCCTGGCCCTATTTAAGTTAAGGTCTTTTCTAGGTCTTAGGTGAGGAAAGGAATGAACTACTAAAAGTGTTAAATATTGTAAACAGGCAGTAAAGTGGGTATGTGAGGGTGACCTTCCTAGAAACTTGCTGGTTACTTCACCTGGGTTAGCTCTGCCTTCTGACACCAGTCTGTTCTATGGAGGACTTGGTTCAGATTCTTACTGTACTTTCCTTTCTCCACAAACCTCAAATTGGCATCTTCTCCCTTCACTTGATATTGAAATGAAAACTCAGGAGAATTCTTGGCTAACATTGTGGCCTTTCCTTGAATTTGTTACAAGAGAGTGAGTGCTGGTTTTCTTACAAAGCGCCACTGATGGAATCTAAAAGCTTCTGGAAAGCTTCTTGTCAGAAGTGGAGAATGAAGAGAGAGCCAATCTGAGACCAGTTCTGATACACACTGAGCGAGTTAGAGAGACTTGGCTATTAGCTGATTATTTTTTAAAGACTTCTTTCATGTTCAGCCAGATCCAAATTAAGTCCTCAACTTTTAAGGCAGAATATCTCTCTTTCCCTGTTGGCTTTGGCAGCTATTGAACATGGGTTGATTTCTCTTAGATATGTCTGGTGTGGACCCCATAGAGGAGACAGAGAAGAAGGGGTGGGAGGGTTTAACATTTCAGTTGAGGGTTTCTCCAGACAGAAGTACATGAAAACAGGGGAGAATAGAAAGTCCTTTACCATCCTTTTCTCAGACTGCTGCTCTAGCTTTTTCATTTAAATGAATTAAATTCAGTCGAATGAATATTTATTGAGTGCTTCTCACAATAAGGCAATAGATAGCTGCTGAGGGGAACACAAAAAGAGTAGGATGTGGTCCCTGATCTCAAGGAACTGCTAACTTGGTCAACATGGCACGTGTACAAATAAATACATCTCAAAATAGGTGAAAATGCCATAAGAGAGGTTAAAAACCCGGTACTATTTCAAGTTCACAGATGGAGGCGATTGCTTCTCATGGGAGGAACTGAGCTGGGTCTTGAAGGTTGAGCAGGGTTTCAACAGGCAAAATGTAGGGGAGGGCATCCTAGGCACAAGGAATGAGGTGAGTGGAAGGTACAGAGGCAGGAATGTCTGACATTGTTCAGGGAATTTCCAGTTTGGCTGGTACATAGGGCACACAAAGAACAGTAGTGTGAATTAAGGCTAGGAAGGTTAATTGGATACTTGTTTTGGGGGAAGTATGGAAATTCAGAATGAAAGACAGCTTTTGAAACTCAAGGTGGTGGAAGTACCAGAAGTATTCCCTACAGAATCTATCTCTCTCTTTATAATACATTTACCATCAAAACACAGACAGAAAGTTAGAAATGCAGTAGGGCTGGAACTGGAACAATTGCCACCATCACATTGTCTATAAGAATAGGTAAGCAGCAAATACAGCGGAGAAAGAGAAGCCTTCCTGATTCATGGTCTTTCTCCCATCCCCTAATTAGACATGGCTCTGGAGAAGCAATTCTCAAAATTCTGTTTTCTTTTTATGTTGTTGTTATTCAGTCGTTTCAGTTTTGTCCGACTATCGGTGACCCCATTTGAGGTTTTCTTGGCAAAGATATTAGAGTGGTTTGCCATTTCCTTCTCCAGCTCATTTTATAGATGAGAAAACTGAGGCAAATAGGGTTAAGTGACTTGCCCAGGATCACATAGCTACTAAGTGTCTAAGGCTGGATTTGAACTTAGATCTTCCTGAATACATGCCCAGTGCTCTATCTACTGTACTACCTTAAAGCTCATACACATAGATAGCTTCAACTATTTTTTTTATCCCCTAAAAACTCCCAAATTTATATCTCCAAGTCTGATCTTTCACCTATGTCACAGGCCTATGTCTCTAGGTGCCTAATTTGGATATCTTCAAAAGCTGTCTCCCCCTGGATATTCCCTGGTCATCTCAAGTCAATAGGTTTCAAACTGAACTCATTAGCTCCCTTCACTCCCTCTGTTGACTTCCCTTTCCAATTTCCTCATATCTATCAAAAGCTTTAGTATTCTCATAGTCCAATCCAGTTCTATTTAATTTCTTCTCACGTCCAATCAGCTATCAATTCTCAGTAAAACACACCTTTGTCTCTCTTTCTCCAATTCTATTGCTCTCATCCTAGACAAGCACTTTGTTCACCTCTTACCTAGATTATTGTCATGACTCCTTAGAATTCCGGTGTCTTTCTGCTCCAAATACTGATGCTGGTAGTGTGGCCTTCCTAAACTGTTGTTTTTGTTATATCATTCTCTTGCTTAAGAACCTAAAGGGTGGGTTGCCTTTTGTCTTTGAAAACAAATCTACGGGTGGACCTAAGATGGATAGGTCTCTCAATATTCCCTTTTAAACAACTTTAAAATAATGCCTCAAGTCAGAACAAGTCTAGACTCAGCTTGGTTTATATTAGGAGGCAGCATGACATGGGGGGAATGAGGCCTCATCTTGGTGTTTGAAGGCCTAGGTTTACTAAAGTCCTGGTTCTGACACATAATAGTGTATAACTCTGGGCAAGCCATATCCCCTTTATGTATCTCTGTTTCCTTATCTATAACTTGGATATAAAATATTCATACTATCTTCCTTACAGATTTAAAATGAAGAAAATGCTTCATAAATCAACTAGTGTTTTATAAACATGAGTTTTTATGTAATAAGGGACTGCAAACTTTTCTTTCCATAGTTTGTGGAAAATAGGGGGCTCTGCCAGGCCCCTAAACCCAAGGGAGATGCTGGTGTGGGTAAGAGTTGATGACCCAGTCATTGAGAGAATGAAAATATAAGAGCATGACTTCACCCAGACCAACTTGGTATTAAGAATGTAGACTTACTGAGAAGCCATGAGGGTGGGGTTTTCCTGAACACTGGGCATGCTTCCATGAGGTGAAAGGCTGGCATAACTATAGCCTGAGGGAGAAATCCTGAGTGGAGTCCCTTCTTTGCCCTATGTTTGAACTGGATACAAGGAGGCCAAATGTCTCTGGTTAAGACAAAGGAGCTCTGGAAAATCTTCCATTACCATAGGACTAGTTGGGACATGCTGAGAGTGACAGAAGAGGTCTGAAGTCAACTTCTGAAGACCTGTAATTAGAGTAACACTGCAAGAAAACTTTGGCAGGAAGTGGGACAATCCTCGCCACATTTTGGGAGTTATGCAGAATTGCAGATGGAGTGAGGACTGCTACTCTTTAGAAGGTCAGAGGATGTGGAGGGGAACCCCAATGAGGAGCAATCACAGCCAATCCTCCTGGATCTGCAGAAAAGGAAGAAAGGAAGAAACATACTGAGAAGCTACACCAGAGGCAGAATCATCGGTTAGGAGACTTACTTAGGTCATTACCGTAAGAAACTGGGGCTATACAGGCTTCTGGAGAAAGATTACTCTTAGATAGATGATATTATTTTTCACAAATTTTGTAGTGAGACTTGTTTTCTTTCACCTGTAAACAAACCTTATTCACTCTTTGAACCTTGTAAACTTGCAAGGGGAATTGGTAACAAGACTGGGTCAAGGCAGCTAATGAAGTGTCCAGATTAGAGGCAATGATATAGAGAAGTAAGAAATTCCTTAAAGCGTATCCAGTCCCTTTATGCTTTGTAAGAACCTGACACAAGGATCAGCATTAGCATGTAGTTAATCTCCCCAGTGGAACATTCACTCTTATTGAACTAGTCTCTTCACATCTCTCCTCAGTCATTACCATTGCCTGTCCATGTCATCATCATTTCGTCTGCAAGCCTTTACTCATGCTGAAATGCTCTTCCCATCTTCTCCACCAACTTAAATCTGACTCTCCCTGAAAAGCCAGCTCTTCATGAAGCTGTTTCAGAATAAGCCCACCATTCAATGACTTTTTTTCATATTCTAAATTTCTTAAGAAGGTTCGGATTATTTGTGCCACATTTATAATCTCATACATTTGCTCATATATTGCCTAATTAGAACCATTGTTTAATTCATTTAAGTAATATTTACAAGAGAAGTATGAGGTATGGTTCCTGTAGGAGATCATTGAGGAGACTGTTCACACAAGACAAGGTAAGAATTTCAGGCAATATTCATGGGCCAAGATGACTCAGGGAGCAGATAAAAGTACAAAATGGCTTTCAGTCCTATGTGATACCCTCCTACTTTCAGAGAGACAGTGAAAGAGTGGCAGAAAAAGGCGTCGAAGGCAATTTTTAGGTTACCTATAAATATTAATTTAGCTGTTGGATTTTTTTCAGTATGAGAACTTTTTCTAACAATTAATGAGTTACACACTTCACTATTTACTCCATAATTCACAGAGAAAATTGAAACCATTTATTGAAATTTCTTCCCTGGTCCTCATCTCACATCATTCATGTATCTTCTCAACCATTTCCTCCTTATTTTTTTTTCTTAGTTTTCCTGGCTTCCTTCAAAACTCAGTTCAAATCCCACCTTTATTCTTCTCATCTTATAATGCCTTCCCTTTTCAGACGACCTTCATCTACTCCCCCTCTATATATCTTTAAGGTACCTAGTTATTTAAGGGCTGTCTTTCCCATTAGAATGTAAGCTTTTTGGGGCAGCTAGGTGGTGCAGTGAGTAGAGTGTCGGCCCTGGAGTCAGAAGGACCTGAGTTCGGATCCGGCTTCAGATACTTAATGCACACACAAATAAAAACCTAGCCGTGTGACCTTGGGCAAGTTACTTAACCCCAATTGCCCTCCAAAAAGCAAAAAAAGTAAGCTTTTTGAAGGTAGGGATTGTTTTTTTTACTTTCTTTGCATCCCAAGAATTTAGGAAAATGCCTGCCAGAATAATAATAAATGATTGTTGACTTATTGGTTGAGAGATGAATATTATGTCAAATTCTTCCCTGAGTCCATGGGGAGGCTGATTGGGATGGAGGGGGAGCAGGAGGATGGGAATCGACACAGACAGAGTAGGTTCTTGGTATAGTATCATATAAGCACAAAGATAGTCAATGGTAATAGTGGGAAGCCACCAGAGAGGGAAGCGGAATTTAAAAACAACAACAACAACAACTTTAGCATAGGAGGACTGGGCTGACTTGGAAGCATTTGAAGTCTTTAGACAAAGTCTGGATAACCACTTGCCTATATAGAGGGGATGCTCCTTCAGGTATAGTGTCATAACTGTACTATAATAGGGAAGGGGAGACTGGATTTGGAGTTAGGGGAAGTAGGATTGGATCACAGCTCTTCTACTTTAATGCTTGCAGAATTTGGGGTAATTTATTTCATCTCTCTGGATTTGAGTTTCCGTATCTATAAAAGGAAAGGGTTGAATTAGGTGGTTTCTGAAGTCCCTTCTAGCTCTGAGATTCTAGGATTTCTACACCTAGGGTTGACCATCCCATGCCCCTGTCTGTGTATGTGTGTGTGGAGTACCTGTGAGAGGGGAAAGGAATGGAGCGACAATCAAGTCAAGTCAGCAAATATTTATTAAATGTCTACTATGTGCTCTGCCACTGTGCTAAGTATTAGGATACAAAGAAAGGAAAAAGACAGTACTTGCCTTGAAGGAACTTACAATCTAACATGGGAGACAACATGCAAACCACTATCTACAAACAATCCCATCCAGTGCAACCCCTTTCTATCTACAGGGTAAATAGAAGATTGTCTCAAAGGGAAGGTACTAGCATTATGGAAAAGGAACGTGAGAAAGAGACATGGGATGAGGGGAGCTAACAAACAGTAGATGAGGCTTACAGAGTGTAGAAAAGGATAGGGACTAGGGAGGGTAAATTACATAGAGATAATAGTATGGGGAGAGAAACCACAGGACAAGAGTTTTAAAGTCAGGAGAAAAGCTAGCAGATTTAGAATAGTATACACAGGGATGGTCATTGGGGATGGGGAAAGGAGAGATAGAACAGCCTGTCCTTTCCCCCTACTCTGCTAACTTCCACTGCCTAGTCAGTCAACTTCAGGGGTTCCCTATTACCTCCAAGGTTAATAGAAAGTCCTCTGTCTTTTAAATAAACTTCCCCCTTTCTACCATTCTATTCTTATACTTTGCTCCCCTCTGTGCACTGTGGATCTAGGGACAGTGGCCCTTTTGCTACTCCTTGATCAAAACACTCCATTTCCCAAGAAATTCCCCATCTGTCTCCCATGCCTGGAATGCTCTCCTTCCTCATCTCCTCCTCCTGGCTTTCCACTCCATTTCTCAAGACCTTCTCAAATCCATACATTCACTGTCTGTCTCCCATGCCTGGAATGCTCTCCTTCCTCATCTCCACCTCCTGGCTTTTCAGGATGTCTTTAAGTCCCAGTGAAAATCCTGCCTTCTGCAAAAAGTCCTTTCCATGATGCTACCTTCCCTCCTTTAAAATCCATCCCAAAGGAGAGAAAGGAAGCAGCTTGTGCCAGGCAAGTCAAACCACTGCCATCGCATTGACCAGGATCTCCCCTCAGATCCTGATGGAGAGAGCCTAGGATTCTAAATCCAGTTGCTTTTGGATGGGCAGAACCCCCCCAGAGTACCAAATCTGCTCCCATCTTCCCTGGAAACAGCACCTGTGGAGGTGGGGCCTGGAAAATCCTTTTGTAGCTGCTATGGTGACAGCTATTGAAGACCCAGAGAAGAAAGTTCTTGGTACTGTCAAATGGTTTGGCATCAGAATCTAATATGATATTAAAGTAGATTCATTGCCGTTGTCCCCTAAGGGCCACAGGACCTTTCCATCTGATGTGTAGCTAAAACTTCTCATATGTATTGTCTCTCTCATTAGAACGTAAATGTCATTGAAGAGAATGTCTTATTTTTCTCTTTGTATCCTTAATGTTTAGCATAGTGCTTTGCCCATAGCAAGTGCTTTTTCATTCATTCATTTTTATTCATCAAAGTGAGAGGAGAGAAGGGAAAAGAAAGGATGAGAAGTAACCTGAAGATGAATTTCTACACGTGACTTTCTTGAAGATGATGGTTAAGGGAAGCTACTTTCCATATTGGTGTTTTGGAAGGAATCTTCTAATTGTAGACTAAATGACATCTGAACAAGCAGCAAGAAAAAGCAAGGAAAATCTCAGGAAAAGAAAAACCTGCATAGTGCTCTGTTACATTGATTAGCTCGTTTGAAGCTTCTATGCTTACACCTGTTATAGATAAAGACTCTCTCAGGAGCTGTACACGTAGCAAATAGTCATGACACATAGTCAAGAGTTAGTCACAAAGAACTAGTGGCAAGAATGGTAGAGAACTGAGCATCTTGTTTCCTTAAATCTGAAAGGTGGGGATCAATTTTCGTTGACTTACAGAAAATGACCTATGCTTATGTTTCTGCCCATGCCAAACAACTTGTCGGGCTTGACAACCATTAGCTCCGACCATAAGATCCTAACTTTAGAGTTGCGGGAGCTCTTGAAGGTCAGCTAATCTAATTATTTTAGAAGTCTGAAAAGGGCCAGAAAAAGTGACTTTAACTAGACCAGAGATAGTAAGCAAATGGGGATTTGGTCTCAGGACTTCTTACTCTTTCCACTGTACCAAATTACCTCCAGGGCTGGGGTGATTATAATCAGGGCTGGTAAGAGTATATTTGCTCTATGACTTTACATTTTACTAATAGTGCTTTAATAGGAGATGGTTCTAGTCCTAAAAGAGATTATATTATAATGGGACAAGGGAAAAAAAAGAAGGGGCGGTCCAAGATACCCATGTCTGGGGCCATGGTGGTGATGTCTGGAGAGTTGGAAGCAGAGCCAGGAGAAGAATGAAGGATGGCTGGCCTGAAACCTTCCTCATCAAAATAGAGGTTTGGGGAGGAGGCCACCAATGGCAGAAGGGGGATATGGGGGCAAAGGGATATTCCAGGGTAGGAAGTCCCCAGAGGCTAAGGGATATTCCTGGGTAAGAAGGTGGCTGAGTCATAGTGGTGAAGTCTGAAGAATTGGAAGCAGAACCAGGAGAGGACTGAAGGATGGCTGATCGGAGCCCTTCCTCAAAAGGAGATTCTGCAAGGAACTTAACTTCCTCAATGGCACAGGGTTGGAGAGATATTCCAGGGTGAGAAGTCCATAGGGATAAGGAAATTTCAGAGCTGGTAGAGGAATGAAAGAGATAAAATGCACAGAGATAGTAAAAAAAAAATTAAAGACAAACAAAAAAAATTATGGCCTTAGATGACTATGCACAAATGCATAGAGGATGGGAAATAAATAAAATAACCCAGGCACCTTAATGCACAGAGGTGTCTAGGTAGTTTTATTTATTTAGCTTCAGAGATATTGAGATGATAAAAGTGACTCATGACTGGAATATGGGTATGGAAGGGCATACCTTATTTGAAATCAATAGATTAGATAAAAAAGGGTAGTGGGTTACCTTTATATAACAATAATGTGATAAGGAGGAAGCATGGTGGAGAGAACTTGCATAAGGGTCAATGAAGGGAGAGAGCAAATGCAATATTGGTGGAATTATTGTACCAACCCAATGGAAGAAATACATGAAGAGTTAGGGAAATAGATTCCAACCCTGGTATGGAGACATGATAAATAAATTCTTTAGACATTTGTTGGAGCTCTCTGTCTTCTAAA